>CM076582.1:362345360-362763552 GCA_034641835.2 Pinus albicaulis
TTTTTTAACAGAAACGGGTAGAGAGATATATTAAATTCTGGCCAAATTGCCTCGAAGTTGATTACAAAATGCTAAGAAAGTTTCAGATATCTCCGATACTAGGATCAGAGTGTCTTTTTCTTTGCTAGCCCAGAGGCTCTTACAAACAATTTTCCTGGCAATCGCCTCTATCTTCCCCACTTTAAAAATGCAGACAAATTGCTCCAATAAAAGGCTGTAATACATAATTGACAGATAATTAGGGAATGGGGTCCCAACCTTCTACTCCATCTCTGAGGATGACTCCGAGGGGGAGGTGAACAGCTTTATTAGCTTCAACGTCAGCATCTTTATTATTGTCTCTCTTGACATGGAAGAAATTCAAGCTCTGGAAGGATTTCGTCAGGGTTCTTATTCTGCTGATCAGTCTGGACAATCTTAGATCAGAAGGGGAAGAACAGTCAACAATGGTTTTTATGATAGACTGGGAATCTCCCATCACAATTGCATCGCAGATACCAAGGGAATTAAGTTGCTTAAGGCCTTGGAGAAGGGCCAGGGCTTCAACTTGTATGCTAGTATTGAAGCCCACTCCCCAGGCAAATCTAAGAACAGTGTTGCCATCTGCTTTTTTAACAACTCCACCAGCTCCGGAGCTGCCCGGATTTCCTTTCGCTGCCCCGTCGAAGAAGAGAATGATATGCGCCTGCTTTGTGCAAAAGGCCAAGAAATCAATAGCGTTAAGTCTAATCTGCCAAGCATTGAGAGGAGGGAGAGGTCTGATAATATCGACGAAGCGGAGATCAAGAGAAACGCTCCAAACAGCGTCGTGATCTCTCAAGCCTGCCCCGTCCAGATGATCACCAAGACACTCCTTCAGCTGGCTTTTAATGATAACCCAAACAATCTTGTGGTATCTTTTCTTATCTCTGAAGATCCTCTAATTCCTTTCCAACCAGGTATGCCAGCAAATCAGTTTAGGGAGAATGCACCAGGCGGCTTTGATATGAACATTATGTGGAGAGCCTCCTGGGTACAAACTCAACCAGTTCGAAAACAGGTCAGGAATGCTAGTTGGGAGGACGAAGTCCAGACTCCAAGGGCCTAAGGCCTCATTCCAGAGGTCTATCACAAAATTGCAATTGAGCATCAGATGCGCAGCAGACTCTGCGTTATCTCCACACATCGAGCATCGAGAGGGGCCTAGATAACCTCTTCTTTGCAATCTATCATCTGTCAAAATTCTCTGATGGCAAAGGAGCCAACAGAAGGAGTCAATTTTGGGCAGCGAAGACTGGGGCCAAACCCCTTTCCATGGTTTCGGATCTGCAGGGACGTGGGGAATTGATGAGATTTTCCTGTAGCCCTAAGAAACAGTATAGCATCCAGGGGTCGGACCCCAACCTCGGGCATCCAATTTTCTGTTGTTCAAGGGAGCCTTGCCGTTTAAAAAGGCTAGGAAGATTGCAAACTCTTTGGACAGGACCTGGGGCACCTCGATGTTAATCCAACTATGCCATTTACTGTTTTCCCAATTAGAAATATCCCACAAAGTAATGTAGCCTGCTCTATGCATCCAGTCCTTCAGCAGATCCAGAGATCGATCATCAACCAGAGGATCACAACCCATAATACGATCCTCCCATATTCTAATTTTCTTGCCATTGCCAGGAATCCAGTGTGCATGTTGGGTTATTATGGAGGAGGATTTAGCACAGAGCTTTTGAATTGTCGAGCCAGAGTTTGCTACGGGCTGGTCCAAACACCTTTTCCTCTGTCCACGAAAGTACTTCTTCCACAAGGCGAGTTGTGCCCACCCCGGTTTTGGGGCAATAATCCTCCAACTCAGCTTAGCTCCCAACGCAATGTTTTGCGTGCAGATATTCTTAAAGTTCAATCCGCCTTCTAATTTGGGCATGAAGATTTTGTTCCAGCTTATTAAGGGGATTTTCTTTTCGTTAGCTTTCCCGCCTTTCCAGAAGAATTTTCTAATGTGATCCTCCATTTTCTTCATAATTCCAATGGGAGCCAGCATCACAGCAAACTGATAGATGGGAAGACTATTTAAAACTGCTTTAATAAGCACAGTCTTACCAGCCAGATTAAGCCAGTTGTAACCCCAGGAATGGATCTTGGAATCAAACTTTTCCAGCAGGGGTAACCAGTCTCTGTTGACAGGACATTTTTGGAAAATTGGGAGACCCAAATACTTGAAGGATGTCCAAGACGAGGATGCTGCGAAGCCAAAGCAACAGGAAATGGCTTGCATCGTGATGGCAGGAGTATTCCAGCAGTAGATATTGCATTTTCCTTTATTGAGACTACTTCCTGAGTCTTGACAGTAATCGTCAATCACTTCTTTAAATCTTTTGGCAGAGGACACTGAGGCAGCACCCAGTAAGAGGGAATCATCCGCAAATAAGGCTTGGTTTATATTGTTGACTCCTCTCGCAATATTTAGGCCCATTAAATCTTGCTCCTGTTGTTTTTTGTTCAAAAGGAAGCTGAGGACAGAGGCTTGGAGGACAAAGAGCAGAGGGGAGAGACGACACCCTTGTCTCAGACCTCGAGAAGCTTTGAAGAAGTCTGTGGCCCTCCCATTCACCAGAGGGGCAATCCAAGGCTCACTGATACAAGCCTTAATCCAATTGATGAATTTGGGACCAAACCCAAATTTGTACAGGACAGCCAGCAGAAAACTATGTCTCACTCTATCAAAGGTGTTTTCAAGATCTAACTTGACAACCATTCCTTTCTCTTTGCGAACCACACTGGAGTGAATCGCCTCTTGGACCAAGATAAAGTTATCCACAATCTGCCTACCCTAAATAAAGCCTCCCTGATTCTCCGGTATGATGCCTGGAAGGATGATTTTTAATCTGTTAGCAATAACCTTCGTAATCAGCTTGTAGCCTATGTTACAGAGGGAGATTGGGAGAAACCTTCTGAAGGTGTTGGCGCCTTTCTCCTTGGGGATGAGGGCCAGAAAGGCCGAATTAGTGCTTCCCCCAATCTTCTAACACTCTTGAGATTTCCGAATCATTCTGCATAAGTCTTTCTCCACAATCTGCCAACAGAACTGCAGGAATCTGGTAGTAAAACCGTCAGGACCTGGGGCCTTATCTGGTTCCATTGCAAAGAGGGCGCTTTTTATTTCATTGTTAGTGATCTCAGCTTCCAGGAGTTGGTTGTTTCTAACGGAAATGATGGTGGGCACCTCGTTCACAAGGGTAGAATCATGACCCAAGTCCTCCTCTTCACTATAGAGATTTTTGAAGTGAGAGAAGGCAGCATTTTTTATGCTTTGGATATCTCTATACGTAGAGTTCTCAACTTTAATTTCAGAGATAGAGTTGCGGCAAATGCGGGCCTGAGCTTGCTTATGAAAGAAGGATGAGTTTCTATCTCCCGCCTTGAGCCACAGACTGCAGGATTTCAGTCTCCAATATTCTTCCTCGGCCAAGCTAGCTTTAAGGAGCATTTGCTGAAGATTAGCCTCCTTGTCAAGAATTTCTTTAGTGATCTCTACGTTTTCCGAAACCAGGTGATGCATCTCAAGACGTTGTTGTAACAGTTTTTTTTCCACAACGGGGTTAGGTAAGGTTTTGACCCAGTCTTTAAGAGCAGCTTTGACTCTCCTAAGTTTCTCCTCCCAAACAAAGAATGCAGAGCCTTTGACTGGGATCCTCCAGCTTTCTTTTATCAGAGGAAAGAAAGACTGTTCCTTGACCCAATGAGAGTTGAATTTAAAAGGAATGGGACCTTGATTCAAATGTGCCAGCAGATCCAGTTTAATGGGGCGATGGTCGGAAACACTACAAGTAATAATTTGCATTCTAATCTCTAGACCAAGAAGAAGAAAAGAACTTTGAACAAGGAATCTGTCTAACCTTGCAGCGATATGTCCCAGGCCGATTCTTTTGTTTGACCAAGTGTATTTTCCGGACAGAGGCTTAATGTCTATCATGTCCCAGTCTTGGAGCAGCTCCTCAACCCATTCCCGCGCCGGGTCCCTAACAATGCTTCCTCCCCGTTTTTCTGACAATGATAAGGTGAGATTTAGGTCCCCAGCTATAATTATGTTTGCCAAATCTTCAGCTTCTGCCAGACTTCTGATAGAATCCCAGCAGTTCTTCTTCTCCCCTACGCTGACAGGAGCGTACACATTGAAGAGGGAGAAGGTCACATATGTTTCTACGTGCTGCAGTTTTGAGAACAGCCAATGGGTGTTTTTAAGTTCTTTGATCTTTATGAATTTGTTAGCATCCCAAATAGTGCCTAGCCCACCTGAAGCTCCTCGAGCTGAAACTGCTTGCCCTTCACTTTTCTTCCATAATTTCTTACCTATCTGGAGGAAGGCATAGTCCTCCATTTTGGTCTCCTGGATAAGGAGCAGATCGGGAGATTCTGATCTAATCAAACTTCTTAAGGCTTCCTCTTTTATTCTACTCCCCATGCCCCTACAGTTCCAGGAGACGATCTTCATCACTTGTTTTTTGAATGTTGAGCTCCTCTGGAGCTCTGGGTCTGATTTCTATTCTTCTTCGGAGTATTTTCCAAGAGTTTCTCAAGGGTAGGTTGGCTTCCCTGGAGTTTGTCTTTGTAGGTCTCTTGCTCTCTTTTTTCCTGAGCAGATTTTCGGCCTCTCATTGATCTTCTAGCCGAGGTTTGCGAATCACCTATTTCCCCTTCTTCTTCTGAGGCCTCCGAGCTTTGCACTACCTCAACCTCCTCTGTGGGTGTCTCTTTTGTCATATCTGCATTACTGTCGGTTTGCTTTGATCCCGAGGGGGACTCTTTTTGGGGCAATCCTTCTTTCTGTATCTCTAACTCTTGGGTGTCTTCTTTTGCTGAGCTTAACTGGGTAAATTTATTTCCTTGGTCTTCCATGAGAGGTGTTTGGATCCCAGAGCCTACCTGGGGCCCTTTACCATTCATGTTGCCATTTCTAGAGGGTTTGTGGGCAGTTTTGGTCCTTTTGACCTGAGTCCAACCATCCTCTTTGCCTTTCTCCACTTCGCTGTTCTTAGGACATCCTCTGGCAAAATGACTGTAGACATGACATTTCCGGCATTTGAATGGAAGCTGTTCGTAGTCCAGCTTTTGCACATGTGTCCAGCATCCAACTTTAATCTTTATTGCCTCAGGCAGGCCAACCTCAAGGTCGACTTCAATGCAGATTCTAGCACAGTCGAATTGATCCTTACTGTTTTCTTGATCAATGTATTTTCCCACGGTATTTCCGATGTGCTTAAGAGACTCGTCATTCCAGCAATGTATTGGCAGGTTGGGCAGCCTAACCCACACAGGAACGACTGTAGGGACGTCCACTGCTGGATCGAAGTCGGGCGTCCACTTATTGAGGTACAGCCCCTGAGGTCCCATGAAATAGGGACCGTTACGGAATATCAGTTGCTTATCATCTTTTTCAGAGAATTCAAACAGAAAGAAACCCTTACCCAAAAAATATGAAGTGACTCTGCCTTTAATCAGCGGCGCCCAGTTTCTAGAGACCCAGTTCTCCGTAGATTTGGGGGAGGGCCAGAGCCCAGTGAACTGACCCACCAAAGCCCGCTCAGCCAGAGAAAGGGCAACCTGAATCGGGCCCTCCGGAGGGAGTGAAATCTCAGGAATGTCATCTAAATGTTTCACAAACTTCGAAGCCTCGAAAGCTTTCTTTTTAGGGAGGGATAACACGAGGTTGAGGAAGGCCTCAGCTTCAGAATTAGGAGGCGGAGGGGGCTCCATTGGAGCAGCACCGCCCAGGCTTGAAACGAGCTCACACCAAACCCAGCCTAGACATTGACCCAACACAGCAGGAGGCAGCAGGTACAGCAGGTCGCAGCAGGAGCAGCAGGGCCCTGCGAGGGCAGGCGCAGCGCAGGGGCGCTCGCAAACGAAGCAAATTCTTGAAGGAAACCAACCAAGCAGCGGCAGAAGCAGGAGGCCCTGCCAGGGCAGGCGCAGCCGCAGAGGCTGCAGCGCGCAGGGTGAGCAGCTAGGGTTTGCAGGGGCTGCAACGCGCAGGCAGATCCTTCATTAGATCAAGCAGATACACCTCGATCAGGGGAAACATTTTTACCTATGAAACCACAAAGATAATGAAATGGATTTTTTCACGACATGTTTTCTGGTTAATTTTAATGAAATGGTCTTTTACATGACATGTTTTCTGGTGTATTTTAATGAAATGGTCTTTTTCACAACATGTTTTCTCATTATAGCAGAGATTTTAAAAACTCTAATTTAAGTTGTTTAATATGTAGAATTAAGTGCTCCACGAGTTTTTCTTGGTGTTGAATCCATTTATGCATTCAAAAATGCATTCTCAACAACAACAAAAACACATTCTTTTTTTTATATGAATAAAAAAAAATAACAATAAAATTGCTCAAACCTAAATGATTTTGATAGTGTGGATAATAATTATTAAGGACCTTAGATAAGGATATCATATTCAATTATTGAAATATAAGATGAGGAAGATTTTATTGGATATTAGATATAATGGATGTCAATTACTAAGGACCACTTGATTTTAAATTATTAAAAATATATATAATACGAAATATATATTATTAAATATGAAAAGTTGTATATTTTATAAATTTTTGGAAGTTGATTTTATTTTATTTATAAAATTAGATTTGATCATTTAGATAAATTTATAAGTGAATTCAAATAAATTTGAATGACCCACTTTCAATAAAACAAATTTAGAAAAAATTAACTAGTTTAACATAGTTTCTTTAAAAAAATATTCAACCATATATAAAACTTCATTATAATTTAAAAAACTTAAAACAGCGAGTTGTGCAAATTCATAGTAATAAGAGATGGAGTTCAATACTTAAAATAGTGAATTGTGCAAATTCATAATAATAGGAGATGGAGGTTAATAGTGACATATATACTAATAATGAAGATATAATCCAACAAATCAACATCCCACATATCATCTTATAATATTATCTGCAAGATATAATAATAAAAAATATTAAAATAACACAAATGGTACTTAAAATAGTGAGTTGTGCAAATTCATAGTAATAAGAGATGGAGGTCAATACTTAAAATAATGAGTTGTGCAAATTCATAGTAATAGGAGATGGAGGTCAATAGTGGCATATATATACTAATAATGAAGATATAAACAAATCAACATCCCACATATCATCTTATAATATTATAAACAAGATATAATAAAATAAAATAAAATATTAAAATAACACAAATTGTTTTAAAAAGTTCAAAAATAATTCATATATTCACTAGGCCCACAATTATCCAAACATGTCTCATATTATGTTAAATATATATCGTCAAATGCTCTGACATAGTTCAAATCTTAAACATTTATCTCTATCATAAATTCAACCGAATGGAATTCAAACTTGATGTACATATTACCTATCATATCTAACACAATGATTTATCATTAGAAAATGTGTGTACCAAATGGCATTTCAATATCCCTAACTTTAAATCCATATAAATCCCAACATTGATTTCCACCTCCACATTTGATCAAACATTTATAGTGAGGCTTGCCTTATAATGTTTCAACAACCCAACTTGAGACCATTAAATTCACAAAACCAATCATGGGGTTATTAAACATTGTAGAAGCACAAGGATCAACCAAAAGCAATTCCTAACACTTGGATAGTAATCAAATTGATATTAAACACATTCTATAATTCAAGGATGGAATCTATGTCGATCATTTACAGTCAAATTTTATAGTGGAGTGTTATAAATCCAGTCTCTCATTCATGGAAGCACCATTTATGCAACTCAAAATTCAACATTGTTTAGCATATCATTATTAACACTTCTACACATAGCATCTTTTATCCATGTATTGACATTATGTCATCAACTAATTTATATTCAAGTTGTTTTGGTTTAGTGTCACATATGTTTCCATATACCTATTATTTTACATTGTTGGTATGTGGTGATTGGTTTTACAATTATGGCGGAGGGGATTTTCTTGTTCATATAAGGATGGCAAGAAGGCCACTGACAAGAGGTTCCAAGTGCAACATCCTACCTCCATTGAGAAGTTAAACCAAGTTTATGTTAAAGAAAATCATAAATGCAATGGTTGAAGAGCATAATAATGTATAGGTAGAAGGCATTGCTCTTCCATCAATTGTAGTCCAAGGTACAAGTTTGAGCAAGAAGATTAATTTTATCATAGGTTGTATTAGATGATGTTGAATTCAATGGATACTCAGTAAGAGCCACTATCCGAAAATATAGAATTACACCAACATCATTATGTTATTGGTTAAATAGTCTCACACATACAAAGAGGAAAGATCCAATTTTAGTGTTAACTGAACAAGAGGAAGAAGAAATAATTGAAACTGACCATCTATAAGAGTCAGAGTTGATACAACTAAAGGCTAATATTGCTCAAGTCTATTGGTAAAGCCAAATCCATTCAGGATTTCCTAGAAAATGGCCAACCAAGAAAGGTGTACCCCTTCTGAAGAAACTTATAATGAAGAAGGAAACATCTAATAATGTATTGATGTTTCTCATGCGAACTAGTTGGGCAGCTTAAAATAACAAAGGAAATATCTAAATAATGTATTCTTGTTTCCATGCAAAACTATTTGTAATCAATTTAATAAGAAGGAGCCTTTCTTATAAAAGGCGGTCTCTCCCTCAAAACAGAAGGTGGTATTATTTTCAGGATCTTGTTGTTTATCTCTCTATTGTTTCATTGTGTCATGTATGATTAAAAAATTTTATATATGCATGTCAATCAATTGGTATCAGATCGGATGATCTAAGCAAGTTGTTTCTCAACATCAAGGAGTGGACAAGAAGCCAACCATCTACTCAAAGAAAAAAAATTCATAGACTCATGGCTCAGTTTCGTGCCCTTAATTGTTCAATGCCCTTCCCAATGCACCTTCCTCAAGGCTATTGGAGCCATCTTGTCACTGAGATCTACATTTCGATCCATTTGGGTGGATGAAAATCATGGTACCTCGTAAAGCAACTGTGAAAATTCCTGAATCGGAATCCCATACTGGAGCAACTAATATTATTTATTATACTTGTTCATTTTGAATCAAGTTATTTACGGTGTTACACAGTAAACATTGAAATGAATTCTACTGCAACCTTCACAACATAAAAAATACTACGAAAAAGTATTGAGCAAGAAGGAAATAAACACACACAATGAACATCGTTGTTTTTTGACGATGTCCCCAGAAAAACCCAATGTGGAAAAACTAGTGTAGCAAGTGAGGGTCAGTGATATCATGCAGTAGGTTTCTGAATACAAATTTGTGGATTCCCAAACTGGCAATCTGATACAGAGAAAAAGTCTGAAAAATAGATAATGAGAAGATCTCACATTGTCACTGGAAATCTGGCACTACTCTGACTAGAGATGAGCTCCCTGCGTTGTCTATGTGCAATCTCTACGTCTGCCCACGCAGTCACTGTTGTTGGGATTGTGTCACACCTCCTCCTAATCTTTCGCTAACTAGAAACTTGGCCCTCTGGCCTTCCAATCTCACACCCCGACTTTCGGCACTAGATCTCGTTTGTTCCCCAGCAAATCTGCGGATATCCTCAGCGGCTTTGCGTTGCCCAACGTGGCACTGTGCATCCTCTCGATGCATCATCTAAAATGTATTCACCGAATCAGGAAAAACTTCCTCCAACCAAATATCCATGCCCCTTACTACAAGAAATCTCCTCAATCTCTCTACAGCCACTGCTATGTTGCTCTCTTGAGAATTTGATCTCTATATCTCTCATTCGATGTGTTCTGCAAATTCTCATCGAGCTCCTTCTTATAATATCTCGTTGACATATCAACGAACAAGATTAAAACATAATCAAAGGGTGATATTAATTGTGAGTCGATCTTCATCTTCATCTAGAAGATTCACACCTGATCTAATTAATACCTTTTAATTATTTCCTTTTCCCAAGTTTGGACTTAGGAATCCATTAAAAATAATTAATTATTTTAATTAAGTCCTCTCCAGGTGGAATTTCCCAAAATGATTTCTGGATATTGTAGAATGCATGTGTCTTAGCCTATCTACAAAATCTTGATGCTAGATCACATACGATGCTACAAAAATCAACACTCCCTCTTAGCGAGGAATGTGCTCTAGTAATGCAACCTCCTGAAGCATCAATTTGATCCTGTACCATCTTATATTGCGCTACATTTGTGCCACTGTTGACCCTGCATACTGATGCCAACAACTGCATATGCATTGCAACTCTGTTGTTGCTTCCACTGCAACATCCACAACTCCTCTCATTTGATGTTGTTGCAGCAGAGAGATGTCCATCAACTGAACCAATTGTGTTCACATTGATGCATTTGTCAAACAAGTTCTGACTGCTACTAGCCTCTGCGTTACTACTGACTCTACACTGCTGCCAACTTTGCTTTGCGCTGCTCAATTCCTAATGCTGCTAACTACTGCATCTGTCACTCTAGAACCTGACTGCACCAACTGTCACTAGTCCATCCTGCTACTGTTGTTATGGGATCCCATACCAAGGTTATGATCCAAGAGGTGGACTCCTCAAGGATCATGCCCATATGCAGCGCTCTGGGGCTACAAAACCAAATCACCCCACCTCTCCCCTGGAAGTATATGGGAAATCATGGCAAACTCCTCCTCTAATCTGGAGGACAGCCTGTCGATCTCTGCGGTAGCAGCTTGTTGATCCTGCTCCTCCTTGTCCTTCTTCCGAAGAGGACATTGAGAACTGAAGTGGCCCATCTCACCACATCGAAAACACTTGATCTTAGAAATATCCTTCTTTCACCTGCGCTTCTCCTGCTGCCCCTTTGATGCAAGGGTTGCATTCTCATCTTCCATCACAATCTTCACCCCACTGCTGTTGTTGCCATTTATGATGCTCTTCACCAAATCACTTCAATTCTCAATGTCATCGAAAACACTTGATCTTCGAAATATCCATCTTTCGCCTGTGCTTCTCCTGTTGCCCCTTTGATGCAAGGGTTGCATTCTCCTCTTCCTTCACAATCTTCACCCCACTGATGTTGTTGCCACTTATGATGCTCTTCACCAAATCACGCATCATCTCCTCTTGTTATAGATCATCCCAAACTCTCTCCTAATTAGGCAACTTCTCTCTGTGCAGGATACTCTGGACAAAGACTTGTCACTCATAAGAAAAATTGTTAAGGGTCAGTCGTACAAACTCAGTAGCCTAAGGCGTTGTTCCCACAACAGCCATCTAATCTCAAGTATCCTGAAGTCTCGTTAGAAAGGGATCTATACGCTCCCCCTTCTGCATCTTGGTTAGCCTTAGCTTCTCCTCCAAGTACATCTTTCGTTGCTCGGAAGATCCTACATATAGCGTGGTCAGTGCATCCCACATTTATTTGGTTGTGTCCTTGCCCGCAATGTGAGAAACTATATGATCCCTCACTCCATCAAGGATCATTCTCTTGGCCTTTTCCATTTCCTTCTTGTAGGACTTAAGTTGATCTGTGTCTGTGGGTACAGCTGTCACTAAACTGACATACATCTAGAGATCATACTCGTCTAGAAGGAAGGTGACCCTCGCCTTCCAGATCACATAGTTGGATGCACCATCCAACCGATCTTGATCCCTCAACCTAGTTGATGCCATCACACCAAACAAATGTCAAACTGCCTCCTCTCTCCTCTGCGCGACTGTTAACTGGCTCTATGCACTCCCTAACGGAGTAAGTAGATATTCTCCCGGCTACTGTTGCTCTGTAATGATAAATCAAATTCCTTGGCTAGGAATTCTCTTAGTTAGAAATCCTCTCAGTATGTGCTCTTCTTTCCTATTTTGACGCTTTTTGCCCCAGCAACCGCTATAGAAATTTGTGTCCTAGCTGAAGATCTGCTCCGTGTTGAAGTTGCTGCGTTGCTCCCTCTATCTCTGGAAAATCTCGATCCGGAAAATATTCTTCTCTGTTAACTCACTTAGAGAAATAATTTTCCACGAAATTTTTCCCTTCTCGCTATAGACTTCGCAACCCCTTTGGCATTTCGATCTGCTTCCTAAGAAATTCTTCGAAATCCTTCTTCAGCTCTGCTTCTGAGCTCTTCCTGCTTCACCTATGCTCTGATACCATGTGAAAAATCCTGAATCAGAATCCCTACTGCAGCAACTGATATTATTTCTTCTACTTGTTAATTTTGAATCAAGTTATTTGTGGTGTTACATAGTAAACATTGAAATGAATTCAACTGCAACCTTCACAACATAAAAAATATTGTGGAAAAATATTTATCAAGAAGGAAATAAACACACACAATGAACACCGTTGTTTTTGGACAATGTCCCCAGAAAAAACCCAATGTGGGAAAACCAGTGCAGCAGCTGAGGGATTTGATATTATGCAGTAGTTTTTTTAATACAAATATTTGAATGCCCAAACTGGAAATCTGATACAAAGAAAAAGTTTGACAAAGAGATAGCGAGAAGATCTCACACTGCCACTGGAAATATGGCACTGATCTAACTGGAGATGAGCTCCCTGCGTTGTCTTTGCGCAGTCTTTGTGTCTGCCCACGCAGTCACTGTTGTTGGGACTGTGTCACACCTCCTCCTGATCTTCTGTTGATTGGAAACTCGACCCTCCGGCCTTCTGGTCTCACACCCCAGCTTCCGACACTAGATCTCGACTGTTCCCTAGCAAATATGTGGATCTCCTTAGAGGCTCTGCGCTGCCTCAGTGTAGCTCTGCACTACCTCAGCGTAGCTCTTCCCAACCTCTTTGAACCTCTCGGTGCCTCCTCTACAATGTATAAAGCGGATCAGGAAAAACTTCCTCCGGCCAACTATCCCTGCCCCTCATTGCAAGAAATCTCCTTGATCTCTCTCTAGCAACTGTTGCGTTGATATCTTGTGAATTTGATCACTAGATCTCTCATTCGATGTGTTATGCAAATTCACATCAAGCTCCTTCTTATAATCTCTCGTTGACATATCAATGGCCAAGATTAAAACATAATCAAAGGCTGAGATTGAGTGGGAGTCGATCCTCGTCTTCATCTAGAAGGTTCACACCTGATCTAATTAATACCTTTTAATTATTTCATTTTCCTAAGTTTAGACTTAGGAATCCATTAAAAATAATTAATTATTTTAATTAAATCATCTCTGGCTAGAATTTCTCAAAACAATTTCTAGGTATTGTCGAATGCATGTCTTAGCCTCTTTGCAAAATCTCGAGGCTAGAGCACATCCGATGCTACAAAATCAACAGCAACCTCATTTGAGGACCCACCCAAGGACTTTCCAATCCAAGATTTAGCCAAGTCTCTCCATGAGCTAATCAATTTGCAACAACATAGATGCCCTCCAGGGTACATGCAGTTGGATACATGCTTTCAATTGCACAAATTTTCAGTCCAAATGAATGGATAGGTTGTTGATTCTTGCATACATAGTCTCTCCATCTATTTCAAAACATGTCCCGAGATCGCCAAGGACATGAAGCTTCAAATCGCCACCTATAGTTGGAAGGCATGGCGCAACCATGGTGGGATACCTAGTTAGAGAATATAACCTTGGTCATTGAGCTCAAACAAATAGAAGAGACTAGCCCTGCTTGCGTAACATCTTGGGATGACTTCTACCAGGCATTAAGATCATGCTTCTATCCCCCATTATATCTCCATGATCTCCTTGCAAAATGGTTGTAGCTACACCAAGCACTAAACCAGTTAGTACAAGCCTACATCAAGGTCTTCTACAAGTTGTGCATTCAGCTACATATATCGTATCTGAAAGAGGTACTCATTGTCAATTTTTATTCCATAAATGCACATCACTTGGACTTTCCTTCCCATCTAGGCATCCATGAAGTGATTAATGTTAACAATATGAATCTCTTTGAACCACCTCTCCTTAAGGAACCAATCATAGTTCAACATCCCATGGATAATATTCTTGATTTTCAACCTCCCCTGCTAAAGGATACAATTCTTCATTCCAATATGAGGACATCTCACCAACAAGCATGCATGTCATACCTTGTAGCTCAAAAGGGACACACATCTTAGCAGGAAAAATGGATGACTACATAGACATTGCAACGCAATTTTTCTCTTTTGGTGGTGGAAGCAAGGACACTTCCGGCGCTAAATAAAGAGGAATTGGGCAATCAAGAAAGGAATGCCCCTTCCGAGGAAACTCATAATGAGGAAGACAACATCTAATAACATATTTGATGTTTCTCATGCAAACTAGTTGGGAAACTTAAAATAAGGAAGGCAATATCTAAATAATGTTTTGTTGTTTCCATACAAAACTATGTGTAATCAAGTTAATAATGTTAATTTGGCAGCTCGGTGACAAATTCCAACCATGGGAAGAGATTCCTCTTTTCGAGAGAACCAATTTTGACTATGGAATCACTCAATTTGGACAAGGGAATGTGTATTTTTGAAGAAAATCCCACATGTGCACAAAAGGACATATCAGCGCTAACAGGGAAATGGACACCCTTGGAGGCTTATAAATACAAGTGACCTCAAGCTCATTTGGACATCAGCGTCTTATTCTTCTCTTCATTGATTGATTCGCACAAGTCTAAGGTTGGGTTGAGGAGATTTGTTCGTACAAGTCCGAGATTGTAGGGTAATGCTCGTCTGTGTTAGGGTTTGGTTCTCGACCACAAGCTCGACACAGGAAATTTTCGACTATAACTGCAGGCACGTAGGTGCATTAGTACGGTTGGAAGCTATCAACCGCATGCATACCTCTTCCTCCGTGCAGTTGGAACCTAAGGTTGCAAATTGACATTTGACCACAATTGACCATAGACACGAAAAGTTGTCTCTGATCTAAATCGATGCTAGGAATATATTTCTAATGTTGTTGGGTTAATTTTGTTTGATGATTTTGTATTGCCTTATTGTACTATATGTTGGACATTTTATAAAAATCTAATAGAAGAAGAATTACAAAGGGTTTTCTCCATAGTGGGTTTTTCACTGGCCATTGACCGAAAATCTGGTGTCTCTTGTTGATGTGTTGATTGTCTCATTTGTCATTGCATTTACTGTTTTATCTTCAATCACTGTTGATGATTGGAATTATTAATTATTGAAGAAATATTGTTAATTGAAGAATTGAATCGGGCTAAAGTAATTGAAACAACATAAAGCAGTCTAAAAGTGTCTTGCTTATAAAAGGCAACCTCTCCCTCATAATAGAATGGTGGTATTCTTTACAAGATCTTGTTGTTTATCTCCATGTTGGTTCATTTGTGTCATGTATGATTAATAATTTTTAGATCTACATGTAGACCAGATAATCATGGTAGGTAAGATTCAAGTAAAAGCATCAAAAGGTTATATTACATATAATTGAAGGCATGGATAGAGATAGAGCTCCAAACTTATGCCCTACATTTCTAACCAAGTTCTATGACAATTTATCTAAGGCATTTAATGAAAATTCATGTAGTCCAAAAAATATATGGAATTGTGATAGCACAATTTACAAACTAGAAATAATTATGGCATGAGGGTAATTGCCAAAGAGAGGGAGCAAGAATCTACCAAAAGTGCCCCATAAGAGCAAAGAGTAGATAACTATATTAGAGTGTGTAAATGCAATTGGTCTATCAATCCCTATGTATTTTATCAAGAAGAAAACCCTGAAGAACTATATCATAAATTGTGAGCCAAGGGTGTGCGTCATTAACATTCAAAGGCAGGGATGACTAGATAATTGTTTATGGATTGGTTTTTACATTTTTGTTGCTTCTATACCATGTAGTGTCTTACCAATGAACAAACATTGGTTGACTTTTTATAGCCATGGTAGCCACACAACTTTACACACGGTGAGAGGAAGGAAAATAAGATAGGCACAGACATGTTGACACTACATGCACACAATACCCATGGCTTGCAACTTTGGGCCTTTTAAGGATTAATGTCATAGATGGAAAAGAACTTGGGGATAGAGATTGAAATGTTTGAATCAGTGGACCTTGCTAAGGAGAGTTTTTCATAAGGCTTACACCATTCAATATCAATGATGGAATCTATTGAACTTGAATTTTTCCACCAAGAATGATGCTCTTACCAATGATGTTGCTTACTATGAAGCTTTTAATATACATGGTCATAAAGATACAAATGCTATGGAGGAAATGTTGGGCCTCTCTCAAGCACACTACCATACATTAGGTGATGATGATGATAAATGGATCAATGCTACTCAAAAGATGATTGCAATTCAAGACAATAATGAAATTGTTGCATCATATAAACGACATACATGTTCTATAAATTCTAATCAAAATAGCATTGCTGAATTGGAAATTATTGATGGTTGTGAAGCAATGGAAAGCATTAATGAGAAACTAACGTTTCCAAGCCAAGTAACCTAGCCTAAGTGGTTGGTGGAAGCTATATGATGAATATGAATTAAAATATTGTTACCATCACTAATAAAACGAAGCCTTAACATGCTTTCATTGCTAGGGACGATATCCAAATATTTACTTGCATTTAACAAGAATTCCCATTTACTAAATTGAATAGATTACATCACACTCTTGGTTGAGGTAGAACAAAAGATAAAGGAGACATTGGAATTGAAGGGGAAAAAAGAGTCTTGTACACGAGAAGAGATCTACAAGAGTTGTTGCAAATGAATCCCAGAAGCAAGAAAGGCTTCATAGAAAAAGACATGAAACAGTAACAAAAACTATTAGGAAGGTATGAATAAAAACACAAAAGCAACTACACAAACAACAAAAGGAGCACAAGAGGAGGTAGGAACTTGATAGGTGACAAATGAACCTAAAGAGAGAAGGTTGACCAAATTAGTGGATTGAATGGTAAAGAATGTGTTATTGTTCCAATTTCATAAACTCATATTTATAACTATCATTCAATTGAAACACCTCCTGCCCCCCTCCCTCCCTACTAGTTCAATGGGCATTCTAGCCTATCGTTTTGCAAAGCTTCCAATTCTTCTTGGTGTATTGAGCACACGTTAGAACTATATTTTTTCTTTGCCACCTTGGATGCACAAAATGGCATTAAATCTTCAATCAAACAAATGCAAGAAACTTAACATAATTGGGCAATGAATATACGCATCCTTCTTGTTGATTAAAATAAATTTTACATTCAACCTAGCCGCATGTAATGTGGATTTTGTTATAGACCCCTTTTTTTGTATACACCTAGTTTTCCTTGTTTTGGGCTTAGTATTGATTTGTATGTATTTAGACCTAATACATAAGGGCATTTTATAAACTATTTCCTAGATTATTCTTTCATCCTTAATTCAAGGTATTGTACTAAAATGTTATTAATCTTAATGGAATGCCAATTTTCTATATCTCAAACACGCAATTCACATTTCAATCCACACTCCCAATAACATATTCAATTCAATGCACACTAGTGATGTCTATCTCTATGAACACTATAAAGAGGCCCCAACAAAACTAGAAAGAAAGGTATCATGACCATCACCAATCCCAAGTTGGGTACAAAGCAATTCCCACAATCAATGCAGGTAGAATACACTAGTAGGTTTGGGGTACTTTGAATAATTCTTATCAAATGTAGAAGATAGAGTATAATATAAAAAAAATTATCACTTGTGAGGCAATAAGCAACAATGTTTTCAAGCTAGAAACCAAAACTATAAGTTATATCCATCCTAAAGATGATGCAAAATTATCTTGGGCAAAACATATGATATACCCACCATCGAGCGTTGACCTAACCATACAACCCCAGTACATTAGGGCAAGCAACTTTCTCAACACATACCACTCCACTACATTTGATTCATTCAGTCACAACAAAGGAGTTCTCTCTACCCATAACCTCCCAATTGCTAATATATATCTCGCTTAGGTGGACACAATAATTGCTTCTAAGACACTCTAAAATGAGTCATAAAACTAAGATGGAAAAATGTTACATCTAGAGGAAGGTCTACACCCCAATAGATATCCAAGTTTAGATACAAATTCACCATTGGTTTAGATATCATGGTGTTGCAAAACAATTGTCAAGTAAACACAAGGGCTAAGCATTATAGTTCATGGATGAAGAAAAACAAAGAGGAAGTATTCATATGTGCATCCATACAAAAGCAAAGGCAATGTCCATGGAATGGTTGCTTTGATATGTAGAAAGGACACCACCAAGAAGGGATGAATGCATTGTAAGAAACCCATGAACCAATGCTACATATCCATGGTGAACAAAGTAGCCAAGCCAGTCAAAAACCAACAAGGAATGAAGCAGCAAAGTGGGCAAATGGTTCACCCAAAAACACGCAAAATTAAGTGCAAATTGAAGAGCCCAACTACCCTTATTCATTGTAAATAATGCAGCCACATACAAAAAGATTCAAAAATATACACAATGATATACAAATAATTAATAACCACTCATAGAAGGTGGACCGCTACTATCTAATTAGATATTATTAACTCCCTCTCCTATTCACTATCTATCTAATTGGATATTGTTTTGACAATTCCTTAAGCTATTCCTGCAAAGGCAGAGTGTAAGGAAGGTGAAAAGTAGTTAGTCGATGAGATTCCCATTCATGGCGAGACCACTCATAGAAGGTGGACCACTACTATCTAATTAGATATTATTAACTCCCTCTCCTATTCACTATCTATCTAATTGGATATTGTTTTGACAATCATCTATGACAAATCTCTCATTATTGAGTTCCTTAAAATTCAAATGCACTATCACATCTAAAATAAATTGGATATGGGATATTGTTTAGCAATCATCTGTGACATTGGATCTCTCATTATTGAGTTCCTTAAATTTCAAATGCACTATCACATCTAAAATAAATTGGATATTGGATATTGTTTAGCATTCATATGTGACATTGGATATTGGATATTGTTTAGAAATCATCTCTGACAAATCTCTCATTATTGAGTTCCTTAAAATTCAAATGAAAAATAAAATAAATCAGATATTGTTTAGCAATCATATGTGACATATCTCTCATCGTTAAGTTCCTTAAAATTCAAATGCACTATCACATTTAAAATATAGGAAATAAGGCATCGACAAAATTGGTTCAACAAAAAGGACCCATACTCTAGCAAAATTTCCTTGAAATTGGTTTAACAAAAAGGACCCTGCAAAATTTCCTTCAAACACTTCTTTTTTTAATGTTCTATGAGATCAGTTTTAGTGCTTTTTGATGTTCTATGAGCCCATTAAACATGTGCCAATCCAGTATTTTTTTTAAATAATTAAAAATTTTATTTGCTTGTGCCATTATAGAAACCATTGACTTTTGATAAGCACTCCCACAGCATGTAACATATAGCATTTGGAATCAAAATTACCATAACTTTGGTTTGTTATAAAATGGATTTGTAAAATGGTTACTTTTGTAACACTCGGAAATTTGTTTTATATAAAATGAGTTGCAAAATGGTTACTTTTGTAACATTCAGAAAGCATATTTTGAATGACTTGTAAAATGGTTACTTTCTTTGGTTTTGGTTTGTTTTATATAAAATGACTTGCAAAATAAGTAACATTCAGAAAGCATATTTTGTATCCCATAGGAATAGATAACGTCCTCTCTTCAAAACTTGGAATTAGATTAAACTTCAAAAACATATTTTGTATTCCATAGGATTTGTATCCCATATGAATAGATAACGTCCTCTCTTCAAAACTTCGAATTAGATTAAACTTCAAAACTTAGAATTAGATTAAAAATTTAAGAAATGGTTACTTATATAACATTCAGAAAGCATATTTTGCATCCCATAGGCATAGGAATAGATAACGTCCTCTCTTCAAAACTTAAAATTAGATTAAAAATTTAAGAAATTATATGGCTGGTATAAATGTTCCATTTCAAAGCATATACTTCCAACACATAATTGTTATATTTCACCTAAATTTTGGAACCTTTTTAGATGATTTGGAAAATAACTATATATAATAGAAGTCAGACTACATAATTTGACAGAATCCGTGCTGTATTAAGAACTAATTAGTTGTATAGAGAACTAAAGAACTAATTAGTTGACAAATTATGTGCATTAATATTGAAATTATGTATATTTATCCTTGCTGTACCATGTTTTACTAAGTTCGAAAACATGTTCATCAAGTTTTGGCCGAATATTAATTGCGATAGTGTTGCAACAATTTCTCACGTATTTCAACTTTGCAACATGACGTTATGCAAAGATTTCTAAATTGTTTTCAAAACATTAAAAACATCTTCACATGTTTCACATAATCTCGGGAAATAAATGGTAAAAAATAAAAAATTAAACCAAAAAAACCATTACTTGTCTAGACCACGAGTGAAGCATTCAAAACCTGTAACTACTGTAATTCAATGCAAAAACAAGATCATGATAAGCTACCCAAGGATATTTATTAAGAATGGTGTTTTCTGCAACCATATCCAAGGCATTTGATGGAATGACGAGTAGTCATAGACACCATTGATAAGTCGGTACCATATAAATGCCATACCTACATAGCTACACCAGTAAATTCTTTGGTTTATATAACATGCACTGCACTAAATATTAATAGAATGTATAGTTAACCGACCAAATAGATGCCCACAACTTAGCGTTGAAAGTTAACCCAATTGGTCGAGTTCCGCAAAGCACACAGCCCAATTGGTCAAGTTCCGTCATGTTCCCTTTCCCATCATTAAGGCACCTCAATATTGAGAGGTTACAGGGTCAATTCTTGAACAGAAGGTGATCTCTTCAGGTGGATCTGCCCAGTACAATGTTTCCGTGGATGTACGTCACTGATCTCTGGAGTCAGGGAATCCCATCCAAAAAAATTACCCACAACTTGCCTGAAACGTGCATGTAGTAGTCACCGATCTCTGGAGTCAGGGAATCCCATCCAAAAAAATTACCCACAACTTACCTGAAACGTGGGTGTAGTAGTCACCGATCTCTGGAGTCAGGGAATCCCATCCAAAAAAATTACCCACAACTTACCTGAAACAAGACTGTTAATAAGCATGTACAGCCTGCATAAATCTGTCAGTGACATTGTATGCAGAGTGCTTGATCATTTAAAATATAGGAACTGCCCAATACTAATCCATAAAGGGACTTACAGCAGGCTCTCAAGATCCAGAGACCACACTGTTTCAGCAGAACTACCAAACAACACTTGGATAAAGATTGGAACAAAATAACCTAAGTTAAAAACAGAGATCCAAGAATAATCATATGTACAATTCTTCCCTTGCAAATAATATTCGAAAATCAAATATCTTAAATGCTTGACACGTTTTCTGCTAAGATCCAGATCAACAACAACAAGACCTCCAAAATTGGGATTATAATATATCCTTCAGTCTAGGCATTTAAGAAAATGTAACTCGTACAGCAGGCAAATTGCACATAACTACATAACTGTCTAGTCCTATAAGCTTGTCAAATTGTAAAACAAGCCTTTCTAACTGCACCACGATTGCCTTCAACATTTAGGCTGACGTTGAAACTAAGCGGATGAAATGAAAATACATTACATATCAAAGTACATTCTTACAAGGTTCATTCAACTGCGCTGCTGGTCCCAAGCATCAAACGGCCAACTAAAACATGCCCTTTGATGCCCCTTTAGCAGGCCCGGCAGAAGTGACCAACATGCAGATTGAAATGGTATCAGGTATCAGGCATCAGAACTCCTTTCAGCAGTGACCCCAGCAATTGATGAATCTTGACGATCAGAACACCGGGAAGTTTCTCTTGTGGCAGGGTCTTCTGAACATCCCTTGAGCTTTGCACTTGGGGTTTGAGGGGTCATTTTTTCAACCTCTTCACGCGTATAAATGTAAATTTTCCGCACAATACTACAGAACTCTCTGTTATTCATGACAAAATTCAAACAATTAAATATTAAATATGGGTTATGCATACCTAAAAGTAATAATAAAGAAGCTTTTTTCCTGGCTCACAAGAAGGCAATTAGTCAGCCATGATAAAACTTACTGCCATGGATCATCTCCAACAAGCATCATATCCCCTTCATTGTCAGTGTATACAACCTGCCAGCCTTTGCTTGGATCCTCGAGTTCTCCTTCAATATTAAACATCTGTTCTAGTTCACGAATGAGTTCCGTATACCCTTCAAACTTAGTAAGATCTACAGCCCTACCAAGAGCACTACCCTGTTTGTGGACCTGGACAGAAATGAAGAAGAGAGCTCATATATGGTTGTGTATAAGCACATGATTTTTTTGTAGGAGCAGGATTTTTGGATTCTAAAAGTACAAAAAACAGCACCATATCTTAACCAAATAATACCTTTGTGCAACTCCTTGTCGAGTTAGTTTGAGGTCTGCTATGAGTTTCTTTGGATGATTTTTGTGAACTTTTTTCTTCATCAGTGATTGCTGCTGGCATATCCATTTTGGCCATTATCGATGGTTCTAAGAGTGGATATGATTCTGACTGTGCCTCATGTACTGTTATATTAGAAACTGAAGCATGTATATCCTCTCCAGCTGCTAAACCTCTGATTGTTGAAGGGGTCAGTTCACCAACTGAATTTTCAATCAAGTGAAAACCAAACAACTTGCAATCTGCAGATCGTGCACCAGATAATACTCCCTTCTCTTCCGGCATTTCCCGGGACTGGAGAGTCGGCTGTTGCACAGCCATTCCCATGTTGCTGGTTCCAATGCTTCTAGCAGGATTTCTTTCCAGTTGTCCAGAAGCATGTGTTCCAGAAAAGTCTGCCTGAGATGGTGAGATTAATGATACAAACCAGTTTCCTTGTGAATCTTTGGATCCAACATCAGAAAGAAGCGGGGGAGGATCCAAGCCACTCCATTTTCCCAATCCTGCCTGCTTATGAGAGGGATTAGATGTCACAGAAAGCTTCAAATCAGACTCGGTCAAATCATGTGGATTGTCAGAGGGCATGGCTGACCATGAACTAGAGAGTTGTAACTTAGTTCCTGAGCGATCTATTATTCCATTCTCTTCATCCTGAAACTGCTTTGGGGAGGGTTTCAATTGTTGGAATATTTCCATGTTTTGACATGCTGTTGGGCCGCACAATTGTTGTGTATCTCTAGCACCTTGAATTACAGAATAGGAGTCTGAATAGACTGTGTCCTGCCTGCACTGAGACATCCAATACTCTGAAGCCAACCTTCCTCGAGAACCAACAGTATCTTGTTTTTGGTCCACCACACTAGATCCCCACATCAGTGGCTTTTGAGAGCTCTCCACCTCACTGTCACCCAAGGATCCCCCAAAGGTCCTCATTTCTTGACCTTGCAAGACCCTTGGCAATCTGTGTACCTGTGAAGAATCTGCTGCTGTTTTGCCTGACCCTGCATAACCAAAATAAAAACCGCAGTTAATCTGCTATCATGGAAGCCAGCCACTACATGCTTTTTTATCCAGCACTCCATGACAAGAAACATGATTAGTACCATGTATCATTAACTCCTGAGATGAGGAAACCAAATTGGGGCGAGGCTTCTTAGTCCGTGGTGCTGGCAAAGGATTAAGTGCTGCAGATGAAGCTACAAATGTCTCAATTTCCCATGGTGAAACCCTCTCTGGTCGAGGGACCACAGATGTTTCATCCCACTGGACCTGATTGAATTAACCAAACAATCAATTTAGAGAAAGAGCAAACATGTCACGAGTATTAAATGCAAAAGACAGCCAGAAATACACTTAACGAATGGTGCACAGTAAGAAATCACCAAAATAGCATGGAATACCTTAAGTGATCTCCACTTTGAATCTGGCCATCTCACATTATCGGCCTCACCATTGCCAATAATTGTACCGGTAAACCTGTATAAAATATGAAGCATTACTTTACTGCATAATGCACATAACGCATGATAATCATTCCTGTCTATTACAACAATTTGCCATTATTTAATACTGAAATACCTCCGCTCTGGAGACTCTTCTCCTTCAAAACGCATCTTGAACCTCATGCCAACAGAGAGACTGCTACTCACTGCCTCCATGTATTTATCATAAGGAATGATAAACTCTGATGGACTTGTCCTGCAGAAGAGAGCCATTACTATCTTGCAGACAAGCCAAATAAAAATATGGCTACAACAGAATATAGTCATAAACAATATATTCTCGTTCAGTCTGCAAGATGCTAATAATAAGCATATAAAACACGACAAAAGCACGGACTAGAACCATATATTATTTCTGATAAGAGAAAATACCAATCAAGTTCAGTATTTGGTAACGTGAACTCATCAGTTCTTAAAAGCATGACACATCTACCCTCTTATTATCTCATGCCAACATCAAACGTTTTCCAGGTCAATTCTCACAGAATTGTTTAAAAACATCTGCAGAATAATTATAACTCTGAACTATGAATGACATTTAAATAGATTAATACTCCACACTCCCTTGTTAGCAAGTGCCCATGGAAGACAACTGCAGTAATAAAACAGAATCACATCTAATTTTCGGACAACATACCTAGGCTTGTAATAAACAGTAAAAATAGTCCGAGTTGAAACAGCATGGGATGCCGTCGCAATGACACCAAGATGCATGCTGTGACTAGATAAAACCGATGATGGCATGTTAGTCTGCTGACGCATAGCGCGCCTAACTCCAACACGTAGTTCTCCACTTTCACCCCTGAAACAACATATTGTTCATGAGTTGCAAGTATGTGCATCAACAGAAGTTAACAAGTGATAATCAGAGGGCTTGCAACAGAAAACCTCAAGAATATGAAAGCATCTCCTGCTACCAGCCTCTTTGAGCTGACAAAAACACTCCACCCAGTGGTTAGCAAATGCCTCCGTGGTTGGCCTGCAATATAATACTAACAAGTTTAGATCAAGTATACACTTTTGTCCAAAAAATTGCCAACTAAAAGACTGACAATCAACTAAAGCAATGTAATATGCACCTCTAAATATATGGCGGAATCGCCATTCCATTCCATGCAAATCTCTGGCTACTAGCTCTTGCGAAGGAGGTTGCTGACTCATGTCCTGCAGACCAACGATGAAAGATGGTCATTTCCTCCGCACAAACAGTGGCTGATGGATACAACGACTCACTCTATTTCTGAACGGAAGCAAAATGTACATTCAGCAATAGTGTGTATCTAGAATACGAACCAGAGGTGGAAGACATTCATCAGCATGCCTTCGTAAAACAGAAAATCCTCCATGAGTGCTAGTATCAGAAGCAGTAAGAGTTTTGCAAAATGAATGAACATTGCTCTTACGAGGCTGACGAGGGGTTGTCCCCGAGTCATGAGATGACTCGTTTTGCTGCAACATCGAACCAAAGGTCAGAACATCTAAACTTCTCATCAGTAAATCCTGCAAATTTTTAGTATAACATTCCAGAAACTGAAATAAGGACGTACATCTCCCTCTGGCAATAAAGTGATCTGCGCAAAAACTTCATCTGTCTCAGGTTCCGCCTGCAAAAAGATACAAGGGCAATGTAACTTTCTCCTTCCTATAGACAGGAAAGTGCAACTAGAGAAGACAATTGCATTTTGTTGGGTTTGCAGTAATCTTTTCACACTGACAATAACGCAAATGCTGAAACATTGTTATAAAAGGAAATAAGCAATGCAAGAACAATTCAGTTACCCGAAATTGCACATTGATCACACGACAAAGAATCTTCGAAGGTAGATTATACAGTGGCATATGCTGATCAACCCCTTGGTTTGTTGATGCTTCAACCTATTATGGTGTACACAATCAATAAATATGCTTAGATTGTTTACATTTCGAAAGATCCACTGGCAATAGATTGCAAAACCCTCTGCAATTTGAGTTCTTGCCATGAAACACATATCAACATTTTCATTAATTTCACCATACCTGCTCTATATGGCCTTGAGGAAAGTAAAAAGCTCTCTCCCCTATACGAGGCAAAGTAACAAGTGGACCAGCACAGGCATGCCATAGTTCTTCATACAGAAGAGATTCACTAGCATCTGCCACAAACAAGCACAGGTATTAAGCCCCAACTACCTTCAGTACTGTACTCTTAAATACAAGCAGTGCCTAAGCCGATCAGAATAATTAACAAAAAAAGAAAAACCCTACACTATAGTACTAGTAGGAGAGTTTCACAGAAAAAAACATAAAAAGACAGGCTCTTCGATTTTCAATGCTACAGAAAGACGGAACTGCCTTGAGTGGATTTCAGATTCCCAGCAATAAACGCAAAAACATGGCCACAAATTTTAGTGGAATTGCCTGTTCAGTTTATAGGTCTAAATCAATGGTAAAAACCCATGAACAACGCCTTTCTTGTTATTCTATACCCAAATCCCATGAAGGGAGCGGTAAAACATTTGGATTATTGCAGAAATTCAAAATCCTCCTAACTAATCCATCAGGGCTATAAAATTAGGTTTATTGAGTCTGATCATGGATAGATGATGGCAACTCGCCCAGCAAGGAAGTGAAACAGTAGACTAAATGCATATGGGATAATAAATCATTCAAGAAGGCTTAATTCCAACGGGTTGTTATGAACTTCTCACACCAGAGAAATTGGTAGTTAGAGATGGATAATGGGTAAATGACGGTAACTCAACCGGCAAGGAAGTAATAACTGTAAACTAAATGAACATGGGATGGCAAAACATTCAATAGGGCCTAATGCCAATGGGTCATGAACTTCTTACACCGGGAAATTCATAGTTCTGACAGCCAGTCAGTGGATTTTGAGTAAAATCCACGCGCAGGGTAGAAGAAAAGTAAAAACGTCCCGGACAGGCACAAGATTTTGCATTTTTCACGGTAGACCTGTGAGTGGGAGAGAATAAATGCGGAGATGGGGTCTGGATTTCTTGTACCAAGAATCCATATCCTGGTTGAATTCATAGGGCCAGAACACCTGTTATACGACATAAAACTTCATACCCAAATGAAATTACAGCAAAGGTGAGAACAGACTTACCAGTCCCAATCCCTCCAGTGAAAGAATTCTGCGTTGAATTTGTACTTTGGGAAGGCATAAGAGACTGAGGAGTTCCGGGAACCTCATTGGGTAAAGTCGAATAGTTACCCGCAGAACTATTTTGAGGCAGCCTGCCAGAGAAATTCCTGAAGCTGTCTGCATAAGCCATGATATCGTGATATTATGCTAAAGCTCAAACACAATGTTGGTATCCCTGGTTTTCCCCAAACCCATGTAGAGAAGATCTGCAACAATACCGACCCACCAAAGATCCTTTAAAAAGACAACCAATGTTCCCCTAGAGGACCCTGAGAATGCCCTTGGCAAGGGCAGAATGCACGAACCCCGTTTGGGTCTTCACACAAAGGGCCTGTTGGAGAAAAAAACCAACAAGAACCGGAGAGAAGGCAAAATGGCACGGAGTAGGAATGATGAGTACCTATTGCGTAATGGGTATATCAGAAAATATTCTTCACAACTCCGTCACACGTTCCTCTGCCCGCTCTCTTCCTTTCCCCATCATGCAAACCACACCCATTGGAACCCAAAAAACACTCAGCCCCACACCGAAAACCAGCGCCAACCCCACTTGAGAACACCAGCCACATATCCCTCCTACTACACCAGAATCTCGTGCTACGAACCCCCAAATCCCCAGAAAGATATACCGCCCCCCTACTCAAAACCCTAGCAGATCCGGCCCAAAAACTGCCACGGAGCTTCCTCTGGCCTCCGAATTCCGATGACCCAATACAGCTTTTCCCCAAACTGCTCACTCCTCGTTGTTGTTCCTACCTGCTTGGCCTGCTGCCTGCCTTGCATGGCGTGTGCCTCTAGTACAAACATCCGAGCTAACCGCGGGGTCAGGCCTCAATAGTGACAGCTTGACCGCTGCCTTGGGTTAAGGTAGTCGGGGCCCGGGGGTTAGGGTTAGGGTTAGGGTTAGGGAAGCCGGTGGGTAGGGCGACGAGAGGGTGGGTGATTTCCCGACTGGGGTACAGACCGCAGGTAGTCCTGCCGACAGCGACTGACCGCAGCAGTGTTAACGCCGTCTGCCGGGGCGGCTTCCTGCCACTTTTTATTCACCTCCTCCCCGCCCCCAACGCCGTTACGTTACAGTCTTCTGACGTGCCGTCAGACGCCGCCGCCTGTCTTAACCTGACTCGCACCTCTGCCCTGCCCGTAATCATTCTGCCCGCCCGGTCTCACCGCTGGCATTTTAAAATTGTACATTTTTTTAATTAAGTACAAATATTTGTCTTAATCGGCCCCTTAGGCCCTTGGGCTAAGCTTTGGGAAAACGCTAAGCACCATGCTTGAAGTAAGAGTCTTATGTTAGGGATCTTGAAGATGTTATGGTCCTTTTGTCTTATTTGTCATTTCAAGGATTTGGGTAAAAAGTGTACATATATGATTGTTGGGGCTTTTTTTAGTGGCCTCTGCTATTGTGTAGTGATCTGTTATAAAGATTTATGTCATGATTTCAAGTTGTTTTTCTGTCATTTCAAAGTTCCAAACATAAAGTATGTATGGTGGTTATTACCTCTTTTCATGTGATAAGTGTTGAGTTATGTTAGAGTGGATTGCCATTAAGGTTTCAAGGAACCATTCATGGTCTTGGCATGTTTGCCATGTACCTCAAGTTTTGAAGGCAAAATGCGTGTATAGTTGTTAGGATTTATTGTAATAAAGTGAATTGTGGTTGTCCTTTTCTAGGGTTGAATGGGTGTCTTGTGATTGGAATAACTTAATTGTTGGTTTCCACTTGAGGGGTAGTACCAAGGGTGGATTCTTGTTTTTGGTTTCCACTTGAGGGGTAGTATCAAGGGTGGATTGTTGTTTTCCATTTAAGGGAGAGCATTGACTTATATGGTCTTACTATTTTGGTGAAAGTATTGGTTTCATAAATAATTAGTAGGTTGAGTTATGATTTATAATTAAGTGATTCATCTATATGTAAAGATTCTCATTTGTCTAACTTATCATTTCAAGTTTTAACTAAAATGTCTGTATGGTGATTAAGGATAGTTGTAAGTTTTATCATTTCAAGGTTTCAAGTAAAATGTGTGTGTGGTGATTAAGGATTGTTGTAAGTTTTATAGGTGAAGCTATGGTTTAGAGGTTGGTTAATGTTTTTTTTCTAGAGTATTTTATGGTTTTCTCACGTTTTCTTTATTATTTCAAGGTTTTGGGCAAAGGAGTACATGTGGTGATTAAGGCTCATTATAAGTTTGTGGGTTGAGTTATGGCCAAGCACTTCATCAATGAGACACTACTAGAACATGCCATGATCTTTACTCGTTATTTCAAGGTTTTAATCAAAAAATGTGCATGCAAGTTAGGGTTTGTCATAAACTTCAGAGGTCAAGCTATAATTTAATGAACTCTAAGTGTATATGTCATGGTACTTACTTGTCTTATGTATCATTTCAAGGTTTCAAATAAAAAGTGTGCATGGTGTTTAGGGTTCACTGTAAGTTTTGTGGGTTGAGATATTGTTTAGAAGTTTGTCCATGAAACTTGACTACAACATGTCATGCATCTCAACTCTCTCCCAGTTATTTCAAGGTTTTGGGTAGAAAGTGCGCATTGTGGCTAAGGCTCAATATAAGCTTTGTGGTTTGAGTTATGGTTTATTGGGATTCTACCAAAATTGATCTAAATTTTGTTTTTAATGTGTTTCGGTATGTATTTCTACCTTGTTGTTAAAAACAACATGTTTTGGGAATTTTATTTTAAAGATGTAATATGTTATCATTAGTTGGGTTGTGCTTTATCGATGGATCAATAAGGGTTTGTCACAATTAGCCTAGGTTTGATTCTTGATCCACTCTATCTACACTCTAGTTGAGAATCCCTAAAGTGAGGTGTCGTGAGAGTGATAGGTTTTTTATTTATGGCCCTTGTCATCCCTAATCTTAATAGGTAATAGATTCGAATAAGTTGTGCTAGCAAGGTTCAGAGGGGATAAGTACTTGATTTCACTCGAACAATAAGGAGTTTTATCATTGAAAAAATAAGAAGAAGAAGAAGAAAGCACAAACTACTATCACTATGCCCTTCTTCAAATTGAGAATATTGCAATACAATATAGTCAACTCGCAACACTCTAGAAATATATCATTGGTGGGTGAGTGTATCTATTCCATTAAAGTCGCCCTAGATTTTTGCTTAGCTTCAACTACTTGAGACAAACATTTTGCATAGAAAAGATGAGCCCCTAAACAACAAGATGTGTTGAGGAAATTTGAACTTTGGCAGGGTTATGCAACATTGTAGCTTTACCATCCAACAAAGTCCATGTTGGTATGTCCTAAGGGTTTTAAAATAAAATTTAACAAAAAAAATGATGGGTAAGTGTGCTTGAGCCAAATGGGTAATTTTGCTAAGAAATCCTACTTAGTGGGTGCAAGTCTTAGAGTTGATGATTGATGTTGTGTTCTAGGAGCTTTGTTTTTAAAATGTTGTTATCATTAATTATTTTGTACTTTAATGATAATCAGACTTAGTTTATCATAACGAGCCTAGGTTTGATCCTCAATGCACTCTATCTAGGCTTTAGTTGAGAATACCTAAAGTGAGGTGTCATGGGAATGATAACTTTATCTTTATGACCCTTATCATCCCTAATCTTGAGGGATAATGGATTCTAATAAGTGGTGCTAGTGAGGTTGGTAAGGAACATGTCCCTAATTCCACGCGGAAAATAAGAAGTATTGTTGTGAAAATAATAAAATATATAAATACACCAATTATTATCATCGTGCCCTTCTTCAATCTCAAAATATTTCGATACAATGTAGTTAGCTTACAACACTTTGGAAATATCCCTCTTATGGATGAGGCTATTTATTCCATCAAATTTTCCCTAGAGTTGTGTTTCGCTTCAACCACTTGAAATGGGCCTTTTGCATAGACAAGACAAGCCCCCAAATAAAAAGATGAGTTTGGGAAATTTGAACCTTAGTGAGGTTATGCAACACTCTAGCTTTATCATCCAAGAAAGTCCCTATTAGTATGCCCCAAGAGTTTTAAAATAAAATTTAACAAAAAAAACCTAAAAGTAAGTGTACTTGAGCCAAAATTATACCAATATGGATAATCTTCTTGAGAAGTCGTGTACAACTTGAGTGAGCCTAATGGTTAAGAGCATTTTCTTCCTCATTAGAGGTCACAGGTTGAAATGAAGGTGGGTAGAGTTTGTACATGTTGATAAATTAATATTGGCCAATTGTGACAAGGCTTGAGGAGTAAGTGTCCTCTTAGAAAGTGACCTAGTTTCTCTCGACATCTCGACCCTTGCCAAGTCACAAGTTATTGCTAGTATTGACTTACGGGCTTTAATACTACTCCATCTACTATATATATATATATATATATATATATATATATAGAGAGAGAGAGAGAGAGAGAGAGAGAGAGAGAGAGAGAGAGAGTCTAACTTATAGAAGAAATGGTATTTTTCAAAGCATTTTTTCTAGTAAGTTTTAACCAAAATTTGATAGAGATTTTTAAAAACTTGAGTTTAAGTTATTTAATTTGTAAAATTCTAGTGCCCTGAGGGTTTTTCAGGGTGTTAAATACATTTATGCATTCAAAAATGTAGATTTACATTTTTACTCCTACATGTTAAAGGGTTGAAGAATTAGGTGGTTTTCTTCTGAAGCTTAACAATGAAAAATCATTGCATAAATATTTAAAAATCATGGTAGTAGAAGGATGATATCAATCAGGGATGACCATGATGACCTGAAAGTAAGAAGGTAAATATAAAAATGAGAAAGTGTTTAGGAGAGCAAACTAGGGAAATATAAATATGAGAAAGTGTTTAGGAGGAGCAAACTAGGTAAATATAAATATGAGAAAGTGTAATTTGGTTAACCTGGTCTTAGGATGAGCAAGCTAGGATCATTGTGACCAATAGCAGCATCCATCTCCATGCCGCAATTATGCCACAATTCAACAGAAGGTGTCAACCACCGTCTTCTCTACTATTTCTCACGATTGGATAATAAGGCCATGAGACAGAAGTTAATATCATTTTGGGAACTAAAATAGGAAAAAATACATTTAGGGTAACATTCTACCCTTGATCTATTGTAGCTTATTCAAAATGTCCATACATAAATGAATAGTAGTAGTTTTTTTACTAATTTATGTTTTATTTTGATTCGGGAATATTTATAACAACCAATTGAGGATGTGCCTCATCAGCAAGGCGACCCAGGATCAAACCTGGCGGGGGGTCGTCGTGCCCTGTGCTAGGGGGAGGAGACATGCTAAAAAATCCAATCAGCTAAGGGTTGGTCATGTGGCCCAGGTCGGGTGCGATCCCTGAATGATTTTGACAACTTAGATGCCCCTGAGTCCTTAAATCCAATTTCCCCATTTATTTCAAGAATATATATCTCACAAGGCTGCTTAGATTGAATTCATGGTTATGAATCTTGAGCTTTCGTGCAAAATAAACGACTTTCTTGTTCTAGTATTATTAGCCTTGGTAGTTCTCTATTTTAAAACAAAAAGTTGTTTCAACTAGGGCTTTCAATTTGGTCTTGTATTATTTTGTAAAAAGCATATTGTATTGGGTTTCAACCAAAGTTGAGATAAGTGAAATGTAATAATGGTGTATGTGAAAAAAACTTAGCAGTCACACTCTACACCATGTAAATAGAAAGATTTGAATTTTAATAGTAAACACAAGGATTCAAACCCATTGTAATCATACTATGACAATATTTACTCTTGTGAAATGTCAAGTATTCAAACCCATTGTAACCATACTATGACAATATTTACTCTTGTAAAAAGTCAAGTATCCATCGCATCAATTAATTTGGAATGGAATGTATTGAGATGGAGAAAATTATTGTAAATAGCCATGGCATCAAATCATTTGGAGCCTAATATCATCAAATCATTTGGAACCTGATATTTAATAGTTGTGTTCAATGTTTGTTAAAAATTTTAAGAAAATTATTTTTAAATCTATCAGACATGAGATGAAAAAGTGTGGGTACCAATTCACCTAGGACAACACTCTTTGCATAGTCATTACAACCAAAAAAAATGAAAAGCATTTTCCTTCTAATAAAAGTTATCTTCATATTGTCCACAGGAGCACATTATGATACACACACACAAGAAAATATCAAACCCTAAATTCTTATATTTTCTACCAAGCTAGCTAAAAAATATATTCAACACCCTAAGTGACTATCAAAATTATTATGTAGAGCATGATAGAATTACAAGATATATAGTTGTTGCAATATTCCAGATCTCTTGAAGTCACAAACACCATAAGATTGTAATTACAAAATATTCAGATGTTTATAGGAAGCAAAACTGTGATAGAATGTTGTTTGTTGTTAAAAATATCAAACGGATTACAAAACCAAAACAACCATAAACCATATATGAAGGAATAGAAAACCTGAAAACTTGTTGTGATACAGAGAAAGATTGGCAAATTAAAAAAACACAAGAAACACTATAAAACACTTAGTACATACATTTCACTATGAATGAAAGAACCCTAGATGTTTATAAGACTCTTTTAGGATAAAACTCAAAAACCAATAATGGCATACTCATATCAATACTTACTATCGAGGAAGAATACCATGTTTTGCAGTGATAATAGCATTAACTGCAATTTTATAGTCAGAAACTTAAGGAAAAAACTAGAAGCAAAATTTACATCCAAACAATTAGGGACATCATTTAGATTCTAAAAGTGTAAGGTATGGTTGTTGGTTGTAACTTCCTCAACGAGCCATGTAGTATACATGTTGAATTTATTCTTTTGAGGAAAACTTTTTTTGTTTGTCATGTTGTTTTAAATATATGAACAAAATATTATTATTTATATCGTTAAAAAAATTATATAAAATAAACAAAATTGTTTATGTTCAAACATGAAAAGCTTTCATTCTTTAATTGCATACTAAGGGATAAGGACTTGCATAATTTTTTGATGGATAATAACCACTACTAAGTTTGCACATTTATATTTTTAGTCCTACATGTTAAAGTATTGAATATAACATAAATAATGGTAACCAATAATTCCTTTGTTTCCATTTTGTTTCTATTTATTTTTATGCAAATACTTGGTTAACTTGTGGTGGGAAAATAGGTTTTTTTAAGTGAGTATGAGCTATTTTCAAGGATTTTCATTTTAGGTGGTTTCCTATAAAGTTTAATAACGAAAAATTATTGCACAAATATTTAAAAATCACGGCATAAATATTGTAACTACATCCATAAATTATGGCAATAAACACATGACACAAAGTTGCAATAAGACTTTCAAAATTATTGTCCAATCAAATGTTTGAAAAATAATACATATTTGTTTTTCAAAGTTAAACATTGTAACTTGCATTGGTCAATGCTAAACTAATAGTGGGCAATAGGGAAATCTATTGCTAGAGTCTTGCCTTGGCAGGGACTAATAAGAAGAAGATTATTATAAGGTGTAGTCTAACTTATAGACGATATAGCTTTTTTCACTAATTTTTTTTTTTTTTTTTTTTTTTTTTTTGTTTAAAATGCCATTTCAGTTTTTCTTTGACAGGGTGTTACTTTGTTTTTCCCAAAAGAATTGTGCCTCCATAATTTTCTTAATTTTTATTAACATTTAAAATTCTTTATATTGGTTGTAATGAATGTTATTGCAATCTTTGCACGAGACTATGTTATGTGATAACTACCTCATATTTTTCTGCCATAATTTTGTGATGCAATTGCAATATTTATGCCATGATTTTTTTAGATTTTTCATTATTAAGCTTCATAGGAAACCACCAAAAATTAAAATCCTTGAAAACAGTTCATACTTACCTAAATAATTTATTTACCATCAATTACTACCCACCATAATTTAAGCAAGTATTTGCATAAAAATGGATAGGAACAAGATGTAAATAAATACACTTACTAGGAGTTGTTACTATCCACCATTATTTATTTTTCTTCAACATTTTAATAAGTAGAAGTAAGAATGTAAATGTGCAACTTAATAAGTGGTTAATAACCACCAAAACTTATGCAAGTCTTTGCCCTTTACTAAACAATTAATTTTTAGGTTTTATATATAAATTAATTTTTCCGTTTCATATATCAATCTGCAAATTTTGTGAAATCTTATTAACCAATAATTAGTTACAATTTACCTTTATTATTTTATAATATTTAAATTATAAACTATAATAATAAATATTATTAATTAACAAGTTCAAAATTAATAAATATTGTTAGTTGTCGGGTTTAAAATTTTATTAATTGAATTAAATAATTTTATTCACAAACAAATACAATTGGATAAACTCAGTAATAATTAAGTGAAATTGATTCAAATCATAAATATTTATTTAATATATATTAAAAATTAGTCCACTTAAAAAAGAAAAGAAAAAAAGATGATTATTTTCATTTAATTATGTTTATTACAAATTTTGGTTTAAACACATGAAAATGAAATGAGTTTTAACAAATAAATTAAAATGGTTATCAAATTACAAATAACTAAATAAATAAAACAACTCTATTTTTAATATTTATATTTTTTCAAAGAGTATATTCAATCTATCTTTTAGAAATATTATTTTTAGCAAAAACAACGGCTCTTTAAAATATATCTATTTATTTTCTATGTAAAATTTTTTAGAAAATATTTTCAACAAAAATATTATCATTACAATAAGACATTATTATTATGGCTAGACACAAATAAATTAAATAAAACTTAAATTAACTTATTTTAAATTTAACACTTTTAGTAATTATTTTATATGGTTGCTTCTTAAAAATAGTTTAAAAAACACATTTAAAAAAAAATAAATTATTATTATTATTTTTTATAAATAATTCATATAATCATCATTCCAGAGGTATTCGGTTTGAAATATATCTAAAACCAATATAACTTAAACACTATAATTTTTCTATAGTTCCGGAGTAATAAACCCAAAATAAAGCTTCGACTCTAGCTACCATAGCCTAAGACCACAATACTCCAGATATACCTACAAAGGGAAAGACCACAAAGACTTTAATTATTTACCCTTGAACCAATCTCATAAGCAGTCATTCATCGAGCCTTTGGTCCATGGCTACTTAATGCCTAAATTCCTACCTACCTCTAATCGTACTTGTTTCGTAAAAACACATTGGATAAAAAGGTGTTGAATGTCCTTAAAATTGCACATGCACATCACACACATACAAAAATGTATTTTCTATAATGCATCCCAAAATAATACCTTCATAGTAAGTATTAGCCACATCAAGAAAATACTCTTGGGATGGCCTTTTATACACCAGTAACTTGCACCACCACCAATCTATGCCTTGTAATTGTTTTAAGCTAAGAGCAAGATAACCTTGTCGAGTAGTGTATAACTCTCCCGAATGGTTAAAGATCCAAACAAGTTCTTCTTCCCCCTCTATTAACCTAATATGTGTGTCTTTTAGACATTGAATAAACCAATCCCAAAAGGGTTTATAAACCTTTGACATCTTAAGATGGTCTTTTGTCAATCATCCCTACTTCCACGCTTAGGTGGTCCATAGATCATCAAGTTTTTAGAAAGAAGACGCACACTGAGCAGTATTTACATGCGGGTTCTCACCATTTCCCTACTCAAAAGTTAGGGGTTCTCATTACCCTAGCCACTAGAGCCTTTAGAATTGCTGATGAACACCACCTTGAAGATGAGAAATCTCATCTCCTTAAGGTTTTCCTTAAAAATGGTTATAGCAAGGTTCAATGTATTAGAGCTTTTCAAAACGCTGAAAAAGGTCCTAGGGTCAAAAAGGATCATTGTGATTGGTTATCCAGAGTTCACCTTCCTTTTATCCAAGGAACGACTAATAAAATTGCTAGGATCCTAAGGAGACATAAAGTTCCCTCAACCTTCAAGCCCCTCCGCACCATTCGAAGTTCACTTAGATTAGTTAAGGACCCGATTTGCCCTAAGGATGGTAAAGGTGTTCACTTGATTCCATGCTTATGTGGGACACCTTACATCGGTGAAATTGATCGATCCATCAGTCAAAGAATTCATGAACATGCCGCTGACCTTAAGCATAATAGATCTCACTCCTCTGCCTTAGCAGAGCATGCGGAAAAGACAAAGCATCACATTTGCATTGAAGATGTGAAAGTTATTGCAAGGATTGACCATTTCCACCACCGAAAATTGAGGGAGGCCTTAGAAATCGAAAAGAGGCCAGTCAACCTTAACAGGGATGATGGGTGGAGTGTTAACAGATGTTGTATCCCTGCCCTTCATTCTTAGTTATTGGTTTTCTTCCCTTCTTTTCTCCCTTGTTTCCTTTCCTATCCTCTGTTCCCCGGTTTCTTTCTTCCTTTCTGTACTTTTTTAATTAATTTATTTTTATGTATTATTATGATTATTTATTTATTCATTTATTATTTATTTTTTATTGATTTATCATCAATATTATTATTGTTTATTTAATATTATTATTTTTCATCTATTTATTTTCATTTATTTTATTTTTTAATTTATTATTTATTTATTTATTTATTTTATTTATTTTTTATGTTTATTTATTTTTTTAAATATTAGATTTTTAGATTATTATTAATTAAGAATATATAAATATTTTATTATATTAAAAAAAATTAATTATTAAATAAAAATATATTAATAATAATTCAACTATTATTTTGGCTTTGTATTTTCTTATTCCAGTCAAACTAGCTGTTATTCCACAACGGCTAGTTGGAGTTTCCTATCTATTAAAGTGGGTCCTAGATCAGATTTCTCATCTTGTCCTGATGATGAACCACACTAGCTGGTTTGAAACGCGTCGACAAAAACTGCTTGAATGTGATTTTCACTGAAAGATTTTATACACAATCCTAGGGAGTGTTTTCCTACCATGAAGAAGAAGAATTTGTTATATTTTCACTAAAATTAATGCTCCTTGAGTATATCCATGGTTATTATAACTCTTTATATGATATCCAGGAATCAAATCTTGAGACATAATGAAATTAATGCAAATAATTGACCATCAATGGATTGCTTCAACGAGGTACCATTTCCCTCAATCTTCATAACTTCAATCTTGTCTTTTGAAGTGTGTGAAGGCATTAAACAAATTGTAGCCAGGGCAATAGGAAGTCAATGTTGGGGCTTAAATATTGTAATATGGTTTACCTGCCAGACTTGTCGGGTATGTCTCCACTTCCAAGCTCTTTCCTCACAGTCTTTTTGTTTCCTAGCAAATTTTGCTTGCTCTAGCTCTTCCCCATTTGGACCATCTAGTAATTTCCTTAATTTGGAGGTGTCTTATGGTTTTACTTTGGGTCTGTAGATATCTATTTTGGAGTTGCTTGGGCTTGTAAATTCTTTATTTAGGTCTATTAGTTCAATGCTCCTAGACCCTTTTTGGGTTTTGAAGGATGTGCTAATTGTCATGACTCTATTTCTAGAATGTTTTGCATTGCATTTCCGTCATGTTGTTTCGACCTCCTATAGGAATAAAATTATGGGAAATAATCCTTATGGTCTAGACTTGATTGATATTTTTGGGATTTTTTCCTATTAAGGGAGCAATATATGCAAGAATATTTTGGAAATATAAGGATTCTAAAGATACATGAGAATCTAGTAACATAACCTCCTTATTTGTGCTACTTTTAAATTGCAAAATCACAATGAAACATACAACAAGGAATCTACTTTAATAATGGAATGTATTTTTCAACAAGGTAATCAAATCTAGGCATTGGAAACAAAGTGTTAGATGTTAAAACGATTATCTTCCATTCAGACAAGGACCTATAAATTTGTTGCAATGAATACTGGACTATCAATGGGTTCTGCTTTGGGGGAATACAAAAAAGAGGACAACACATCAAATATATGAGTATGTAGAGATGAAAGTTCAAGATTGCCAACCTGCTTACTATCAATGGGTTCTGCTTTGAGGGAATACAAAAAAGAGGACAACACATCAAATATATGAGTATGTAGAGATGAAAGTTCAAGATTGCCAACCTACTTATATTGGACAATGATGAATGTGATAATCATATGTTTTATTAAGTCATAGTTTCTTGGTGCTTTGCAAAGTGTGATTTCTTTTAGCTATTTTCTTTAGAATATGTACTAACAAAAGCTTATAGATATCCTCTATAGATAATATTTTTTAATTTTGTAAAATTATACATCAGTATTTTGTTCAACTTCTTACCTCTATTCCAAAAAACATATTTTTCATTACAATGCTCACCAATGGCTACTTTTTTTGTTTTTTGTAAGGTAAGGGAAATTATATTATTTCGGAAAACACAAAAAATACATCATCGATAGTCTTTACTGGTTTTCCACTAGGGAAACCAAACTAGTAGCATAAACTCATAATTTTTAAGTTGCCATACTATTCCTAATCCGTTGATATGATAGCATAAAATATAAACATACAAAAAGTACTAATTGGAAATAATACATGGATTTACAGACAAGATCATGTTATAAGATAAAATATAGATTAGACCCTAAGCCTTGAATGCTCTAATGCTATTGGGATGTGTGTCTGATCAGGTGGCCAAGGGTCGCCACTATTGTCTGATGATGGAGGGTAAGTGCCAATAATTCGCTTGAACAACATATTGGTTTTCCCGTTTACAATGTCCATTTTCTAAATGAGTTTAGCCATACAGATGATCAACTCCTACAAGTGTCTACTATGTCAGTGAGAACCATCCCCATGAGAGTTTTAACATGCCAATACAAGCTAACCATTTTCATGTAGGGAAATGCCCTAAACCTGGTGGAATTGTTGACGTCAGGGATCCAATCTATGGTCTCCCACTCCACATGAGAGTTAGGAACAACTCTATGAGCCTTCCTCACCTTATCCTCAATATATGAGATATCCCTTTCAACAAATTTAGGAATAATACACATACCACTCCATGGTTGCTTTGGCTGAGGTTTGGGCACGAGTACTACAGAAGGTGGGGGAATTAAAAACAAGAGAACAGGGAAGATTAGGTATGCCTTGATGAGCTTGTCTCAAGGGGATAAATAGTCAATGATGCACCATAATGTAGGAGGGAGTGAAAATAGGGGATTTCGGCGAGGGAGGAGGGGGGATGGGGAGATAATATTGGAGGGGTGACACGCAAGAGAGAAAGGCGAAGGGTTATGAAGTAAGAGATCAAAATCAACTATAAATAACATTAGTCAGCAAGGTAGGAAAGGTTGTTTCATGGAGAAGCAGGTGAGAGATATCCCCCAAACATAGGGCCAAGGATGGGGATAGAAAACAAAAACCCAAAACACCAAACCAGAGTAAATTGCGAAAGCATAAATGGTGCAAATATTGATATGAATTGCAGGGAACAAGAAATAAAAAGTTCAACCTGAGAAATAAATATACAAGCAATGGAAAAGCCATAATGAACATAAAGAGCCTCAAATCATTGAGATGAGCTGCGAGTGTTAAGGTTTGAGATGGCATGTTTCCTAGATGCTTGACCTGATGGCCCAAAACTACTCCACTTAGGGAATTGTAGCAATAGTTTATGAGTTCTCATGGATTTCAGTCTCCTTCAATCAGTTGTGTATCTGCCTTCCTCCCACTTCACATCATTATAACATCATCCTTTCCCCTTCGTAACCATAATTGTTTCCTTGAAGTGGCAAATGTACGATCCATCGTTCTAATGTACCTTCCCAAGTGCTCGCACACTCACATACAGTGCGAATGAAAACTTACCATACTTGAGTTGAGTCTCATGGCGGTGGGGTGGCTATGTGGGCTATTAGGTGGGGGAAAATTGCAACCCCTCATTAAACTTGATCTCATTCATTGTCGTCCCATCACGCAATTGATAGGAACCGTTCGAGGGGAGACCAATGACTATATGTTTTTTTAATACAATATACCTATCATTTTTTTCTCTTCTTCTTTTTTAAAAAATGGATAGAGTTTTTTATTTTTATTTTTCTTTCCCTTTTCCTTTTAGATAATGCAAAGTTACACTTTGATTTACTTATTTTATCAAAATCTCGATGATCCAAGTCATCTTAAAATGGGCCAAATCATGCAAAAAATTCCATGGTCAAATTTTCCATTAATCAAGTGAAATTATAAATTACAAAAATATTCCTCCCATATTCATAGATGAATTTCAACGAAAAAGAGGTTGATTTTATCCACTTATTAATTTACGACGTTGTCTAACCATTATAGGTTTTGGAGTTTTTGGCTAGAAAACAACATATTTTTTTTTTGGGTGAAATCTTGATCTTTGTTGTTTAAAATGGATTTTTGACTGCATATATGGATTCAACACCCTGAAAACCCCTAGGGGCACTCAGATTATGGAGATTTCACAACTCAAACTTGTGATTCCAACAAATCCCGAAAATTAGACTAAAAAATATGCCAAAAAAATCTCCAAAATGTATAACAGATAGAATGCAACTTAATTTACTCCTCACTTGACTATCCAACTACACATTTATTAATTTATTTTTCTTGGGGTATTGAAACCTATCACAACTCTGTGGTCAACCAACAGTAAGAACAACCATCACTTATTACTATCCACAAATATAGAACGACTCAACAACATTATTGAAGAAAAACCACGCCACAATATTAATAGTAAATAAAAATATAAACTTCTACTCATGTCAAATATCTTTAAATCTTAATTATTAACCTATTTTCTTACCAAAAAATAAATAAATTCTAAATCAATAAAAAATAATTATATATTATACTCCCAAATTTAAAACAATTTCAAAATTATTTTCACTTTTAATAACTACATTTCTATTCTCATCAAAGTACATTTATTTTAATACTTTAATAAACTTATCAAAAAATTGTGTTACCATCAACGTAAATATTTATTAATATTTTAATAAACTTGATTAAAAACGTCTATTGCCATCAAAGTAGATATATAAATATATTTTAATAAACTTATTAAAAAAAAGTGCTAGCCTTTACCACCATTTAACCCTTCAACACTTGGAAGAAGAATTTTGGATAAAGATGAGAGGGCCCCAAAAATGTTTGCAAAATGTGATACAAAGAAACCTTGTTGGTGCCTCTTCCATATCGTGCAAGGATGGACTCTTGACTCCCAACAGTGCATCAAATTCCCCACCGATTCTCTATGTGCCCCACCTAATTGTGGGCCAGGGGAAGACAATGACATGCTTTGTTGTTTTATTTTCTTAATCCATGCTTTGCTCTCCTGTTGGTTATTTGTGCTTTAGGAACTCAATTTTGCTTCTAAGAGTAGGCAAACACCAAGATACCTGCCACCTATGATTTTATTTTTTTAATACCTCAAAAGTTGAAATGGGGTATTGAGAAAGGAGTCTTTCACATTGTCTAGTCATTCCCCACCATCTCTTCACCCTGGATAATGATAAACTAATGTCATTTCTCATAGGGAGGCTCTCAATTCTATGAAGTCTTCTCACTATTTCTCAATAATGGCAAACTAATATAATTTAAAGGGGGTTCTCAATCTTCTATAGCCCTCTCATCACTTCTCAATCCTCAGGCTAATGTCAAAGTGTCAATTCTTATAATGGGGCTCTCAATTCCATGAAGCCCTCTCATCAATCCTTTGTGCCATGGGGTTTCTAAATTTCCAAGCAGGTTCACAATCCTCCATGCCTTGAAGTGATGGGGATTTCCCCTCTGGGGAATATAAGATATAAAGTGGACTTCTAAAGAAGTGGGTGCTCCATCATTTGCCTGTACATGATGGCTCATTGTTCCCACAACCAGGTGTGATGTGTTTACAGGGTGGGTTTTCACACTCACATATGACATTTCTAGACTTTTCTTGTAGTGGGATGCAGGGATCAACAACTTGCTTAGATTTAGTTAATTGTATCCAATCATGGGAATTGCCCCAGAGGATCCGGAGCATTTGGCTAATAAACAAAGAAAGAATATTCCAGGGTGGCTAAAGTTGATGAACATTTTCAATGTGTTTTATGTCCATGTAAAAGCATGACATCATATTAAACCATTGCTAATCATGCCACAAAACATATTCTTTTAATGTCCGCGGGCACCCTTTTACATCCAAAATAAAATGTAATTATATATTTCTTCCTCTATATCGTTGTTTACGTGTCTTCAACATCTTGGCATAGTGTTTTTTTAATTAGCTTCGAGGTTGGTGTGTTTGGATTTAGTATAAAGGAATTTTTAATATTGTTTACTTTTATAATTACTTTTTATTTAAAAATAAAAAATAAAAATATTTAATTTATCAAATCTGATTGAGATTTATAATATTTGATTTTGATTATTTTTAATTGACATGTGTCAGATTTTATTTATTTATTTATTTATTATTTTTATAAGTAAGTAAATTTTAATTCTTATTCTTCATTATTAAAATGTGATAATACAAAAAGCTAATAACTTTCATATTTAAAAATATAACTCTGTTTTTAAATATTTTCCTTCTTATATAGAATTTAAATGATAATATAATTATGATCATATTTAAAATTTAAATTTAAATTACGTTAAATTTGTGGTGAAAGAGAGTTATATTATTATAAGATTATGTCATTTCACAAATATAAAAAATATATTTAAATATAAATATATTTTTATTATAAATTAAATTTTAATGATAAGGTTTATTAAGACTAATGTGATGTATTGAACTTTAAGAAAGTAAAATATTAATTGAATTTTTTTAATATTTTCTTTCTATAAACCAAAAAGGGAAAAAAGTGTTTTTAGATCACTATATTTTCATTGACTTTAACAAGTCAAGCAGATTGGTAGTGTGGCAATTGTTTTGGAAATGAGAATGGAAGTGAGCGAGAGAGAGGCAATCCAAAAGGAAGTGTTTTTCATCTTCAACCCTCTTAGTATCACAAAGGTGATGGATTCTTTCATCAAGGTGTTTTTGGTATGGACCAATGTCTTTCACTTCAAAGCTCATGAGAATTAGTTCTTATATTCACAATGTTCATTTTCTTCTTAGCACTGGTCAAGATAAAAAGATAATTATGGTTAGCATGGTTGAGGTTGATCACTTCCTTATAATACCTTAGCTTCCTTTTCCCCTCTAGCTCCTTATCATTCAACAATTTATCCTTAAATTTGGAAGTATTAGTATTTTTAATATTATATGCATTCTCCTAGACGATCTCCTTCTTTATCCCTCAATGATCGAGCCAAGACTGGCATCCTTGTGCCATCCCCGTTTGAACCAGAGGTGGGGTTTTGGCTAGAGTTAGAAGCAATTTTGGGGAACCTCTTAGCTTCCATGTTGTAAAGTTTATTCTTATATATCAGATACCTAAACATAGCCATGCTGTCAATGGGGGAAAGGCTTGCTTCAGTCAAGAGGATATGATAGGGAGTATCTCATTTAATCTCGAGGTTATAGGTTATAAATTGCTTTTGGATCCACTAGATCTTCCCCCATGATTCTCTAGAGATACTGCAACCCCAAACCTCATAGCCATATAATATATTAGGAGTGACAAGAGTCTCAAAGGGAACTTTTTTTTTACTCCAAACTTAAAGTTTAGTCGATTTAAAAATATTTTCAAGCTCATAATAAGCTTTCCAAACTCCAATAATTATTTTCTCAATGTTATAATTCTAGTTGAGCTGATGATTAATGTCAATACCTAAATATTTATATGAAGAAACCTTCCTCTAGTAGTTTTTATCATAGATAAAACTATCATGGTCGATATTTTTTAATTTAATTATCATGATTTTAGTATTGTCTGTATTAATAGTCATACTCATCTTAGAGCAGTAATCATGGAGGATTTTAAGCTGCTTGTCAAGAACATAATGGCTTCTAGCTAGAAGAATGATATCGTCAGCATAAAGAAGAAAAATAATGACCGTGCTAGCGAGCTTGGGGCCATTGCATCCCATAACTTCCAAACACTCTTCTAACTTATCGATGTAAATGGAAAAAAGGGTGGGGGAAAGGGGACACCCTTGCTTAACATCGATATTACATTTAATTTATTTTGAACAACCCTCGGTGGTCTTAATCTTGGAGACAACATTATTTTATAGTTGAATTACTACAACCTTCAACTCAAGAGGAACCATCATCTCTTCGAGTCTTTACCATAGCTTATCCCAATGGATCGTGTCAAAAGCTTTTCTAAAGTCAACAAAACAACAAAAGGGATCAATTTTACAATTGCGACATTCCTCGACAATGATCCTAAGAGTGACAAGATGCTCAATAACTGAGCGATGTCTCCTAAATCCAGCTTGCCCTTTAGCTCTTTTACCATGGATTTCAAGCCAAAGGCTAATCTTCTTTTCCAAAATAAACCCATACATCAACTGTTTAACTTTACAACATTAATATTATAAAATATTTAACATTAAATAAATTATATTTTTAATATTCCAAATAAATAATTTTAAGTCCCCTTTCCTAATCACCATGTTATTGATTTAGACTTGTGCACAATCTCTTTCTTTCTTTCTTTTTCCAAGGAAAAAATCATAACTTTCCATTAATAAAAATAAAAAGTTACATGCCATACATGCCCTTAAGGCACTCGATAAAACCATCCACAACCTAGATGGGCCATATAATAGAACCAAAGAATATAAGTTTATCATCAACAACAAAACAAATAAGCATATAGATCAGACATATGTGATCTGTCGTATTTATGAGATATAAAAAGCTGTTATAAATAGACAATCCACATATAAAAGTTGTAGTTGTCACACTGCATCCCTTATGCAAGGTCTATTGTAAGAATTGTGTACTGAATTGTCTGGGACTAGAAATCTTCCATTCTCCCATAGTCTAAGCACTTATTTCTTAATATTTTTTTTTGTCAATCAAGGAAATTTCATTAGATTATTAGAGAAAAACATACATTCTGGTAGCCTTCAACTCTCCCCACTTCACTCCGACAAGATTTGTTAGCGAGGAGAGCCAGGCAAAGCCATAAACGATGAGTCCATTTCTTAGACGTATCCCAAGGACAAAATGTCCAGATCAACCAAAAAGCAAACAAAACTAGAAAATATCCTGCAATTTTCATATCAGGGAGGAGGATACAGAGCTTGACCACCCGACACTGTTGGAGGGTCACAACCTTCGTGAACATGATAGTTGATATGCGCAAAATGCACCTCAATCTCATCCAGTGGCACATTGATGCGACATTGGTTGTGTTTTATAGAATCCAACCACTCTAAAATTTTGCTACTAAACATCGTTGATATAAGCTACTATCTCATTTTGGTCATCATACATTTGTTGGCTGATTATTTCTAGGTTGACCTGGATATTTCGAAGTTGATCAACTATTATTCCAAGTGAGAGAGGTTCCTCTACTTGTCCCGGGGACTGGGGCTGGTCATGCACTACCTCACCTTCCCCATCCACACCTCCCACCTTGTCCTCATTTTACTCCCCTGCCCAGTCAACCCATTCACCAAGTTGTCCACGGAGGTCGACACCTTTTCGGGAAATTTGCTACAGGTCCTACTTGTGAATTTATGACTGAAAGGAACCCTATATATCGAACAATAGCAATTATGTAAAACTTAGGATCAATATGAAGTTCTAAAAGTTTTTGATTTACCCGAACCTTGGGGTATGGACTACAATTTTCTATCATTCGGATATTAACATACTGTGCCTTCTCATTGCCATAATAATTCCTCCGTTGTCTTATCAATAGAATGATTTTCTGGGTAGTTAAAACAATATTCATAGAGCGACTAGATTTTTGATTGACTCCACGAAATTTAGAATTCAGATAAAGATTATTTGAATTTTGAAGGGGCTTCTCTTTACCCACACAGGAAAGGAATTTATAACAGCAAGAAAGTGAAATGCAGTCGAAGTTCCTTTTAAAATGGGGTTGAAGACTGAAATGGAAAAAGACAGAAAGGAACCAAACATCTACATTACCCTCAATCTTTTGCTTAGAAAGAGCATTCTTAACCAGGCAATTCGGAAGGCAGAGAACCAAATTCCAAAGCGGACCTTCAGAAATCTTTACAAAGAAAAGCTTTAACCTATACTCCTAGACATGACTACAGTGCTGGAAAAGCATATTAAGAGAAATACCCGAAACCAGACTATCCCAAACATAACAAAAGTAGCAATTAAACCCATAGCTTAAGACAATACTGAGACTTAAATGGGGATAATATCCAGGGCTATGAAAACAAGGTGGGATTTTGAAGTGAACCCCCTCTATCATGACACGCAAACCAAAGAAACCAAAAAAACTAACCGGAAACGACAACAACTCTACATGGCCAGTAAGAGCTTCTGAGCTCATTGCCTGTATACGAACAGGTAAACTTAAAATTGATACTAGAGCAATTAGAACCGGAACATACCCAAAAAACCTGCGCTCCCTATGCCGAATCTCGTGCTCTTGCAACTCTCCTGTCACTGTTCTTGTCCTACCTTCAGCTCCTGTATGTATAAACGATTTGCAACAGCAGGTAAACCTTTTCAATCCCCTACCTCGCGTCCGATGGTCCGTCAGGATCTCTGCCATGCATTTATGGTATGAAGTCAGTTGCATTATGATGATAAGAAAGGTGTGTGCGAGGTTGATATCACCGCGCAGTTTGATTGATATACTTAGTGGTTAGCTGACACGCCTGCCACGTGGTGCGTCATGCTGCCGTCTCCCATTAGGTGGCACCCCGATCGGGGACTCTTTCTTATTATTTATGTACAATATGTATTGGAATTACTTCCCATGTGAACATATGCACAATACATTTAAAAATAAAATAAAATTATATATATATATATATATATATATATATATATATATATATATATATATATATATATAATTTGTTATATATAATATTTATCCAATCAAATTTGTTATTGTGATAATAATTTCAACAATTAATTGATTTAAATGATATTAATTAAAAACACCAATTCCAAAATTTTGAAGAAACTATAAATGTTTCGAGGGTTTACACTAAATATTATATAGTTTATTGAGTTTATTATGTTTACGTGTTAAAGATGAGTATTCATCTTTGTCCAAAGACCCACCAAATTTATACTTAGGACTTTAACTTTATGTATGACAACGCATCTTTCATGTAAAAGGACCAACCCCATTGAAATGGGAGGTTGGAATACATGGTGTATTTAATCGTTTAAGTAACATGTCACTGCGATAATGATTTAAATTAAATTCATTTAGCATAAATATCTTTAAGTTATAAATTATTAGACTTTAATCACATTTATATTAAACAATAGTTTAAAAAATAAATTTACATAGGTGAACATAATTTGTATATATATAGGTTAAGTAATCACAACAATATCTACAAATTTTGTATCTTATGAATTAGAGTTTTAATCTCTTATGAATTAGAGTGTTAATCTCAAAGTCTATGAAACATAAATATCACATTTTAAGTTGTCACTATTTTTTTAAAGCTTGGGAGAACTATATCTTCCTTCGAAGTTGTCATTATTTTTTTAAAGCTTGGGAGGACTATATATACCCAATATATCACCCTGAGGGGGTGGGGAATAGAATCAATGACTTCACATCAAAGAGTGTCTTAATAGAGCACCCGACCACCATCTATCCAAGACCCCGTTGACCTAAGTTGTCACTATTTTGATTAAATGATGTCAATGATAAAAATTCAGAGAACACAACCTCTTTAATTATTTCTCTAGTAATGGTAGACCTAAATGCTCCTAGACTAAAAAAATGAAAATGCAAGAGGATCCTGATGGACTAGTAGCAACTTATCTTTAAAGGTGGACAATTTAATGAGCACGCTCTATTGTCAGATTATATAATTTTCCAGAACTCATCTATCACATCAATTATTCACATACATGGAGGAGTGGTGGGAAATGCAATAACTTCATACTTATAGTTTGGATTTTTTAAGGATGCAGTAAGAACAAATCCTCTCCTCCAATTACTTGGTTTTCTCCTTTGTCTATTACATATGTAGTGGAGAAATCATAAATGGTGCCAATGTTGGAGGTAACCAAGTTGGAAGTTACAAACCTACTTTACTTTTATGAATCATCTTAGGTCATTGAAAAATTCAGTGCTTTAAACCTCCCACATTACAATTGCACTAATAGATTTATTCGACCTGAATGGAGCAGTGTGAAGGATATCTATGCTTAAGGTTTCTTTATCGTTCACCTTTTCAATATTATTGATTATCAAAAATTTTTTGTGGAGGGTCCTTGGTTTTGGTGAAGGGCATTGTTGAGGAGGTAAATCCCCTCTGCGAACAGAGGCGATCCCTACTAGCCCAGATCGGGTCTAGCAACAATCAAACACGCTACAGTGCAGGTTCCTAATTGCAAATAAACCGACTTGCGAGGAAGGCTTACCTCGAATCCAATGTTGTCGTTTGTAGAAGAGGTGGTGCTCTCGTTCCTTTGCCCTGGCAGATCACAATCCTCACGATCTTCGTGATCGGACACCTGTACATGCAAGAAACAACACAAACGCAAGCATACAATCCAGTATATACAACTATATGTCAGTCGAAGAGGACATAACTCATGAACATGATCAAGAACAAGAGTGGAACCATAACCGATAGTCGCTTATCATTAAAGAGTCAAAAGAAGAATACAACCATAGCTTCGACGCAACACTCTCCTTTAGCGGGTCGTCAGCACAACATGTCTCGATAAAGCCTGTCAAGGATGGGACAAGCCTCTCTCTCTGGATACTTGGCAATAGTCTCCTTGCTTGGATTTGGCCTTAAGGGAATCAAGAAGGCTCTTGCAGCATAAGGATCTGAAAGCTCTTGGGAACTAGCTTGCAAAGGAGATGAGCAAGCTTTTATAGATGGAGGAAGGGAGTTGGGATCCCTATAATTATGGGATTGGCCCTATCATCAAGGAAGCTTCCATGAGAGGTGGCAAACCACTTCCTCTCTATGGAAATCCGTAGCCAAACCTCCCAACTCAAGATAGATATCAGTCCAGGAATCTGTTAGGATGAAACTTCCGCTTTTTATTTTTAAAAAACACCTCTTAATATGGTTGGCGCGGGTGCGGCTCTATGACAGAGCGCCAATTGGCGCGCCCTCTTTGGAGGATTTGCCCCCTTGGCGCGAGGGTTGAACTGTGGAACCGTGCCAATGGAAAAAGAGCTATTTTTAGGGTTTTTTGCAGGGAGATGTCTTCAGGGCAATAAAAGCTCATCTTTAGAGGGATGTAATGAAAGTATTTTCAAGTCTTGTCTCTGCTCACAGGTCATGAAATGAGCCCTCCAATGTGCGAGATGGGGAATGGCAAGGACGGTGACAAATTGCTGTGTAACATATGCCCCCTAAAGCATGAGGCCCGAGAGAGAGAGAGGGGTGAAATGCTTTACGATAACATGCCGACTGAAAACACTGCCATCGGAAAACCTGTGGAGCGAAGTACAACTGATGTCTCAGATACATGATATATATGCGTGGTATGGGCGCAGCCATCCATAACAGAGTATACAATAATCGAGATCCAAGGTATGGGCGCAGCCATCCAGTGAGGATCGATAAATAGACTCAGGCATGGTCGCAGCCATCCAATCAGTGAGTCATGTAAACAATCATAATAATCACAATATCGTAGCCTGGATTACAACAGACACAATCCAGGGTCTTGCGCTCCATCTCGACCCGAACAAAGTACAAGTTTAAGCATGCGAATATGTGAGCTGAAGTCGAACATGCAAGAACATCGTCTGATTACCATCCAATGATGAAAGCTGTTAACAGACGCGAGAGGAACCACCAATAATGACAATGGCCCTCAAGGTACTATAGGTACAATCTACGGCATGTGAATCAATGAGCCGGCGTCGAACACCTGTAGAATCACTCGATCAGAGGCCAATGATGAAAACCTCACTTCGAATGCGAAGAACCTGCCATTGAGGCATGCAGGCTCCAAGGTACCATAAGGGAGTCTCTAGATTAGCTTCCCGGATAATGAGCTAAAGTCGACAGGAAGTGACCTTGATCGAAGGTGGGCCATAGTGTTTCCCACATCATCGATGTGAGATAGAGGAACATAATGTCTTCGTGAATCACGATCAGATGAGAATCAGAGGGAGGTTGATATTTTGCAGAGGTCAACTTCTCTTGAACATATTGACGGCAAGATAGTGGATTTGGCAGTATTTGACATCAAAAGATCAAAGGTCATGATGACGAGGCAAAGAGCAGATGAGAGGTCAAAAGAGATCACCCAAACCCACGGAGGCAAGTGAAAAAACGAGATGAGATTTCCCCAACCCGACACGAACGCAGACAAGTGCCATGTTCAAGAGTGACATACTGTCGACACGACAATGATGTTGGTTCCATTTTCCCCACCATTTCGGTGAGTACCTCTTTATTTTTACACAAGCTTGAAGAGGATACCATATGCTTGTCATATAAATTCGTCCTTCGGACGAATCCATCCTAGTACGTTTAACGAGCCCTAGGAAGGAGGAACTCGAATATCGTCATGATTGACAATTTCCGATGTCATTTAGGTTTAACGAGTCTGACAAAGGAAGAACTCGACGTCTTTTCATGTTTAGAGAGTTTGAAAAGACATCAAAAAAGTAAACTCCAGAGGTCCCTTTTCGTAAATAGTTCCTTAGATCCGAAAAGGTAGAAAACTATGTCCGAGAAAACCTCCTAGTCGCAATAGGCTAGGGTCTTCCTTTTTTGTAAGTAATCTATCCCAACCCTAAAAGGGTAAACGTACATCGGGTAGACAACAAGTTCGCAGCCACTTTAACAGCCACTTTAACGAGTTCAAAATGACAAGAGTCTCGGCAATCTTTTCATGTTTTGAGAGTCAGAAAAGAGCTGAAAGTTGACTCCTCCTGGAGGAACGAGTGGTATAAAGGGTAGCAACTGGTTCCGATGATGGTGGAACTGCTCAGAAAAAGTAAAGGTTAAGAGGCTGGCTAACAAGACCACTCATCGCAACGGTTCCTTAGGAACGGGTAAAACAACCAAGTGAAGGCATATGATTGGCCAAGTAGATGGTGACGATGGAATGAGAAAACAAAGGCTAAAACAGGCTGATAAAATGGCAATCATGAGAGGTAAAATGGGAATGGTTTCATTTTTAAATAAGCTTGAAATCAGGAAACTCTGCTTGAAGTTGGTTTCATTTTTACACAAGCTTGAAACAAAGATAAACTATGCTTGAAAAATTTAAGCATGCCCCCAGCATGGTGACTAAATTCGAGGTACATGCCCCCCAAGCTTCAATCCATATGAAAGGTAGATGGAGTAAAGGTTCAAGTTATGAGATCCAGAGACAGACGTGACTGGGATTTTACGAGGACTTATCAAAGACTCGAATCGAACGGGAACGTGTTTCATTATTTTAACGAGGTTGACACATTAAAAGAACTATCCTCGGACACCCTGTTTCATGGTTTAAGGAGCTTGGCACAAGACAAGGAACTCTGCTCCGACAACCTTGTTTCATTTTTTAAGGAGCTTGACACAAGACAAGGAACTCTGCTCCCACAACCTTGTTTCATTTTTTTAAGGAGCTTGACACAGGAAAAGAACCATGCTCCGACGACCTTGTTTCATTTTTTAAGGAGCTTGACACAAGTAGAACGAACTGTGCTCCGACGACCTTGTTTCATTTTTTAAGGAGCTTGACACAAGCAGAACGAACTGTGCTCCGACCAACTTGTTTCATTTTTTAAGGAGCTTGACACAAGAAAAGAACCATGCTCCGACAACCTTGTTTCATTTTTTAAGGAGCTTGACACAGGAAAAGAACCATGCTCCGACCGACTTCATCATAATGAACAGGAAGTCATCGCTTCCAAGAGTTCCACTCCCGATGGAAGGAAAACATCCTGGAAGTCAGGACCCAATGCCCCCAGCACCTGATGCACGACGGCATCATCACTAAGCACAGGCACTGGGTAGGTAGCCACATAGTTGACCTGCGGTGGGGAAGATACAACAGGTGGATAAAAACGAAGAAGGGATGATGGCGTTTCAGTTGCCACATCGGGACCAAAGAACGAAAGTTGATCAATGGTCACGATCTGTCCTTCATGTGGAAAACAGACCACACGAAAAAGGGAGGAGACAAGCGCTCCCATGGCATAGGTGTAATCGCGCCCCAAAAGCAGATTGAAATCCAAGGGGCTTGGAACAACCATAACGTCCGTATGGACGGTTTTACCTCCCAAAGTAACAGGTAACGTTGAAAGGATCCCTAACGGTTGACTCGTTCTTATGTTAAATGCCAACAGATTCCGCGTAACAGGCCCAAGTGGCGGCGAACCGAAATCTTGCCAAGTAGTTGAGGATAAAATACTAACAGACGCGCCTTCGTCTATAATGGCGCTGGGTACGACCAGACCAAAAGCCTGTACTGTGATCTCAAAAGGCACATAGGACGGAAGGCGATATCCTGAAAATCGATTCCAATCAAAGGAAGCGACCAAACTACTCGAAGGGGCTACCATCGAACCAAGATGGTTTTCCCCTGGTGTTACGATAGAAGAAGGAGCATCCTCCACGACCTCCATCTCGAAGGTAGGGGGAGTATCCTCCGGGACCTCCATCACGGGAGGCGGAGGAGCCACTGCTTGAGATACGGGGACAAGAGAATCTTTCTCCAAATCCGAGGAATCTGAAGAAACAAGAAGAACCTGAGGGGGATGAGATCCACTCTCAACGGAAAAGACCTGGTGCACCGTAGACGGGGCGAGTTCAACCGATCCCATGACCAATGGCTGGTCGGGGATGGATTCCCGAATTTGAATTTCCGGGGGAGTGGGATCGACCAAGGATGACTCTTGACCAATCGTGGAATCAGCAGGTGGAAGACTCAAAGAAAGCTGTTTGTAACCAGCAGGAAGGCATGGTGTAGAAACATTCGGGTTGTCCAACACTCGTTTGGCTTCATCCATATACGGACAAAGGTGAATGGCATGGTGCCCCCCACACAAATTACAGGGATTAGTAATCTTACCCTTCTTCTTAGGAGCCTTACCAACACCAGTTGAAGACGTGCCCCCAACTTGACTCCCGGAAGCCAAAGGCAACGGTGGACGACCATTGGACCATTCTTCAAGCACCTTGGGAATGCCAGGGCAGTCTCGGAGAAGATGGTCTCCCGTGCACAACATGCAAGGGAACTTGACTTTCCGTGGAGGGTTGGTAGGTTTATCAAGAGGAGATGTTTCAGAAGCAGTAGCTGCAGCCTTAGCCTCTCTCTTATCGGACTTCTTCTTCTTTGTCTTCTTCTTCTTCTTCTTAGCCACATGGTTACTCGAATCCAGACTTTCACTAGGTGAAGTAGAAGAGGAGGATGCAGAATCAGGCGAAGAATGGGAGAGGTCCACCTTGGAATCATCATGATGTTGTTCAGGCGGAGGAACTGATTGACCAGTAGCCGAGACATTCGGGACCACGGAGGTTGAAAATAACCAAACAGGCAACCCAACAGTTAACCCAGTAAGGGACAACGTTGCCATGTAAGGAGCACCAACATTTCCAAAAGGAGGAAAAGGACCATGATTCCCATCGGAGGGCATTCCTTGGTTGGTGAACTCCGGAAAAGTTGCCATAAGAAACGATCTTTAGAACAACACCCTAAGGAAACTAACTTTAACCAGGAATATTTCGTGGGCAGTTAATTTTTAAAACATTGAAACAAAACTCTGTTGTTTCATCTTTTAAGAGTTGAGAAACAGGCAAAAGGTGACTCTATCGCTTTCAGATTGGAAACAAGCGTGAAAGGACAAGCGCTTGATGACCTTTTCAAATTTAAAGAGTCAGAAAAGATCAAAATGACTTCTCAGGAATACTAGGAAAAGGGTGTACCAAATAACCGTGAACTGCAATATACACCTTGGTTTCAATAATGAAAGAGAAATCAACCAAGGACTTTCCGTACGTGCAGGCAATATCCCCGAATGCTGTGTCCGGTGTATCACGGGTATAGGGCGGCAGACTCGGCTTCCTATGGATAAAGGATAGCAACCTAGTGGGGTCTCCCTTTATATACGTGACGGTACGGGGAGCACAAGTCCGTACTAGTGCTGTCTAAAGCCAAGAGGCGAACGACAGTTACTAGGTTTAACGACGCCGGAACACGTCTCTAACCTAGACCTTTAAATGTTTCGTTAATGTTTCAATGCTTCCTTAGGTAAATTTAATAAATTTTATGGTTGATCTTCAATTATGTTTCGGTTTCAAGGCCCTACCGTATGTCATATGACAATCTCCTGTATGCAGCTATATGAGAAAAGAAAACTTTCAATTCGATGAATGCTATCTTGTTAAGGGAAAAGCTTCAAACAATGATGCAACAAACAACAAAACTGCAAACAAAACTTTTCCAAACTAGATGACTTTCACTATCCAAAAGTAATTTCAAACATTCAACGACGCGAATATTGCAATGTAAGCTATGCAAAATCCTCTTTTTCGAAAACTATGCAATTGTAATCTATGCACAATTTCCTTTTTCTTTTCAAATGATAAGAATGCACTCAATGCATTTTTCGATGAAATGAGAATCTAATTAATGCATGCTTTCAATGAAAGAGAATGCACTCAAAGCAATTTTTAGTTTTCAATCACTAAACAATGTGATCTAAGTCCAATGATAAATCTCACAAATACTTTTCAATGCAATGTGGTCTAATGCATTTTAACAAAAAGAACACCTTGAGACAAAAACTAAATGAACACAAATCTTCTAAATGAAAGATGAATGCAAAAGAGATGTAAACAAACACTAAGAATGCAATCGTTGTTTCAAACACTTTGTAGCGAAATCCCTCAAAAGGCGACAAGACATATGAGGCCAAACACAAAAAGGACTTCCAAAGCAAGAGATCAAAACAAGGCATTCATTCCCTTTTACATCAAACAATCATGGAAAGAAGACATTCCAAACAATGAGCAATGTAATCTATGCTCATACAGTGAAAAGACCGGAAGGGAAAGACACACTGGTGAAGGATTTAGGGAAAAAATCTCAATTTTCACACACCCTGAAATTGGCTCGACTTGTACATTTTCAACTAGCGCCAACTGGCGCGACTTGCACACTGACAACTAGCGCCAATGGCCAATTGGTGCGGGTTGCTAACTGACAACAAGCGCCAACGCCTGAAAATGAAAAAACAAAGAATTCCTCCCAACCAAGACCAGACTCACCACTTCAAGCAGAATCTCCAAGACTCAAATGAACCATGTGATCTAGGCTCAAAGTGAGACACACACAGATCAGGCTCAGGAAGCTCAGAACTGAGCAAACCCTAGTGCCTCACAGGATTGGCGCGACTGTGAGGCTGAAACTAGCGCCATAACAGAATTGGCACGGGTAATACACTAGCAACCTGCGCCAATGGGCGCGACTGTCAAGTTGAAAAGCGCGCCAGTCGATTTTACCAGTCAAAAATAAAAAAAGAGAAATCCAACAAGCAGACCAATGATGATCAAGCTATCCAAAATCCAAATTCACAGAAAGAACCAGCCCAAAAGAGTTGTCAAGCAAGGAGGATCAAGAAATCGACCGAAAAGGCAAGACAATGCTCCAAGTGTTCAGTTTACAAACTAAACCGGAGATTGACTGAAGCAGCTTTGATCTACTTCGCAATTACAAAGCAAAAGCGTTTCGAAGGCTATCTGGCTGTACTTCAGGCTCTGTCTATAGCTTACAAATCAGACAACAAGCTGACATCCCCAGCGGAGTCGCCAAATTGTTGAGGAGGTAAATCCCCTCTGCGGATAGAGGCGATCCCTACTAGCCTAGATCGGGTCTAGCAACAATCAAACACGCTACAGTGCAAGTTCCTAATTGCAAATAAACCGACTTGCGAGGAAGGCTTACCTGGAATCCAACGCTGTCGTTTGTAGAAGAGGTGGTGCTCCCGTTCCTTTGCCCTGGCAGATCACAATCCTCACGATCTCTGTGATCGAACACCTGCACATGCAAGAAACAACACAAATGCAAGCATAAAATCCAGTATATACAACTATATGTCAGTCGAAGAGGACATAACTCATGAACATAATCAAGAACAAGAGTGGAACCATAACCAATAGTCGCTTATCATTAAAGAGTCAAAAGAAGAATACAACCATAGCTTCGACGCAAGACTCTCCTTTAGCGGGTGTCAAAGACAATACAAGCCCCGATGATGTACCGTCGTGATGGGATGTTTCTCTCCTGGACACTGCGCAATAGTCTCTTTGGGCTCGATTTCATTTTATGAATCAATAAGGCTCTTGCAACATAAGGATGTGAAAGCTCTTGGGAACTTGGAGATTAGCTTGCCATGGAGAAGAGCAAGCTTTTATAGAAGGAGGAAGGGGAGTTGGGATCCCTATAATTATGGGATTGGCTTCATCATCAAGGAAGCTTCCATTAGAGGTGGCAAACCACTTCCTCTCTATGGAAATCCGTAGCCAAACCTCCCAACTCAAGATAGATATCAGTCCAGGAATTTGTTAGGACGAAACTTCCGCCTTTTATTTTAAAAAAACACCTCTTAATATGGTTGGCGCGGGTGCGGCTCTATGACAGAGCGCCAATTGGCGCGCCCTCTTTGGAGGATTTGCCCCCCTTGGCACGAGGGCTGAACTGTGGAACCACGCCAATGGAAAAAGAGCTATTTTTAGGGTTTTTTGCAGGGAGATGTCTTCAGGGCAATAAAAGCTCATCTTCAGAGGGATGTAATGAAAGTATTTTCAAGTCTTGTCTCTGCTCACAGGTCACTGAATGAGCCCTCCAATGTGCGAGATGGGGAATGGCAGGGACGGTGACAAATTGCTGTGTAACAGGCATGTATTTTTGTTACCCCATGGTTCTAAATTTTGAACTTAATGTTATTTCTATTATTAAGAGACGTATTTGGGATTGCCTTCCAAATATACCTCTGCATTTTTTCCCATTTATTTGTTTTTGAAGATGCTAAGAACACTTTGGGTAGCTATCTAAAAACAACTCTTGAGTAGATCAAGTTGGGTATTGATACATATGCATATACATGCATTGAGTATCAATATTAACAAGGGAATATAGACAATATGATCCCACATAAGGAAGTTTATGGACGTGCTTAATTTCTTGGTTATAAGAACACAACTTTTCAATGCCAAATCTACCAAAAAATAAGACATATTTAAGATTCTTATCCCCAAGTGCAAGCTTGCTCGAAAAGGAACAAAGGACTAGTACCAAAATCAAACATTGGTAATATTGTGAGAAACCTTTGAATGATGTAAATGATTAGTCTACAAATAATCAATGACAATTGGGATCAAAGAAAGACAATAATTCCTATCCATAAATCAAAATCATGAAATTAAATATTCCCCTAGATAATAGAGAAGAAAACAAGGCTACAACGCCTTCCCCAGGAAGTAGTAGCATTAGGTGGAATGAAGAAACTTCATGAATTTAATAACTCTAATTCGAATAAGGAATTGGTACTTCATTCACATTGTAGAAATCCTAATTCAAAATTACAAGTAGTCCTTACAAAACTCCCCCCAAGAGAGTGACATTATAGATTTAAAAGAATAAAGGGAGAAGGATGAGATTAAAGATTAATTTTCATGAGCATAAAAATGAATTGTGGTACAAATCAAAATTACAATTAGTCCTTATGGAACCTTCTCCAAGAGTGGCATGAGAGATTAAAAAGAAGAAAGGAAAAATGATGAAATTTAAGATTTATTTATTTATTTATTTTTATTTTTATTTTTAAGTTAGATAGGACTACATCTTCATCATCATGTCCAATATAATTGAACCGGTAACTTTACATCAAGGAGTGCCTTAACAAACCAATAGATCACTGTCTATCCAAGACCCTGTGGAAAATTTGAAGATTATTTTTCATAAACATAAAAAATGAAATATCCATTAAAATATGTATCATTAAATCCAATGTGAACTATGTACATAAAACTTTACATCAAGGAGTGCCTTAACAAAGCAACAAATCATGTCTATCCAAAACCCCATGGAAAAATTGAAAATTATTTTTCATAAACATAAAAAATGAAATATCCATTAAAATATGTACCATTAAATCCAATGTGAACTATGCACATAACTTTCATGTAATTTCTATTGAGTGGTCTATAAATAAAAATGACAATTTTTTCTTTGGAAAAAAAGAAGAAGTTATAAATATAACATTGAATAATACCTTGTTAAAAATTGGCCTCCAACCATTTACAACAAACACAAACTCTTCCACAATATATTCCTAAACCATTGACATCAAATACAAACTCTACCACAATATGTTCCTAAACCATTATATTTTCATTTAAAAAACTTCCTCATCTCTAAACTAAAACTAATACAATTTATTGAGTAAAGAAAGGAAGTCGACTATACCTATACTCTTTACTTTTTATTATTATTATTTTTAACATTATGATTGGGCTTATCCCCTCTAATACTATGTAAAATAGACTATTTATGTTGAAAACACCACATAACATGGTGTTTGATATTTATAAAAAATGTTATTTTAGATATAACAAAAAAATATCAATTGAGGTTATCTCAGGTGGTTCTGAGGAAGGAATGAAATCCTCCTCGCACAAATTCAATTCCCCCAAGTTACATGATGAATGCTGGCAGTATTGACACTACATATATTCCTCATATATAATATACAATATTGTACTTGTAAAAAAAATTTATAAGTATTAATATTACAACATCCTAATAAAAAAATTAATGATAAACCATCATATCCTATATTCTAACATAACCTCATCACAACAATATTGAATAGTATCACACCTGTTTTGTATAACATTCAATTGTAATAATGTATAACTTCACAATAAATTTAAAAAATAGGTATTGGGATTTTGTATTGTCATTAAATATTTAGACATCGTTTAAACATGCCACATTTTGGAGTTTTTGGCCATGATCCGATGAATTTTTTTTTCCAAATCTTATTTTTGTTGTTTAAAATAGTTTTTTGATTGCATATATGGATTCAACGCCCTGAAAAACCCACAGGACACTTAAATTGTGGAGAGTTTACAACTCAAAAGTGTGATTCCAAGAAATATCTACTAGATTTTGAACTTATTAGACCCAAAATTACGCTAGAAAACCCTCCAAAATGTAGAATGGATACACTACAACGAAGATTTATGTCTATGAATTCTCTATTGTTGTAGACAATATTTTAAATGTTTTTCTAGAAAATATAGTATTTTCTATTAAAAAATATAAAGTTTAAGGTTAATAATTTGAAAAGGGAAATCTAAAAACATTGAAGGCTACCTATTCAGAATCTTGAAAATTGGAGTGCTTATCCTCATCCTTAATATACACAAGTTCTACAATTTAGCAGTTTTATATAAAATATATAAAGTTTGGTGTTAAATTGACCTAAAAGGGGAATCCAAAAACATTGAAGTATAGCAAATTGAAATCTTGAAAATTGGAGGTTCTATCCTCATCCTTCATATACACAAACCCTTTAATTTAACCCTAAATCTTGGACTTAAATCCTTATTGTTCCTATTTTTAAAAGTGGGGATAAAAGTAATCCCTCTAGTTGTAGGATCATTATGATTAGCCCCATCTTAGCCAATATCTATGAGTAATTTGGAAGCCTCATTATTCCTATCTTTAAAAGTAAGGACAAACATAATCCCTTTAGCTATAGGACCATTATGATTAGCTTCACCTCACCTTAGCCAATATTTATGGAAGTAATTTGGAAAAAAAGATCAGCATAATGAATCACCTTTCCACGAACTATTCATTTTCAACAACAAGGCTCAAAGCTATTACATCAAAACTAATGGTGTAATTTGTGAGAATTAAAAGTGAATAGGAAAGATCCCAATTATTCTTCCCAACCACTTAAAATAAATCTAATTAACAAAATCATCTTACATTTACTTAAAGTAATCTTTAATTTTAAATTCATATAAACATATTGAGTAATAATAAATGTAATACATTTCATTCACCATCACTAAATTGACAAATACCCATGTGCACAATTTTCAAACTCGTGAGTTGCATAGATCATCGATGAAACAAAACTAACCCATATAAAACATTTGAACATTGAAATCAAGACAAAGTTTATTTTCCTAGCTATCAGCCATTTAATGCGGTATGGCATACACTGCCCACCGTTAAATTTAAACGATTTTAAATCTAACAATAAGCAATATATACTACACCACAATAAATAACTAATAATAAAAAAAATCAAAACTCACCTTAGAATCAAAATCAATCAACTAATTCTTTGTTGATCCCAATAAGTTAATTTACCCAAAATATTTAAGCAATCACGAATTGAGACAAACTTTTGTTGACCCCTAATAAACTCATCGACCGTTGGCTAAATTTGGGGGTTATCAATGTGCAACCCAAAATATCTTGTCGATCGTGGACCAAAAACTTTTTACCCAGTGCCCGTGACATTTGTAAATTCCACATACACAAATCATCTGTAAATATCAGGGAGTAAAACTTTTTACATTGTGCGGATAGTGAAGGTTTTTGCACTTCCTGCATCAAATCTAAGGGAATTTGCATAGTTGAGAGGATTATAAATCAATAAAATTTACGTAGAGCACACTTTCCATCAAGCTCTAAATGATAATTGATTGGGTAAAGTTTTATTCAAAATTATTTTCGTCTTTTGTCTTTATATAGGAGAATGCATACAAATATTTTCATATACCTAGTCATCATAGATGGGAATGCATACAAATATTCTCATATAAGTATTTAAGAAATTTTTATCATGGAATGGGTTATTACTCAAATTTGTCACATTTACTTGAAAAAATAAGATTTTTTTTACTAGCATTTATTAACCTTACAATTTATGTGCTTCGTATTCATAGGAACATATATAATTGAAGCTTCAATTTCAAATTCTAGGAATAAGGAAACACGACATTCTTTACAATCACCAAAAGTTACTACCCACCATAATTTAAGCTAGTCTTTACACCAATGTAAATAAGCATACTTACCATAAGTCCAAAATTCATGCATTTCCTAGCACAAAGATAGGTAAGAATAACAAAGTTAAAATACAAAGTTAACAAATGTTATTTCCCACCAAAATTAAACCAACCTAGATTCCTATTAATTATGGATCTACCAAATGCCTAGAGGGATCAAATCTTCAAGAGATTTGATCCATCTCGGTGGTTGGTAGATAAGATGGATCTAGGTTGGTTTAATGATTAGCCTTTAAATAAGCTACATTAGAGAAGGATACCATGAGAAAAAGAGTGGTTTGGAGTATGAAAATATTAAACAAGACATTACAATATCTCTACCATAATGGGATGAATATTTTTATGGTTTTCATTTCATTTTATTTTTTAATTTAAGTTATTTTGTATTTTGTATTTTATGTTAAACTTTACAACATCTATGCCATTCTCGGTTGGAGAGCACTTCTCAGTGCAATTAATTTCTCCACTTTAGGCATCAATTTACTCCCAAGGAGCTCTTGTAAGCTTGGATTAATATACATTAAATCAAACATAACTTTAGATCTCTGCATGAATAAACTTATATGTCATAATCATATGAACAAATTACTATAAGAAAGTAAACATTATAACTTTTACTCTCCACTAGGAATAACCAAGATTTCTATCAAATTTACTAGGGTTCCATTAGTCATACCATCCCTTGGTATATAGTAAATATTTGGGTCATGCATTAGTATATGCTTACTCTAGCTATGCACATACATTTCTAGAGGATTTTATTGAATAGCAAGTGAGGCTTACTCCTCATAAGCTCAATGATTTAGATTATATAGGACCCACATATTACCCCTATAACTATGGAAATAGGGTATGTAGAAATTAGTATACACTAAGCATGCATACATCCAGATTCCCCTGATCTCACAATATTTAACTTCTTGCAAAATACAGAATCATTCCATTGTTAATCTTTTGCGGAAAATTAATTGCACACAGTACAAGCTCTCAGTACAATACAATCGTCACACACTAATAAGGAAAAATCTGTAAATCCATGCATCGATCTTTGCCCCCTGCTAGCCTGCCTCCATTGCGCAATCCCTACTGAAGAATAGCTCTGAATGAATTCGAATTACGCTTGCCTTGACTGCGCAATCTTCATTTGAAACTCCAATGTGTGTGTGATGCAATCAATGCATCACTATAGTCACAACATATAGTCCATCTTTCCCTTTCACCTATCTCTCCACTAGAGCTCATAATTGAATCGCTATAGCATATAGTGACCATTAGATATCTAATAGATTAATCGTCACAGAATTAATTAACTAATTAATTCACTCCACTCTCACTAGTGTATCATTCAGTTAGACTAGATACAACTAGCTCAACTGAGTCTAACTGAGTTAAACTGAATACAACTCCATAAACTACTCTTCCAACTCTATCATAACTTTGCCACTTGAGTTCTAACTGAGTCCTCCATTCATGAACCACCAGTTGCCCTTGGGAATTGCGTAATTCCCTCAGTCCACTAATTTGCTAGATCTGTGCACTGAAACAAAGTGCTCCAAGAGAATAAGTTGTTGTTTAGAGTCTGATTATTATTAAGAGCTAATAATAATCGACATGCATCTATTTTTAGATCGACGATCTATAAATAGACTTCGCCCAATATTCTAAAAATAGAATTTCATCTATTTTTCTAACTTGACCAACCATCCACAAATAGCATCCTGCAACTTCTGAAATGTGATCACCATGTCTAAAAATAGACATAGTTTAAAAATAGACTTGCGCCAAAAATAGCCTGCGGGCCCACTAAGTGAAGGCGACTCTTTTCACTAAGCTCATCATCTTGTTGAATCTCAACACTCCCTCTCAACAAGATAGGGATTATCTTTCACCCTGATCCTGCCTCTATGGTATTTGAATTTGCTCCTGGTGACCGCCTTCGTCAGAATATATGCATCCTAATCCTCCATAGGAATGTACTGAAGCAACATGATCTTCCACTGCACACAATCTCTGATATGATGATACCGGATATCAATATGTTTAGATCTATCATGAAACACAGGATTAACCGAGAGTTTAATGCAACTCTGATTATCACAATGTATCACCGTGGGATCTAAATGTGAACCGAACAAACCAACCAGGATCTTCCTCATCCAAATAGCCTCACATGCAGCTTGACTTGCTGCCATGTATTCTGCTTCCGATGAGCTGAGTGCCACGGATCTTTTTTTCCTACTGTACCAAGAAACTGCTATAGATCCGATACTGAAGATCCCTCCTGATGTGCTCTTTCTATCTGTTGGGTTTCCTGCCCAATATGCATCTGTGAAGCCATGCAACTTCACTTCATCCGTTTGTATGTACCATAAACCATACTCAGATGTTCCCCTGAGATATCTCAAGACATGCTTGCCTGCCTTCCAAAAGAGCTTGGTAGGCTTAACCATCGCTTGTGAAAGCTAGTTCACCGCATAGCATATGTCCAGTCTTGTATTGACTAAATACATGAGCGAACCCACCAACTGTCGATAAACAGTGGCATCCACTACCTCTGCCGATGTAGCATCCTCTTTCTTCCAATTTCCTGGAAGAGGAGTGTCGATAGGCTTGCATCCTTGCATGTGAAACTTCTCCAGTATCTCCCAGGCATACTTGCCTTGAGACACAAACAGTTCACCTTCCCGCTGCCATATTTCCAATCCAAGGAAATAATGAAGGAGGCCCAAATCCTTCATCTCAAACTCCTTTGCAAGATATGCCTTGCATGAGTGTATCAACTGATTATCACCCGTTAGTATTAAATCATCAACATAAAGAACAATGATTAAAAGCTTACCCTCCACCACAATATGGTACAGGTTTGCATCTGCCTTACTCTTGGTGAAGCCAAGTCCAGTGAAATAGCTATCGATTTGAGTGTACCAAGCACGTGGTGCTTGTTTCAGCCCATACAACGCTCTTTTGAGCCCGCACACATGCAAATCCCTGCTGAAGATCTCAAATCCTTCAGGATGCTCAATGTACACCTCTTCCTCAATGATCCCATTAAGGAACGCAGTCTTCACATCCATCTGATGAATGTGCCAACCCATCCACGCTGAGAGAGCAAGGATAGTCCGTATGGAAGAATACCATGCGACAGGTGCAAAGGTTTCTACATAGTCAATCCCCTCGATCTATGAGGAGCCCTGGGCAACAAATCTTGCCTTATACTTCTTGACACTCCCATCAGCAGCTTGCTTTACCTTGTAGATCCATCTTGATCCTACAATTGATTTTCCCACCAGCCTTGGAACAATCTCCCAAGCACTGTTTCTGACAATGGAGTCATACTCCTCCACCATGGCATCTACCCATGTGGGATCCTGCACTGCTTCTTCAAAAGAAGATGGCTCTGTCACGATACACTTGCTCATAAGAGCCATGTATCCAGTAAATCGGTCAGGTGACTGTCTCTGTCTGCGCTGTGATGTAGGGACTCCTACATTATGTGTCGCATCAAGCTGCAGTCTCTCAGCTTCTGTGGTACACTTTCTGCCTTGTCTGATGTTTGGTTCTGCATGAGTGGACTCCTCCACTCCATGAATCTCCTCATGTGGCTGATCCACATCTAGAGGCTCATCTTTGGGAACAAGAAGTTCCTCCTCCACATGCAAGTGTAGCTCCCTCTCAAGTGACACCTTCATGGTTTTCACCTCATTGAATTTTATATCCTGTCGCACCACAGTCATCCGACTGTTTGGAAAATACACACGATAATTATGGGGTGTTTCTGTGTACCCCACATATCCCAACTTCTGCAGTCGGCTCCAGCTTCTTCTTGGCGTCCTTTGTCACATGAATGTAAACAGATGAGCCAAAAATCTTCAAATGAGAAATATCAGGCTTCTTACAAGTAAAAGCTTCTTCAGGTGTACTCATGCCAAGTACTATATGAGGACAACGGTTTTGCACATAAACTGCAGTGTTGCATGCTTACGCCCACAAGTGCATCAGTAGGCCCTCGTCATGTAGCATCGCTCGTGTAACACCCACGATCTTTCTGTTCTTCCTCTCAGCGACCCCATTTTGCTGTGGGTTATGAGGCGCTACGAGTTCTCTTCGAATTCCTTCTTTGCTACAGAAGTCTTTGAAATCGCCCGAGATGTATTCACCACCATTATCGCTCCATAGAGCTTTCACTTGCTTCCCCGACTCCTTCTCCACCAATGCTTTGAACTCACAGAACTTTGAGAATGTTTCACTCTTCTTCTGCATGAAGAAGATCCAACATCTACGAGAATAGTCATCAACAAATATAACATAATACCTGTGTTTTTCTGTTGAAGCAACCGAGAAAGGTCCACACACGTCTGTGTGAATTCTCTGCAGGATCACCGAAGCACGATTGTCCTTCTCATGAAAGGTGGTATTCACAAACTTACCCATAGTATATCCCTTACATTGATCTGACTGCTTAAGAGTACCCTTGGGAAGTCTAGTAGAAATTTGCTGCAAAATCTTCAAAGCGCCATGGTGAAGATGGCCCAATCTCCTGTGCCATAATTCGCCCTCATCCCGGCTCACCACTTCTTCTGCTTTGCCCACCATTGCAACGCAGCCATCTACCTCCAGCTTGTAGAGATTCTTAATTCGGACCCATATCTTCTTGGTTTGACCCGTTGTTTTATATCGAAGGAAGGCTTTTCCCTCACTGAAAACAACAACATAACCTTTGTCTTCCAGCATTGCGACCTAGACCAAGTTCTTCTTTAGACCTGGAACATGCATAACATCCTTCAACAAGAATGGATTACTAGACTCCCTCTCAAAGGTAATGGTCCCAATTCCAGTCGCACTGTATCGACCATTGTCGCCCATCTCTATATGCATCTATAGGTCCTTCTCCTCCAAGTCACTAAACAACTCCTTGTCTCCCGTCATATGGAAAGACGCACCACTATCAAGATACCACACCGATCCCATACAACTTGAAACCAAGCATGCAATCAAAGAGAAATCAAGTTCAAATTGCGAGGCTAAGGCCTCTCCAGCTGCAGCTCCAACAACATTCTTGTTCTTCTTCTTCTGTGGATAGTTAGTGGCGAAATGCCCATGTTTGTGACAGTGAAAACACTTCACTTTGTAAAAATCCTCATTCTTGCCTTTAGCTTTAGATTTTGAATGAAATTTCTTCCCTTTCCCTTTGCTTGCTTTGGCAGCCAAAGCACAATTCTCTTCATCTTCATTCTTCGATGAAGAGCCATCCCTGGTACCCCGCCTTATCTCCTCTTGCACAAGATCCAACCAAATTCGCTCCCATCCCGACAGTTTCTCCCGTCCATTGACAAAGTCTTCGTAGCTATGCAAACTCTTAGGAAGCCCAAGGAGAGCCAAGCTCACCAATTATTCATCATCAACAGTAACCCCCACATTTCCTAGTTCATCCTTGCAGTGGAAAAACTTCGTGAGGTATTTTGGAATATTGTCGCCCTTGTCCATTTTTATTTTTCTGAGCTTGTCTTTAAGCGCCAACTTCCTCTGGTCACTTCTGCTTTGGAAAAAATCTGTCAAAGCCTTCCACATTAAGAATGGAGTGGCTTTCCCGTGAAGGCTGGACACAATATGGTCCTTCACACCTTCCAACAGAATTATTCTCGTATTTGCTGTCTTCTTTTGCCATGCATCAAGTAATGTAGCATCGCTAGATCCCGGCTTAGAAACATCGCTATCGATGAACTCCTTCAGTCCATTATCCTCCAGCACCGCCTCCATCATGTCCTTACAGTCTATGTAATTCAAGCTCCCATCAACGACATACTCCAATCGCAACCCATTGAAAGCCATTTCAATGTATACTCAACTTCTGCACTAAGAATCTTCTGTAGCAAATTCAAATTGTCCACCAGCACAAACTCACCAATTTTTCACAATTGCAATCTTCAAGAATTAACAATGCTCTGATACCATGTAGAAATTAGTATACACTAAGCATGCATACATCCAGATTCCCCTGATCTCACAATATTTAACTTCTTGCAAAATACAGAATCATTCCACTGTTAATATTTTGCGGAAAATTAATTGCACATAGTACAAGCTCTCAGTACAATGCAATCATCACACACTAATCAAGAAAAATCTGCAAATCTAGCATGGATCTTTGCCCCCTGCTAGCCTGCCTCCACTGCGCAATACTTGCTAAAGAATAGCTCTGAATGAATTCAAATTACACTTGCCTTGACTGCGCAATCTTCATTGGCAACTCCAATGTGTGTGTGATGCAATCAATGCATCACTATAGTCACAACAGATAGTCCATCTTGCCCTTTCACCTATCTCTCCACTGGGTCTCCATTGGAATTGCCATGCACTGTAGTTAACTGTTGTATTGTTCAGTTGATTAATGAGTTATTATTTGTGAATTAATTAACTAATTAATTCACTACACTCTCACTAGTGTATCATTTAGTTAGACTAGATACAACTAGCTCAGCTGAGTCTAACTGAGTTAAACTGAATACAACTCCATAAACTACTCTTCCAACTCTGTCATAACTTTGCGACTTGAGTTCTAACTGAGTCCTCCATGCATGAACCACCAGTTTCCCTTGGGAATTGCGTAATTCCCTCAACCCACTGATTTTCAAAATCTGTGCATTGAAATTAAGTGCTCCAAGAGAATAGGTTGTTGTTTATTGTCGGATTATTATTAAGAGCTAATAATAATCGACACTTCTATTTTTAGATCGATGATCTATAAATAGACTTCGCCTAATATTCTAAAAATAGAATTTCATCTATTTTTCCAACTTGATCACCCATCCACAAATAGCATCCTGCAACTTCTGAAATATGATCACCATGTCTAAAAATAGACATAGTCTAAAAATAGACTTGCGCCAAAAATAGCCTGCGGGCCCACTTAGTGAAGGCGACTCTTTTCACTAAGCTCATCATCTTGTTGAATCTCAACAAGGTAGGCATCAAATGATTGATATGTACACCTTTAGATCAACATACCAAATTTATATGACAATTTAACACTTACACCACATTCTAAATTCCATGGAAGAGAAGACATACATTTTTTTTTCATTCTAATTTTACCAACAAAATTGAGAGAGAAAATGATAAATAATCATAAGAATCAAAGGCCAGAGTTGTATAAAAATTTAGATAAGGGATTATGGACGATTTGACGCCATTGATGGTGTGAGCAACCAGAGTTTCCTAGCCATCGTTGCTCCTCCCTGCCTACTATAGATCCGCACAATATATTTTTGCAAATTTGGGGTTTCTAGTGACTACATGCAAGCTTCTTTGTGGTAGATCAAGATTTTATGTTGTTGATTCGAGGTTTCAAATTTGGTTTTCTTTTGCCCTAACTTGTTATTAGATTAGCTAATATTTTCTCTTAGTTGGTTCTATTGTGTTCATTCCTTGAACAATGGGTGGTCTTTCCTGTTGATGTTTTTGGTAGCTTCTGTTGGTATTCAAGTTGGCCTTAATTTTTAATTTTAAAATTAAACTGATCATGTAGGCTCCAAAATCCCAAGTCAACCCAGCTAAAATACACACCACTTAGACAACCCTAGCTCACTATAAATAGGCAATTCGATCTCCTCATTTATACACAAAACACATGTTCTATATCTCTCACACATGAAAATGAGACTAATAAAGAGGGAGAGTTTCCTGAGGAAGAATATTTTATGGTAGGCGAGTTTATCCACCATTTGACCCACTTTGAGCTCACACATGTGGCTACAATAACAAACTGTTTGATCGAAATTTTTCCTAGGCGAGTTTTGGACAATTGACCAAAATTATAGGCTAGTTGACTAAATTTTTTGGGTAGCTGCAAGAGATCGAATTTTAGCCTTGTTGATCAAGGTTGACCAAAATTCAGAGCAACAACGAGAAGGTCGAAAATTTATATGTTTGACTAGGTTTGACTTATTGAATTTATGTGGTCAGTTTGACCTAGTTTGACCAGAAAATCTGATTGTACCTTTTTGTTGAATTGACTAATTTATCTTAAGAAAATATTGTTGGGTTTTTCCCTAGTTAGGGTTTTCCCAAGGTAAAATTTGTGTCTCTTTGTGCTTTGATGTCTCTTTATGATCTTATTGTCATTATTGCATTTATGTTGATATTTTCTAGGTATAATTGCTTAATGATGAATGTGATATAAGTTAATTTGCTTAAGAAATAATTGGAAAGTAATTATCAGATTATAAGATCAAACTCTCTTTGAAAATTCAACATGGTATCAGAGCTTGGTGAAGGAGAAACCACTTGAAGTCAGCATGAGACACCATACGAAGGACTACATATGTGAAAAAAAAAAATCCCCAAAAGAGGCCAAGTTTATATGATTAAATTTAGGGCTGATTAAGAGGTAAAAACCCTAGAAAGGGATGGAATACGTCTGTCTACAGGAGATCTAGCAGCAGGCCTCATGAAGAGGCTAAAGAATGAGTTTAGGAAACTTGAAGACTGATGTTGGACAAATGAAAACTACGAGAAGCAAGAAGAAGTTTTCAAGAGATGGAGACTAGCCTTTATGAAGGTTATGTTATTAAGATTGGGATAAAGGGATTTGAAACTTGTAATGGCTGCCATTCGTTGATAATGGTTGTTGTTGATCACTCTAACAATCTTGCAGTTATTGTTATTAGTGAATATTTATTGTAACTAATGAACTTATTGTTGAAGGATATTTTTCTCATTTTAATATGACATGTTATGCTTGTAACCTTGAGAAGATAAAATGCATGGTCAAGTCTACATTGAGAAAGTGATCCGGAATATCCCCTCACTGGAAATTGTTTTTTGAAAGAAAAACTTGCTAACTAGAGGATGAATTAGAGGCACATATGTATCTTTCTTCACTGTTTAATATAGTCATTTTGAGGCTGGTCTGCAATTTTTTTTAAGGAATATCTGAGCATCTAATCTGAGGTTTATGAGGTAAAGGTTTCCTGAGGCATATCAAACCTGAATCTAGGATATCTATGGTAGAAGTATGTAGGGTCATCAAATTACCTTCTTGCATGGAAGAATTAGTGGCCAAAAGTCTTGTCTTTCAAAATTATGGTTTTCAGATTCATTTGACCAAGTTATATTCTTGAAGTTATTCTTTGTTCTAGGGATGTAAGTGGTAAATATTGAAGTATGGCATCAAATGTATGTCAAATTTAGATAAGGGTTTTAAATCAAAATTGAGAACAAATAATTGATGCTCAAAACAACAATATGAATGTTGGTCTCAGGGTCTGGAGTTTACATTATGACAGTACCATGTGTTATTTCCAATTAATTTGTTGATGAATATGATAAGTTCAAATATGAATATTGTAGAGATTAGAATATGTATTACAAGGAAAAGGTAAACTTGGTACAAGAGCTAGAAGACTCAGGGTTTGTAAATCCTATAGCAATATATGGAGTGTTAAACACAACTAAGAGACCCAAGGATAGATCAGGTATTGATGCTATCTTGTTGTTGAGCTATTGATGTGGTTGGATAACTTGAGGATAAAGAAACCCTAGCTCATACAATCCATGCAAGGAAGCAAATGAAAGCTACATGCATTGTGGCTAATGAAGAGGACAACGATAAGAATTTCTAGCTTGATGAGATTGCATATGGTGATTTCTCCAGGGAGGAAAGGATCAAGAGGGAGTTTAAATTTCCCTACAATTCTTAAATCAAAATATAAGTACTTTATATATTTATTTCTTGATTATTGTTATTACTTTATTTATTGTTCAGTCTCTTGCCTTTATATATTTTTCTTGTTTATAATCATTTCTTCCATGGCCTCTTAATGAGGTTTGCAGGTACATCGTGAAGGCTTCCAAGGATATGGCAACAAATGGAAGCAATAGGAAGAATGAAGCAAAGTTTGTGACAAGAGGATTCTACCAGGATCACACATAAACTTAGCTAGAGTGATTTGTGTTCAAGAGAGAGAAATTTTATTGATGACCATAAGAGCTCCTTGTTCAAAGGGAGCATACAAGCCAATAAGTTTGAAGGATGCCATGTTGAAGGATATTGTGACCAAGACTTGAGAGGAAACCAATGGTGAATTCCAAGTGGATCTACAAGATCAAGCATATTGTGGATGGTATAAAAGAGAAGTACAAAATGAGATTCATGGGAAGAGGGTTATCCTAGAAAGAGGGTTCTCCTGGAAAGAGGGAGAGGACTATGAGGAGACATTTTCTCTAGTTTCCAGGTACACTTCTATTAAAACTATTATTTCTATTACTTCTATTATGGATTGGAAATTACATCACATGGACATGAATATTTCTTTCCTCAATGAAGTGATTGAGGAATAAGTGTACATAGAACAACCTCAGGGATTTGAAGTACATGAGAAGGAGTCTCATGTCAGTAGACTACAATTTATTTTTTCAAACCTTGTACATGGTATTATTGAATTGATGGATGTCTGATGAGTCTTGGTTGATATTATTATTATATGACTTGTTTCTAACAAAATCATAAAGACTCACATGCTAGAGGGAGTGACAGTGGCAGGGGGATTTTCTTCCATGATAGAGAGAGCAATCAAGGCTTGCTTCAATGTCAAAGAGAGTTGAATTTCGAGATTGAGATGAAGGATCTAGTTTTGATCCATTACTTTCTTGTCCAAGGGAAGTATACTATTGAGATCCTTAAGAGTTTTGGATGATGGAATGTCATGAGATTGAGATTGTCAGACTAGATGCTTAGAAATGAGAAGATAAGTATGCCTTCTATATGTGAACCTTGCCAGACAACATATATGCTTCATAGATTAATAAGAAAAAATGTTAGAGGGGGCATCTAGGAGGATCTATTTCAGAAGGAGCACCTAGTCAGGGTAACATGAAAGCAATTTTGATGATGGATCCAGTGAAGGAAGTCGAACAATTTATGGTTAAGCTGAGGAATGCGACACAACATGTGTTGTAGTACCGACATAATATAGTTGGATATGGATTGAGATATATCTCAAATTATGAAGTAAAAATATAGGGATATATAGATTCAAATTGGGTAGGGAGTGTTGAAGATAGGAAGAGATAAATCACACTCAACACTGCAGAGACTGAGTATAATGAAGTTAGTTTGGCTAGTTGTGAAGAAGTGTGGCCTCAGAAGTTACTTATAGGATTGTTTTGATCAAATGTTGGAGATGACCATGATGATAGGTTGAAGCAGATTGAGATCAAGAACTGAGACATGGTACATAAGGGAGTAGTATGGATCCAATACATTTCTACAGACGAGCATGTTGTTTAAATTCTTACAAAGCCTCTAATGAGCTTTGGTATTGCAACAAGAATGTTGCAACTCCTAGGTCTACTAAATTTAATTTATCTACCCATGGTTTGTACAAAATTAATAGATGACAATTATTTATGCACAATAAGCTAAGCTATACTCAAGTTTCTCTGAGGAAGTTAACCAAACCAAAGTGTAGTACATAGACTATTCTACCCAATAAATCTAGATATGCAAGAATGAAATTATGTTGCATAAAAGGAATTAAATGTTAATCTACTTGCGAGAATGGAAATGTTGCATAAAAGTAAATGGTAATCTACTTGTAGGAATGGAAATGTTGCACAAAAGTAAATGTTAATCTACTTGCAGGAATGGAATTTTTTCATAAAATTAAATTCTAATCTACTTGCAGGAAAGGAAATGTGCATTAAAGGAAATTCTAATATATTTGCAAGAAATGACAATGCTTGAAATGGAAACCCTAGCCCAAGAAACATAAAACAAAGAAGAAAAACCTAAACTAACTTGCCGAAAGTAAAGAGCACATAATCAAATCTCAATCACTGCATTCAAAAGAGATCATATCCTAGTAACAAAGTTCATTAAGCACTACAAAAAGTAATAATTCAAACTATCATTGTACCATTCAATTCATGAACTTGTTTACTAACCTTGATTGCAGACATGAATTGCAGTGGTGATGAGACAACTCTTAAGTTGTATATATTCTTCCTCAAACTTGGTTTCAAAGCCCAATGGGAATTATGAAGGGCTAGGAGGAAAAAAGCAATCTTAAAGAACAATTCCGGTCAAGTTTGGAGAGTTTCTACATGGTGCTACATGATTATTACAGGATGGTACATGATTGCCTTGTTTTGCTACATGATTGAATCCGAGAGAATTCTAAGGGATTAAAAGAGAATATGCAGGTGAGGAAGGATAGTGGAAGGTGGGAGAAGTTTTTATGATGTCCTTTCCAAGTTTATTACCCCTTAGGATCAGAGCTTACACAAGGAGAAATGCACATGGTGGCCTCTAACAATCTAAAATGAATTCTCGGTGAATAATGTGTTTTAAGAAGCTGTTGAGGAAGGAAGGAGGGTGCTGGTAGTAAGATGACAAGATAAAATGACAATTTTGTGCCTTTCAATCCAACAACACACCACAAAGATTACTCAATCTTGCAAAACATCTAAAGCATGCTAACAATATCAATTGCAAAAAATTAAACTAGAAAGGAAAGGATGAGTTGAATTTTATTCAAGATCTTACTACTACATGGAAAGTGAAACCTATCCTTTTATGCTTGCCAATGCATGGCTTACAACCACACTTTCCAAGAGAGATGATCTTTAAATCTACAAAGGAAAATTTTCATATAAACAAAGCTTGCAAGAAATGAAATACTGCTAACCTAAGTAGAGAAAATAAATATGCATAATAAACTGTACAAAGGAGAGAGAATAGAGTGCCTAGGTTAGGCCCTAACCCAAGGGAAATCATCCCTCTAGAACACACTTAGATTTAAGACAACAAAATACTACTCAGTGATCTCAAAAGGTGCTCAAGTACATGGAAATGAAAATGAAAAGTACAAGATCCTTGCTTTAGCAGTCACTATTATTCTCTAAAAGTTTGAATCCTATTGAGCCATTGGAATTATTTATTTATACAAAGATGGCTGAGGGGAAACCTCCTTGGAAGGAGGGTTGCTTCCCTCCAAAATCCCTATAAATGTGGATCTAGCTCTCCGATATCCTCACAGTCCTTGAGTGATTCAACTTTTCAATAGATCCTTGAACTGTGGGTGAACAAATGGAGAGAAAGTCGATTTGTAGGTGAGAAAATGCAGAGGACAAGCCTCCTACATCTCCTCCAACTACCTCTAACATACTTCTGCAAAAAAAATGCACCCTTTTCCCGCACATCAATCATGTTAGGCCACAAGATATGATAAACATCCTTTAATATTCCTAATAAACACATTATGCAAGGAGAGAGGTAAATGTATATTGAGGGATGGCCAAATGGGCCTTGTTGCATACCTATTAGTGAGGCCCATCGTCACCCCCCTACTGAAGGTGTTGCTCACCCTTTGAGAAAATCAACCACTTAATTCTATTTCATTCATAGCCCTAGTGGAAACGATGAAATCCCAAGGCATCTCTAATGGAGTGCCCTCTTAAGGGTGGAATACTACATCTTTATCTATCTTTGCCTATTCTTGTTAGTATTATGTCTGCTCTTTTCTTTCTTGTAGCCCTAACAACAAAGGAGGGCTAAACTTATGCCCAATCCAATTGATTTTTAGCCTTTGAATTGTTCTTTTATACATGGGTGTATTCTCCAAGGCATTCTTCAATATCTTAGGAGAGTGATTCTCTTTGATTTTTAGGCTATGTGGTAAGGAGTTCCATCTCCTCCAACAAGCCTACAAACTCTCATTTCCTAGAAACCTAAAAATGTCTTCAAAGTGCGAGATGGCTTGTTCCTATTTTTCTATGTAGAGTGGTGCCAATTTGGGGTCTTCAGAAATTATTCTATGGTTGTTGATGACAATATGAGGGGCTCTAAATTGCTCTCTCATCCATAGGGGTTCATAAGTTTCCCTAGACATGATCCTTTTTGTCTCTTTAGCCCTTGCTTCCTCATGAGTCAACCAATAGTCCAATGCCATTATTTGTACATCTCCCATCCTAGAATCACGATCCTATAAGTTCATGTCAATCAATATGAGATTGTTAATATAAAATTCTGCCATCCTAGCTTCGTCCTCCACACTAGATCTATGCCAAAATTCAATGAACTATTTGTAGCCTTGGAAAAAAAATGAACCATATTGTGCTAGATTATTGATTTGAAACTAAAGCCACTGCTCTTTGAGGATTATGGCATAGGCCAATACAAGGAAAAGACCCTCTAGTAGAGATTTTTGTGGAAACCCCTATTAAAATAGCCCAAAAATTCGTTTGTAGTGGAGGTCACTAGTAGTGTTGGGCGGAAAAACGTTTTAGCGAATCATTTTTAATGGTCTACCTATAATACAATAACACATTGTTGTGTTATTATACATATACACATGATAGCCTAATAGCACATGGTGCACCTTGGATTTTTTATTTTATTTTTATTTTTATTTATTTATTTTTAAATAAAAATAAAAAAAATAACGGTTCGCTAAGTACAAAAAGCACACCGGTGCATATACTACTTGATAGCACCAGACAAGGGTTAAATTTACAAAAATGTCCATCGTAAAATTCAGTTTTCCCAATCCGATGCTATACTCTGATGACGACCTGGTGCTAAATAAGTACAATAATGCCTAAGTGCATACACAATATAACGCATCGTTGTGGAGTATTTTACTTCAAAATAGCGGTGCACCTATTAGATTATACGCACATGTGCCGTTAATTGAACTAAAAGCCCTGATGCTTAATGGAGAGTGACACACCATTGAAGTGTTATTTTTTATACAAATAAAAACAACAATGTGCCACCTATATATGACACACCGGTGCTTGCACTACTTGATAACATCAGACAAAGGTTAAATTTAAAATATGTTAGTCATAAAATTCTTTTCACCATTTTGGTGCTATATTTCCATGAAGCACCAGTGATGCTTATGTATTAAAACACCCTGATACGCAACTACCAAGGCACCAGTGCTTCTATTACTCGATAACACCAGACAAAGGTTAAATTTAAAAAATGACGGTCCTAAAATTCTTCTCACCATTTCAATGCTTTATGCCCACGATGCACAAGTGTTGTTCATATATTAAAACGCCCTAGTGTGTACTTACCAAGTGAATCACTATAGGTTTTTTAATTTAAAAAAAATACAGTGTGCTTGGAAATAATATACATTGATGCTATTACAATAACGCACCATAACAAGGTTAAATAAAAGAAAAATACCGACTTTAAATTTCATTTTTACCATTTGTAGTGTTGCAGAGCTCTAAAGCACCAATGCCACTCTTGCCTCACTCAAGCGCCATGCCTTCAGTGCTTCTCTTGCTCACCATCATTCTATCTCATGCTTAGTGTGTGGATTTCAAATTCTATCAAACAATGGTGAAATTTATCTTTCTCATTTATGTGTCAACTATGCCTCCTTGACGACTAGATAATATCTATGTTTCTCTCTTATTTAAATTTTAACGGATTAAAATTGCAAATTGTTTCAAAAAAGCATTGTTTTTGAAAAAACAAATCTTTCGTGGTGCGTTCAACAGGTTTGGCTCGCATCAGTAGCAGTGCACCTTGTAAATTTGTAGGGTGCACCACACTCTAGTGCGTGAACTGAACGCACCCCATTGTTTTCGGTGCGTTTGGTAAATTAAAATGCATTAGGAAAAAATATAATTTTTACATCGGTGAATACAATTTTAAGTTAATCCAAGTGCATTTATATTTACCAAACACACTACACACATAATATTAAAAAAATATAGCTCGATGTGTTCGATAACTTGAACATTCCTGGACGTGCGTTGATACTCCATCAACGGCTCCCCTGGACATACCCCTTCACCATTGGTTTTGCGCTGTCAAGTTTGGCAACTACTCCATTTTTTGTGGCGATATATGTGCTGGAGGCTCGAGTTTTGTGTGCTGCATTGTGTTTGAGCAGATTCACTAGCAGGTTGCTCCTCCTGCTTGTGGTTTTCGAGGTCTCTGTTGACTGTCACTACCTCTCTCGGAGACTTGGTCCCACAGTCACTCACCCCGACATCTCTGTTGCGGCATATCCATTTGTCTTGTGCGAGTCTGTTGCTTTCTTTGAGGCCCCCATTTGCGCCTTCGCTGTCAGGAATTTGTTACCTTGTAGGGTTTAGTGGCAGTCTCTGGAACTGACTGTGCTACGAGATTCATTTTTCTGAGGCGATATTATTATCTTGGGTCATGGACAAATATGATGAGGATCTGGACTTCTCTACCGACCCACTGGAAGGCGTGGATATCTGGGACCAGCGATCATCTGCTGAGGTGGATGAAATGGTGGACATGGAGCCTGTTGCGGATACCCATCGAATCAAAACTTCGATGCCAATCAGTTATGCGGGTTGCTCGGAACCATTGCTGCGTGAGGTGGGCTCACCGAGTTTCACTATTCTGTCACCTTTGGTCATCAGGCTTTGGGAATTTCAGGTCTAGATCACTCCGGAATATCCACCTATTCAATCGACCGTGTAGAACCCATGTACATCGAAGCTATCTGTACCAAACGAGGTGGATGCGCTAACTTTTTCAAGCCTCTGCATTTTAGGCAAGCCGACTACTCTTCTGCCTTTTTCCTCCAGGGCTGTGAATTCCGCTTCTAGATGCTTCGTGAATATTCCATTTGATTCTCTGCTTGATGAATCCTGGCCCAAATCCGACTCCGATGGACTTGGGCTTCCTGATGGGGCATCTGATGTAGCCCATGATCTTAGAGCAAGGGCTAAGAAATCGAAGCCGGCCAAAAACAAACACAGTTGCAGCTCAAACTTTGGCAAGGACAGGGTCATGGCAGATTTAAATCAGACAGCTGCTACGATGCTTTTTGGTAAGGTCAGAGGTAGAAATTATACCAAAACGCGGCTCAGGATCTGGATGGCTGAGAATTGGGGCAGCATTCTGGAGCAACTTCCGGAGGTTCGTTTGATAAACAAGGGATGGTTTTCTCTCTCTTTTTCCCAACCTGCTCTGGTTGACTGGGTCCTTACTAAATACTGGCATATCGAGATGCATCCAGTGTTAATTAAAAGATGGTCTCCCCTTTTTGACCCCAACAAGGAGAAATCCGGCGCTGGTTCAATTTGGATTCGCCTCCCTGGTCTTCCTATGCAATTCTGGAATGATGTTGCCCTTCGCAATTTTGGAGAAGACTTTGGTCTCTACCTTGACCACGACAGATCCTTCCTTGAGACTGGCATCTACTCTGTGGCTCATATTCTTGTTTTCTTAGATACCCGAGATGGATTACATGACAACTACAACATGTTTTTTGAAGGGATGTTCTAGCAACAGATGTTAGACTACGAGGGCATCCCATTCCATTGCAGGCAATGTCACGCTATTGGGAACTTGTATAAGGAGTGCCCTCTTTTTGGGGCTGCATGAAATTCCAATAAGTCGGTGACACACATGGGTACGCAAACTGACCCTGTCACCATTTTATTAGAATCAGAGGGTCAATAGGAGGCTGCTTCTCAGCCTGATGGGTGCTTCCATAATGGAAAACTACTCAAGCGCGCACCCATCCTATGCCACCCAGCTCATCCCTTGGAATCTCAGCTTCGATTTCGGGTTACTATCTGACCTCATCCACCTCTTGTATTTCTTTATCTTTACCTGTTATGTCTATTTCTCCTTCTTTACCTGATATTACACATCATGTTAATGGTCCGTTATCATCCATCTGCTGTTCTGTTGCTTCGGCCCCTCCATCCATTCCTCCCTCTGTCCCCCATATCTCCGTGGAGATTTCGGGCCTCTCCTCCCACCCGTCATATGAATTCTCTTCCTCTGGCCACCCCTATTTCCTCCAATCCTCATCGCTTCCCAAGGTGACTGAATTTGGGATTGGCACAGATCTTGGTCTCAATCCATCTAAATCTCGGGGCAGGCCCTCTGCACTATCCAAGGCTATCAGAAGAGAAAATTTGGAGGTTGAAGTTGGTACACAATCGTCACTATTTTGATTTCTTAGAGCAAGGAAACCCAAAGAGGGGTCTAATTAATGATCTGTCTCTCTTTCAATTGTAGGGGCCTAGCCAACCCCAATAAGAAATTGGCTCTTAGAAAACTTCTACATTCGGTCCCCATTGATGTACTTTTCCTCCAAGGGACTTTGGGGGATGGTGCTGCTATATCCCGGTTTCTAAGCTCCCTACTACTTGATTGGATTTTTGTGGCAAATGATGCACATGGCAGATCTGGGGGAAGCACATTAGGCATTAACAATAGATCTATCCGAATGCTTAGTTGTTGGGGACGCGAAGGGGTCATTGGCATGCAAGTTGTTACTGGTGCAATTTCACAACCCTTCTCGCTGATTAAAGTTTATGGACCATGTGCTCATAGAGAGGTTTTCTGGCAAACTTTGTTAAATTTCCTGCACCTTCAAAATGATCAGATTATCTTGGGAGGTGATTTAAATTTTTCGATTGGCATCTCTGAATCTTGGGGGCCTCATGCGGTCCTTGATCGACTCTCTGATTTCTTCGCCTCTCTCCTGGAACAGGCAGACTTCATTGATATAAATATGCCAAAGAAACAACCCATTTGGCGGAATAGACGTACTAGGGAGGCTGCACTGGCCCGACACCTGGATAGGTTTCTTATAAAACAAATATTCCATCAACATCTAGCTCGGACTAGATAGTGGGTGGGTACTTGGGGGGCTTCGGATCACTCTCCTGTTTATTTTGAACTGCTCACTGAGGATACCAAACCTAAATCCCCTTTTAAATTCAACCCGAGATGGCTTCAAGACCCTAAATATCATGATCTTGTAAGCATGCACTAGAAACACTGCAATCTCTTCTCGGATATGGAGTCGGCCAGAGTTTTTTACAATAATATAAAACGCATAAAGAGTGGAAAAAAAGATGTCTTGAGAAGGAGGAATTAAGCAGGATTGACCTAGAGATCTTGCTATTATCTGATTCAGATTATGCGGGATTCCGGTCGTAGTCAGCCAAGGAGCGGCTAATTACTCTCGAAAACGACAGGGCTAAAATTCTCAGACATCAGGAAGAGGATTAGCGATTAAAAAGCAGAGAAATCTGGCTAAAAGCGGGGGATGAAAACACCAAATTTTTTCAGCAATGTGTAAATGGCAGACGCACCATCAATACCATTTGGGAATTGACTGATCAATTTGGTTATACTGCCAAATCTCATTCTCAGTTGGATGACATGGGTATCCATCATTTCACCAACCAATACCATGCACCCCTCAATATCAATTTGTCGGATATAATGAACATTGCTCAATATTTTCATCAATTTGTTGATGAGGAGTAGGCAGAGGAACTCTGTAGACCTATCACCATGGGGGAGATTGAAGGAGTACTAAAATGGTTCAAAAAGGACAAGAGCCCTCGTCCGGATGGTTGGCCCATTGAATTTTACCTTCACTTTTTTGAACTTATTGGTGGAGACATCCTCCAGGTCATTGAAGATAACAGAACATCGGGCAGGATATTTGATGGATTCAACACCACTTTCATTACTCTTATTCCCAAATCCGACCACCCCACCTCCTTCCACGACTACAGGCCTATATCCCTCTGCAATTGTACCTATAAAATCATTGCCAACTATATCAAGCCTATTCTCTCCACTCACATTACCAAGGAACAATTTGCCTTTCTTCACCACGACAGATTCATGAAGCCATTGGCACTGCTTAGGAGGTGCTCCACTCCATCAAGACCAAAAAACTTAAAAGAACTATCCTTAAAATTGATCTTGCCAAAGCTTTTTACCATGTAAACTGGCACTGCATCCATCTTATGATTCTACACACAGGGTTTCCTCCCTCTTTAACTAACTGGATTATGGAATGTATCAGAAATGCTACCTTCAACATCCTTATTAATGGGGCTGCCATAGATTTTTTTCATGCTAGTAGGGGCCTTCGGCAGGGCTGCCCTCTATCACCTCTGCTTTTTGTATTTGTCATGGAAGGACTCTCGTCTCTCATCCAAAAGGCAAAGGAATCTGGAGATTTGCATGGCATTACATTAAATGATTTTCTGAGGCCGACTCATTTATTATTTGTGGACGATGTGATAATATTTTTGAATGGCTCTTGTCTGGATGTCACTCAATTTGACAATATACTGCAAATTTTCTGCAGAGCAACTGGAATGGCTCCTAATCACACCAAATCCACCATTATTCAAACAAGGTGCTCTGCACAGGAACTGAGACATGCCCTCTTGCATTTTCCATTTGAGTACAGACATATTGGTGAAGGGCTAAAATACCTCGGGTTTCATCTCAAGCCAAATGATTATGGGATTAAGGACTGGAATTGGCTGATTGCTAAAATTGAGCGCATAATCAATATTGGTACCATAGGTGGCTCTCTCGTGCCGAGAGATTGACACTTATCAAATCGGCACTGGAGGCCATACCTATCTACTGTACATCTTTGGCTTGGCTGCCCAAAGGGGTGATCAACCACATTCAACAAATCTGCCGACAGTACCTCTAGCACAACTCTGGCCAGGAGCGCATATTTGCATGGGTTGCATGGGATAAAATTAGTCGTCAAAAGGATTGGGGTGGATGGGGTATAAAATATTTGTCCACATTCGCATATGCGCTAGCTGCTAAACATGTTTGGCACCTTATCATTGGTCAGAGTCTATGGAGGGAGGTGATTGTTGCAAAATATATTGACTCGATGCATTCTCTGGATTGGATCCATGGAAACATATAGTTTAAGATGGGCTTTTCCATTATTTGGAAGGTATTACCAAGTCGACGCACCTTATTCAGCAGGGTCTCTCTTGGAAAATTGGTGAGGGCACTTTGGTTCGTGTGGGAATGGACTCATGGTTGGGTAGTGGTAGACACTTCAAACTGCCATAGTTCATTATCAATCATTTGGAATAGGTTGGGATTAAGTATCTATCACAGGTGGCTGATAATGGAAGGAATGATTGGCTGGAGCAGGGTTGGTTATCGGCGGATACTCTTGGTATACCACTTGAAGGACATCCCGATTAGCATAGATATATCTGCACCCTTCGAGCTACTCATATCCGTCTCATAGAGCATGATGATGAATTATTATGGGCACACTCACTCAGTGGTAGATACTCCCCTAAGATTGGATACATCACTCTTAATGTGCATAAGGAACCCCCTAACAAATCTTGGTGGTGGCACTTGCTTTGGAAACTTAAAGCGCCGCATAAGACCCGACTACTGATGTGGTGCATTCTTCAAAATAACATCATGACTATGGAAAACATAAAAAAACGGGCTACTCAAGGCCCCTCCATATGTTGTTTCTTCTTAGCCCAGGAGGAGGAAACACAACATATTTTCCTAGATTGTCTGTCTGTCTAGGATCTCTGGAATCTGGTTACATATTCTTTGGGCTACGATCTTACTTGGCATGGCATATCTTTGATTGATTCCTGGTCCAATTGGGGGAGTGTGACTTCTAGTACTAAGCTGCAAAATCTTCCACTGCTTTTGGCATGGGGCATTTGGACTGGGAGGAAAAAATGCATTTTTTTATGGCAAGCAGGTCATTTGGGAGCTTATCTGCACTTCTATCCTAGCTACTTATCACCTCTTACCAGAATATTGAAAACATTCCCCTATTTGCGTCACTGTACCTAAATATTTTGACCATCCTTACCCTTGGGTATACTTTGACGGGGCATCAAATAATTTCGAGTGTGGGGGTGGGGCGGTCCTTCATCTATCTGATACTAACTATTTCTATCTCAAGATGGGAATAAGGCCAGGTACAAACAATTATGCCGAGCTTCTTAGCCTCCGATTACTCCTTGTTTTTTCCCGGGAAAAAGAATGCAACAGATTGCAAATTTTTGGTGACTCTCAGATTGTTATCAACTGGTTTAATTCTCTTGCACAATGTCACTCACACATGCTCACAACACTTTTGTGGGAAGTTCATTATCTAAAATCAAATTTTGATTCTATTACTGTTACTCATATATATAGGCAGAGGAACCAAGTGGCAGACCAACTTTCCAAAGAAGCTGCGGAGCTAGTTTGGGGCTGTTGGCACATCACGGAACATGCATTTCCACAGATCTACAGATATTATCATAGAAATTTCATAGAGGTGTTCCGGGATATGGAGTAGGCACTCCATGACTGCATTTTGTCAGACTATTTTACATTTTGACTGTCATGCTATATGCATGATATCGACTTTTATATTTATTTCAACATGCTTATGTATAGGGTAGATAGCTTGTTTAGCCGCATACTTGCACAAATTGCAGATAATCCGTATTTCCTTTCGAGGAACAATGATTTTCTATGATGATAAATGTAAAATGAAACATGTAATTTTTTATATACTAATGAAAAATTACGATTTTTTCCTTGGAAAAAAAAACTTGAACGTTCCGTTTCGGTAGAAAATGTTATATGTATGCAATGCATAATGTTATCTCAACACACCACTTTGAAAAAAAAAAAAACTAATGTGTTTGTATATATGTGAACCAAAAGAAGCACGTCATATGGATGTATACACCCTTTCTAGTGCTTTCTTGTTTGATGGTGCACCGGTTCCGGTGCGTTACTATTTTTTGGATGCATCGGGGATTATTATTTTTTAATTGAAGTTATATGTCCATATTTGTAAATAAAATTTTCATTTAATAAAATAAATTTATATTTTATGTATGAGGCTGATGTATTTTATATGTCAATCATGTAGAAGAAATGTCAACACAGGGAGAAGGAGCAAATGGTGGACCAATACAATGTGGTCCAGCCATGGAGGCACAAGAGAGGGAGAGGGATTTATACTCTTGCCCTAACAGCACAGGGACCTGAGCGCTCTTGATGAATGTAGGCCTCCTTAAGTACTATGAGGAGGCTAGATCCCTTAAGGTAAGCTTTGGCTTGTTGGCACAATTGATTTGTAGATGGAATGTCCACTAACATTCTTTCTGTGTCGGTCCTAACATGTGGTATAGGCCCTCTGAGGAGGACATCTATTTTATCACTGACCGATCCAAGAGAGGGGATGATTTTCCCCAGTTCCTTGATGTACCCCATGGTGTTGCAGTAGAGAGTCAACTTGTCTACTCTCAGAGATATGTTAGGGCTCATGTAGTGCATCCAATTTTTTTTTAAGTGTTCGGTGGACAACTATGGATTGCTTCTTTTGGTGCACAAGAGGTTAGGTGCCTCTCACTATTAGTGATTACCATTGCACACTATACTAGTGATGGAAAACACATTAGCTGCCCTCTTTTGTTTTATGTTGATTCTTTAGTGCAGGTGCCACAATATATCAAATGGTTTGCCATTTTTTTTGCGGCAATTTTGTAGGGATTTAGATATATGTCATGCTATGGTACATGGGAGGAAAAAATTCCCTTTCACTTCAGAGCTTTTCTGTTTATTTTTTGAGGGGTTTCCAGAGACAAGGCCTAATTTTGACTGTCGCCCTCCTAGGCCGACGACTGAGGTGCAAATGTGTATGTGGGGGCGAGATGATCCCCAAGAGGGACTTGCTAGCGCATCCAATCAGGATTTCCACCGAGGCACTAGGGCTATTGGCTAGTGAGGATGACCACATGTTTGATTGGTGTCGTGTCCGTATGCGGGGATAGATTGGAGATAGTGTCCCAACATCCCCTTCACACTAGATGAGCCTGCAGATGATAGAGGTAATATTGGTGTTTTCTATAAATTAATTTAGTTTCATTTTATTGTCTTAATTAATTAGAATACAATTTATTCTAGCACATTATTTAACTTGTTTTATTAAATTGAATAATTATTTTTGTGTACTATATATTTTGTAAACATCGACAATTTAATTGGGGACATGCCTCCTCCCCCACCGAAGGGAGATGTAGAGATGGGTGAGGCCCCGAAGGGTGAGGCACATCCTCATATGCAAAGGGGTGCAGACATGTAGGGTTGGTGTCTGATTTCGGATGGAGTATTGTGGCTGAATTTATAGTATTTTAGTTGAGGAGGGAGTCTGCCCTGCGAGGGCTCGAGACATCAGGGAAAATCCTAGGTTCCTAGAGCTCTTAAGGGACTGTCTGTGCGATATGATGAGTCTTATGCATCATATTGTAAGATCTACCAGGCTATTGGAAACGAGGAGGGATGGGAATGCAACAAATACGTCACATGAGTCTTCACCCATTGCTACCCCATCAGATTATGATGATAAGGGTGGTGATGCTTCTGGTAGTATTACCCCATCGAATCATTGTTAGGGTGTTGGTGATCCTTCTAGTAGTAGTCCACCTCCTTATCATTCACCTCATGATGATCACGTAGTACTGGAGGCAATGCCTCATGTTTCTCCTAAGAGATTATACCAACCACCTTATCTTCCAGTACCTCATAGTTTGACTGTTGAGGTAGTACTTGACCATCCATCATCTTCTGTGACAGAGCAAGCTGCCACTACTACGTCTGTTGTATCAGATATCTTATAAAAATTATTTGACTTCATGCAGTTATTTGACTTGTTTGCATATATATATATATATATTGCATTTTTTTTTTGTTCATGTTGATGTACTTAATTTATAATTTTGTGATGATTTGTATATTGTTAAGTCATGTTAGATATGTTCATTTAATGTGCTTGCAGATAGATGTGTATGTCATAGCATTTATTTGACATGTAATGTATATTTGAGGGTGTGTGTGGTGATGATGTTAAATTACAATGCTTGTGTTTTCTTAGTTTTGATCACGATGATGATGTTCTGTTAGATTATTAGATTTGTGTGCTAGATAATGCCATTTATATGTGCTAGAGGTATATATAATTAGATGATGTTAGCGATTTTGAATGTGTATTTTAGATGATGTTTATGTTTGTTAGATGGTCATCATCATGATGTTTATTTTTATGAAATAATATTTATTATAGAATATGTATTGGTGATGTTATATCAAAATTTTATATATGAAATTACATGGAAAACGACTTTAAAAAAATGCAAAGATATTTTTATAAACTACAAAGTTTAGTATGGTTGAAACTATAATTGTAAAATTACCATAAATATTTTTCTATTGCTTAGAAAGTTCATTCATATTCATTCTAACCTAATTAGTAAAATATTTTAATGCTCACAAGGAAAAAATAATTATAGGTAAAATACTTAATTAGTTCTTAATTCACGAAAATGTGTAACTCATTCAATTTTTAATATAAAATTAATAATCATAAATTATTCAAAAATACAAGTTAAACATTGAAAAATCACACTATGGTCGATCTATATATAAAGATAGAAAGTCACTATCGATCCATCTTAATAACAGATTTATGAATAGGTAAAAGAGATTAAATCTTTTTATGAACGTTTTAAGCAGTTTAAATTTAATATTTATAACAACAATTACCAATTTAAATTACAAATTTCTCTCTAAAGATGAGGATCAAGAAATGTAAAATAAAGCTTGTGAAGTTACATGTAGTTGGGGATTTGCTCTATTGGAAGTTCTCCCTTAAAGAAGCAAGTGAACTTTTTTCTAGTAATAAAGATATAACATTTTGGTGCTATTTTGGCTTTTTATTTGCTATTGTGGTTTAATTTTTTTTTTTTTTAATAATAAATATGACTTAAATAATACAAAAATCATACTATATTAGATTTATTTTTTTCATAAATAATACATTTGATTATTTCTTAATGAACAACTCAAGAAATATTATTTTTTCCATTACTAAAATTCATGTTTTCACATTTCTCCTAGCTAATATTACATCATGTTTACAATGATAAAGACATCATCATGTCTACTTTAAATAATTTATTTATAAATACATAAAAATAGATATTTATTTTACATAATCTAAATAGGAACGAAAAATGCATCACCAAGTCTATTAGAAAGTCAAACAAATGCCTCTTAATTACCATCACATTATGTATCATTTAATTCTTAGCCATAAAATATTTATTAATTCAACTTTTATTTATAATTACCATTGAAAAGAAAAGTCAAAGCTCTTCCATTGTGTGAAGAAAAAATTAAAACCTCTCAAGCATCCATGTAAGCCCATTTATTTCTTTTATGGTCCATAAAAAGATGTAATCAACATTTTATACATGCATACGACCTCGTTTTAGTTTACATAATGTTGCAAGAACTCGAATTTAAATATAGTAAATATGAATTTACCTCTCATGTTAAAAATTTAATCTTACATATTAATACACAATTTTTTCATTGTTAAAGTCCTCATAGATTTATCAATACACAATTTATATTGATTTTGAAAAAAATGAAGAAAAAACATGTGAATTGATTAATAAACCAATAAGTATCTAAATCTAGAATAAATCTTCAATGTTATTTCCCAAATCCCTATTTTCTCATTTTGGTTATATTCTTCTAATTTTCCTATTTGAGAAGGATTGTCACCTTGAATACTTATTATCATAGATATTGTACACCATGTTTTAAACTGCATTTATATTTATGGAGATATGTTGCATAGTGAAAACAAGGGAGGTTATTTTCCTATATTGAAAAACTTTGACGATGGTTGTAGTATGCCTTTTAGTACACATATATAACACAAATATGATTTTCCTTCTCCATTTTCTATCACTTTGTGAGTTGTTTTAGATTTATACTCACAATGTCACTTGAGAAAGGAGATAATATGAATATATTTATATTGATATATTAATAAAATATAGTTATAAATTGATAACTCATGCTTAGAATTACAGTATTTTGATCCATCCTAATGTCTATCCAAAGGCTATAGAAGAATTTTACTGTAATTTATATTTAAACACATTAAACAAATATGTTAATATTTTAATTTTTAAATTATAAATTACACAATTGGAAATACTTAGTTTTAAGTGTAAAAATAACACATTGGAACAAAGATAGGTCCACTTGAATTATCTCTTGTATCTTTTCGACGTAACCTAACGTCCTTTGTATTAGGTTTTGATCACGGTGGCTAGCATGATTAGATTGGTCGAACTCGACTTCCACACCACAGTCTTGTGTCATGCATTCATCATCGACATCCTCTGTATGAAAATGATGTCCATATTCCCATATAGATGGGAATAAATGTACCTATAAAAAAGTGAAAAAATCACAGCACCATGTATCTAATAACCTGAACATAATTAAAATATAAAATATAGATGTTACAATTCAAAGGTGCATTATGAAGTTAAAAATACACATAAAGATATTATTACTGGGTTGATACACACAGTCTGTATGTTTAGCGCATCCTCTTTAGCACGTGGGTAACAACTAGATGCACCATCTTTCTCTTTGACTTGATCAACAACCCAAATTTTAGGGCATGTCATTGGCATATTTTCTTTTAAATGAACATGATAAGGCACACTTCTACCATTCAACCGTTTGAATTCTTTCCCGTCACTGTCCCATTTTCTCTTCTTCTATTCGTACAATGTGACCCAGGATTGTGTCGCTTATATATTGTAAAGAATGAATTTTTTGATGGCTTCAATTTCTGAATTTACTGATGAAATCAAACCAACACATATAGTACACATGAGATCAAAATATGCATTAATATGAAGTTTAGTATGAATAGTTAATGTGTATAAATTTTACCAATGGTAAGTCACTTACTCTTTATCATGCATATTTTTCCATTCGTTTGGAGAAGCTCACCTTCCCTTTTGTCTTCATCCCTTTCATCATCCCAAATCAATGCACCTAGTGTTTTGTCAATCTGCTTGATGTACTCACTAGCATAATAGAAAGACTCATACAATATGTACCCCTCTGCCATAGGCCCCTCAGGTTTTTCCCTTTGTCGAACATAACTTTTCAATTTCTTTGTGTGCATCTCTATGAAGAGCATCTAATGACAAGAAACCACCCAACTAATTCAACCTCATCTACTAGGTGAATTAGAATATGAACCTACAAGTCCATGAAACTCGTTGGCAATTCCATCTCAAACATAGAAACAATCTCATCTATCTCTTGACGCCACATTGGAATGCTATCCATATGAATCTCCTTTGATGCGATCCAACATAAAAATGTAGATAATTTACATATGGAACGTCATACGTCTTGGGGGAAGTCACAGTTCACACACCCACACATGAGCAGACGATAATGACACTACAAAGTAAACACATACAAAATTTAATTATGTTTTATCCCATTGCATAAAAATAATAAAATCATGTTTTTGACATACGTAGTCTTAGAAGGTTCAAATGGTAATGGGATTTGAACCTCAACAATTTGACTTCTATATTCAAGCAATATCGTAGCGAAGACCCATATAAAGAAGGCACCCTCACACCAATTATAAATTCCTTTGCAAAGAAAGGTAATATTTCTTTAAAATCCATGGGACATCACCTTATTTGAAATATCAAGAGGGACCAACCTCTCCTCTAGTTTTTTGTCTTGGCCAATGTTTATTTTTAGTTTTTGAAGAAATAATGTCTCTCCTAACAACCAATGTGTCATTTTCTTTCGAAGATATGTGACTCCATAAAGAAGATGAAACATTTTTAAATATATGCATGGGCTCTAGTAAGTGGGCAAGCTTAAGATTCTCCCAATATGGGTGCTCATAAAAGACAAATTTCCTTTTCATCCAATGGGAAATTTCTCAAAATAGGCTCCCCATTTGAATTGAACATTTATGTAAACTCCTTCTCCTTCTCTCTCTCCTATGTTTTAATCCATTTAGTTGGTTTCATTATTGCACAACATTTGGCTTCTCTCTAGTTTACCGTTGAAAGCGAATGTTTCTCTCCTGTAAGGATGTTCTTTGGGAGGAATAGTCTGGATTAGTCATACACTAGCTTTCATAGGTGGTCTACCACCTAGCCTTCAGAGAAGGTCCAAAACATTTTTATCCATGATACTCTTTTGTTACAAGACCCGCGGAATTATTATATACAGGGCATGCTAGCGATCATGAAGATAAGAACAATTGCAGTGAATTAAATTAATATGCAAAACAATATTGTGAAATATATAAAAAAATCAATAAACATGTAAGTTACCAGAGCAAACTCCTCAGCCTGGATAATCATGTATGGTGTAAGCACATATTCCATACAATGTAAAACTCCTCTTTGTTGCAATGGGCCTTGATACATCGTATACGTGTATCCCTTCCCATAATTCATCCAATTCATCTACCAATGGTTGTAAGTAGACGTCCATATTCTTCACTTGACCAAGGACTATGAGAGCCAACATAAGATGCTCATTCTTCAAGAAAAACCATGAGAGGATATTGTTATTGATCACTATTATATGCCAAACAAAATTGTTGGTGTTTTGGAGGGAATATGGGTTGACTCCATCCATAGCTATGTTGAGTCTCAGAATTTGTACTTCATCCTTGAATTTTCCGGGCCATGTATCCTCTATATGCTTCATGGCTATTGAATCCGTTGGGATTCACATAACTCTTGACTCACTTCTGTGTGAGGCATGCCATCCCTAGATAGCTAATTTTTTGCAACGAAAGAGCATTTGAATCCTTAGGATTATAGGCATGTGCCTAATATCTTATGAGTAGGACCATGTTATTTACCTATTTTATTTTATTTTTTATTTTTATTTTTTTAAATTAATTAATTTTCGATACCTGTCATGCCCAAATTTCAGACATATCTCTTTGTCTGCATATTCTCCTCTACATAGAATACAATCACTCAGACATGCATGATATGATATGTACTCAACACCCAACATTTTCAACAACGACTTTGCCTCTTCACAACTACCCGACAAGACATTATCACTCGGAAGAACCTTATCTTTGAATAACCTACAATTGGTGGGAAATATAAATGTACAATGTCAATATTTAATGTTCATAAAATTTACCATTTTTATTGTTGATTGTGTGAAAATATTTCTCAAAAGATAAGGGACTTGATCAATCATGCAGGTCAATTACCTCAATATTTTCGAGAAACATGCATTCGACATGCCAAAATTTTCTTTCAAGTTGTACAATAAAATCGTTTTCCTCAACTGAGTATACTTTGACTGACCTCTGGGTCCAAAGAGAGGGGTGGTGGAAGCATATTTTAGGATTTTGAATAAGGTATTAGTGATATGAGAATCATCCCCTAGCTCATCATTTTGGAATGCATCTAACAACATTTCCTCCATTGCAGTTGTATCCCATAATTAATCATCCATACCAACCTCTATTTGATTGCCTCCATTTCCAACTTGTGATGAAGAATTACTATTGCTGTAGTCATTCATAATTAGTGAATTTGGACGTAGTGGGATTTGAATAGGTGGTTTATTGAATGATTCTTTATATGCTTCCTTTTTGTGTTTTTCTCTTAATGCAACATTCTCGATTTAACATTATAGTGGGGTGCATCAGAAGATGGTAGGTGGGTCGCTCATCATCACTAGAATTCTAATTTCAAAAAATATTAAACACTAGTACATCAATGATATTAGTAAGCACAATGCAATTGGTTTTTTGAAATTACATTATACAAAACAATTATTACCATCATTGATCCAGGATTGCCGCTGGAAGATGCCATGTTCCAATTGGCAGGGTGAAGCGACTGTCCATTTTCATCTACCAACTGCTTGCGATATGCTGCTCCTGATAAGATTTTCCTACGTTTTTGAAATGGAGGAATATTTTCTACATTTGAACTCGATTATGAATCAAGATCCTATGAAATTGGATACATTTTTATTCAAATTGACATAGATAAAAAATAAATTCAATTAGATAATCAAAATATAAATAAAATTTGAACTTACTGGAGATGGAAAGGGTGAAATCCGCAAAGGACTTTGAGCAATATGGAATGAGCTGGAATTTGAAGAGTTGGCCATTTGATATTATGAGATATTCACCCTACATTTTAGCAAAATCAGAAATAAAATTTGGTACATACCTAAAGATAATTTCGAGAACCATATAACCATAATCTGAATTTCAATATAGTTTTCAGACCGTTTTTCAAGAATAAGGTGACTTTAAGCATAAAATGTATACTATGAAATAATGGAACTCATGTGGATGCATAATAAAGGATAATTTGAGATGAATATGCCATTTTATGTGAAAGTAAAATTTCAGATAACTTTGAAACCCTATCGGTTCTCTTATCAAGCCTAACAACACCGATGCATTTAAATAATAAACACACTGGTGCATTAACATAATAACCGCACTGGTTCCTATATTTTGAAAATAAAAAAAAGAATCCTATCATATCGTTGCTCTTATAAAACCACACACACCGATGTATTTAAATAAAAACCACACCGATCCTTAAAAAAAAAACACACTTGTTTCTGGGATTTTGAGATTTAATAAAAGTAATTATGTCATATCGGTGCTCTTCTGAAATTAACGACACTGATGCATTTACATAAAAACCCCACCAAGTCGTTAAAATAATAACTGCACCGGTTTCTAGGATTTCGAAAATAAAAAAGTGTTCTATCATATTGGTGCTTTTGTAAACAAGACAACACCAATCTGCACCTATTTCTAGGATTTTGAAAATAAAAAGGAATTCTATCATGTTGGTGCTCTTAAACAATTACCGAACCGATGCATTTAAATAAAAACCGCACCGTTGCGTTAAAATATTAACCACACTATTTCCGCGATTTCGAAAAGAAAAGAAAAGAAATTATATCATGTCAGTGCATTTAAAAAATTTGGTGCACCGGTAATTTATCATAATCGATGCGCTTTATTTGTAAAGACACATGTTGTTTACTATCCAACGCACCGATGTTCGAAAAAAAAGCGAAAAAAAACCAAGAGTTTTTTTTTTTTTCAAATTGAAAAATGATCGATAATTTATTTTTCAAAATCTAATTTTATAAAGACTTTTAAATAGTAATAAATTATTCGCCACTTCATTATTTTTCCCAAAATTTCAAGGAATATATTTGTAAGACAGAAATACCAGGAGCACTGTTCATCAAAAAAATATTTTGGAACAACATAACTATTCAAAAGATCAAAAGTTGAAAGGTATGGTGATTCACTCAAAATTCTACACTGTAAAAAAATTAAATTTTATTGTTGATTTTACTAATAATTATTTTTACAATTTTTGTTAGGTTTAATTAAAAGAGAGATAATTTGCAAGGGATAAATATTGAGAGCACTATGGAGAAACAAAACATTTTGGAACCACAGAAAGATCAAAATTTGAAAGCTATGGTGATTCACTCAAAACCCTGCATAGCAAAAATTCTAAATTTTAGTGTTAATTTTTTTTACAATTTCTGTTAGATTTATTCAAAATTAAAAATAAATAAATTAAAAACCCTACATAATAATTTTTTTATTATTTATTGTACTAGTAAAAAATTTACGATCTCTGTTCCTATTTATATTTAATAAAAATTAAGAAAAAAACAAATAAATTCAATACTTACCTTAAACCCGTGCTCCTTGTTGATTATGTGCTTGCAAAATTTCACCTTATGGTTTAACTCCCTCTACCACTTTATAGTTAGGTTTTTTCATTAGGAACTTTAGATTGAATGGGTTTGTGTGCTTACTATATATAGGGAATTTGACATGTAAAGTAGGGGGACCACTTATTGAATTAGATCCAAACCATATTGACCTTGTCCGTTAAAAAAAAAACGATGTTTGTTTTGTGGTGCGCCCTGTGCAATATAAAGTACCAGTTCTAGCGGTGCTTTTATCATTCCATGTCGCACTGAATCCTGTTGGCCTTATTCATTTTTATAATATGATTTCTGTTTATTAGTGCGCCTGATGTAATATAACACACCGACTCGCCTTTGCCAAATAACATCGTCAAGTGACTTGTATTTAATTTTTTATGTTTTCATTTTTATAGTGATGACGATGATTTTATTGTTACAAATCATGTCGTCATAATTTAAAATTATGTTAAAAAATTAATCTTTGCTGTCAGTGTTGAACAATTAAACGCGAGATGTGTTTAATAGAATAAATGCACTGGGGCATTTATTCAAATAACTGCACCAGTTACCATAACTCTTTTTGGTTGAAAATTATTTGATTTATGTATAAAATATATTTAATGGCTTCTGTATTAAATGGTACAGGTTGTATATTGATAAAAAAATTCTTGATAAGTTGTCAAGTAACAAAAATATTGATTGGCAGAATGATAACACATCCAAAAAAGCAGAAAAGACAAGTTCTTTGTAATTTCTTTACAAAATTAATATGTTTGAACTATATGTAAGTTTAACTAATATGTATTGGTTAGTGTGTCGTGCAGAGCCACAAAATGAAGAAGGTTGATAAGGTTATTTCTAATCTAAGTGCAAAAGAAGGTAAAATCCTGAAATAAAAATTGTAGAAGGATGAAAAAATACTATTAAATATGAGTTTTATTTATTTTTATTTATTAATAATATAATTAAGAATATTAGATAACATGTTTCAAAAAATTTATTAATTCATAAATGTTTAATGTTATAGAGGGAGAAACAACGAAGTAAAAGATCAATGTTGTTATGAGAAAGAAAAATTAGATATCAATGCAAGTTGTTGTATTTTTGAAATAATTTTCTGTGAAAATTAGACATTTTGTTTAATGTAATGGACATAATGTCCCAATTGAAAGACAAGGGGTTACTAATAACTATCTCATTTTGTATGACAAATAGCCTCTTATTGATATATAATAAAACACATTTTAATTTGTTCTATTGCGTTATCCAATGTCGCTGTGAAATGTTACATCACTGATTAAATATATGGATGATTAAATATTTTAATGAAGAAATGCGAAATCCGATGCTATAACAAATTTATCCAAACATAATATACAAATGCACCAATCAAAATTTAATTTTTATGAATATTGTTATAATATATATGTCAATTTTTCGATGAATAATGATTTAAAAAATCACAATAATTGCATCGTCACAGGTCGATGTTTCTAAAAAAGAGAAAATCTCATAAAAAATAATGGTGTGTCTATGACATAAACACACATCGATTCATTATTTGATCTAAAAGCACCGTTATGGAAATTGTTTTTCCATGGTCGATGTATTTTTTTTGAAAATGACAACACTGGGACATTATATTCTTCAAGCACCAATATTGTTTGCATTTAACATGCTGGTGCATTGTAATTCTTAAAGCACCAACGATTTCATAGAACTAATGCCCCAGTTCTACAAAATATTATTTCTAGCCCCAGTTCATTATTCAAATTAACAATATCGATTCATTTATATTAGTAGCATACCGATGCTTTTATACGAATCATACACATCCGAGTTGCGAGTTTAAATAAAAGCACCAAGTGCCATTCCTAAAAAGAACACCCCAAAGATTTTTTTTAATATATACACATAAGGGCGATATACATTTTAGGCACTAGTGTTCTTTGCATTCAAAGCCTCAGTGCTTTTAATTATGTATACAACCCCAGTGCTTTTATATATTTAGCGTACCTGTGTTATTTTTCCATGAAGTGTGCCGCTAAAAAAACATCTGCTAAAACCTTCAGCCACCCAAACACTTTTAGTTGTGTTGAATTTCCATTATAATATCTGCTAAAACATCCCCTACTGCAAACATATTTTGTAGCGGAGGTTTTTTTTACAAATTTTTCTAATTTTATAACCTAAAACCTGCATTATAACCTCCACTAGAAGATATAGCATCAAAGCACGAGTGACTGTTGGAGTAAGTATGAACCCTAAGCTTTTGTCCTGTGACTCCTGGCTACCTGCCGCCGCTGCCAAGCCTTAGCACAGGCCGAAGGATCATGGAGCCCAAAGACCTGGCATGGCCCCGAATCAACTCGAGCCTAGTAAGAAACGCAGCTTCGCTGACAAAAAGCTGAAGAAAGCAAGCGATGTGCTCTCTAACGCATGCGTAACATCGGATTCACTCTCTATGCAGGTCTACGATGGCATTGCAGGTTGGAATGCACCTGCAGTGATCCCCCACCCCTCGGTTTCCGGAAAGACAACGCAGAGCATTGCGGATTTGAGAGCCCAGAGGTCTTTGGCTATGCGGCCGCTCCGGATCGCTCCTGCAAACAAAATTTTGGGCAACCAGCTGTAGGTACAAGGATTGCTCTCACGTTTCTGGAGCTCCGTGAAAGTTGCTGATGGCGCAGCATATCATGGTAACCTTCCACCTCACCTGCAGCTCCATAGAATCCTGTCAAATGAGAAAAAGAAGGCTCTCAGCGATAGCTTGCGCTCATGGGACTGCAACAGGAACTCAAAAAAGTACGCAGATTGTAGCAATTGGGCATGGGTCTTCAAGATGGGCTCTACAACGCCTCCTGACAACCCAGATTTCCTAGATCCATCCTCTCCTGTTTTTCAAATCCAGATCTCGCTCCTCACGGGCAGATCCTTGTTGATATGGGTCCGCTCAACGGACAGAGTACATAAACTCCTGCAGGCCCTAGATCACAGGCTGGGGATTCCCTCAGCTCTTCAAAGGCTTTTATATGGAGGTAAACAACTTGATGCCTCTTTTCCCCTTTTATTCTATAGCATTGAGAGAGACGCTACTGTAATTTTAACCCTTCGTTTAAGAGGGGGGGGCTGCGGGGAACTCTTCATCTGCTCTAGCCTTATCCTACAAGGATATTGTCCATGCACAACCCAAGAAAGAAGATCAATCCCCTGCTGCCCCCAAGCCCTTTCTGGTTGACAAGATGGAGGAAGTTACCTCCATAAATATTTCCCATCCAGATCTGGCAGAGCAGCTTCAAAAATATGAAAAAACTGCCATCATCTGCAGATTCAATCGACTTTGGCCCCGCACAAAGGATCTCTACGTCTGGATCTATTCCAACTAGACCAAAAAATGCACGGTTATCTTCTTCTCAAAGGGCTTCTTCATTGTAGTGTTTGATCACGACAAGGATTACCAAAGAGCTGTAACAGCAGGTCCGTGGTTTTGGAGACCATCAAGACTATTTCTTACCCCCTGGTTCCCAGATTTTGACCCCTCTACGATAATCATCACCAAGATTCCAGTCTGGGTCAGTCTTCCTAATTTACCTGCTCATTTATGGCATCTGTCAATATTCCAAGGAATAAGAAACTCCCTAGGCCACTACGTGACAACAGATCCCCTTCGGGAGTACCAAGGGATATATACATATGGCATAATATGTGTTGAAATAGATATAAGTAAAGGTCTTCCAGATCAAATCAATCTCAAGATTGGAGATTTCCTGTGGACACAGATTCTGGATTATGAGAACACTGCCTTCCATTGCCGCCACTGTCACCAAACAGGGCACCTTCAGAACTCCTGCTCCAAGTTCCTTGCCCAAAAAAAGAAAAAAACCCCAAGCCAAAATCCAAAAGATGGATACCTTGTCATCCGTCTCCTGTGGATGACGATGACACCTCGGGCTCAGATGAGGAGGAGATTGACGCAGAAATGGAGTAGGCAAGGCAGATGGAAGATTCATCTTCCAATGTCCCTGAGGGACCCCTTGCCACGATGACCTCTCAAAAACGCACCCATGAATCCTCCTCTTCTTACTCAGATAAGGAGACCCCTCCAACAGTCAACAACAATCTACAAGTGGTTCCAGCTCAATCACACAAAGCTGGATGGGTCAAAGTCAATAAAAAGAAAGGAAAAAAATCTCGCACGGAGGTTTCTTCCCGTGCTGGGTAGAACCCTGATTCCATCCTCTTTTGTTTCCTAGTCACGCTTCACTATTCTTTTGTTTGTTTCATGTTCACTCTTCGGGACCGAGGTTGATTATTTATCATTTCCGGTTGGCCCGCTTCTTACCTCTCTTGATTGTAAACTCTTCTTGTACCATATGATCGCTTAATAGAATTAGTCTTATTTACCAAAAAAAAAAACTCCGCTAGAGGGTATTTTCCTTGTAGTGGAATTTTGAGGGGTGCCTGCATTGGATCGTCTCCATAGCCAAGCTTTTCATAGTAACAAACTGCCCTTCTTTCTCCTATAGTTATTCCTTCAATATCTGGTTTTCTATATGCAACTATTCCCTCAAGCTTGCTTCTCTTAATCTCAAATCAACCATCTCCTCACCCATGTTTTTCATTTTCTCTTCCATCAAGCCCACATCCTCAAATCCCTTAGAATTTTCAATTTTCATCCACCCGTGGGTTCTACCTCTTTCCTTTTCTAGCTCAAGAAGGATTAAGACTGCAAAATTGGTAGGTATTATCTTCCTTTGCTCATAAAATTTGTGTTAAGACCCAAGGTTTGGTTGGGGATGAGGCTCTTGCAACCCTTGTGGTCCTTCTCCTCACTTCCCTGCTTTCTAGTAGAACTTCTCTGCCTTCACCTAGCATGGAAGATTCCTCTTGAAGTTGTCTCATCTTGGCTCTCTTGGTGTTTGGCTTCCTTTGTGAGGCATAGGGTTTTTTTTTTCCTTTGGATTGGAGGGAGGTTAATTATTCAATTTGATTCTTATCCTTCTCCAATTCTCCCTCCTTGTGACTAGCTGACCACTCAATGGTGATGGGGGTTATTGAGGAAGGTTGCAGCCTCCCTTGCTTGAGTCTACTACTTCTCATACTTTTGAAATATAGAGGGCCTTTATTTGAATTCCTCCACTAGATCTTGACTAGTTTACTTAAAGTTGACAAGGTGACAACCACTTATTTTTCAATGTTACCCACTGAAAGGATTGCTTCTTGTTCTTGTCTCATTATCTTCTAAGGTTTAGAAGGTTACCCAAAGGTTTCTGTCTCTTTCTCTAGTTTTTCCTCTTCCTTATCCTCTCCAATCTCTTATTTTTCTTATTTTTCTTCCTCCTACTCCTTTTCAACGTCTTCTTCTGCAGAACTATGCTTTTTGGTCTCTCCATTCTCTAGTAAGGCTTGGGATTGTGTTAAGGAAATATTCATTATCCATGCCCACAAAATCTGTCCATGACACAAGTTTTTTGATATTCCCCAGAGCATCCATGACAATGAGCCTAACGAGCCAATGATGATCAATGTACTGATGTTTCCCTTATCTCACCCTTTGGATAATTTCCACTATGGACTAAAGAAGGAAGTGGGGAACATTTATTCTGCTTGGGATATGCAAATCCATCTGGAATATTAGCTCATAAAGTAGACTAAATTGGTAGGCAGAAACAACACTGAGTCTCCCCTCATAATATATGTATTTAAAAATGTTATAGGATACTTCATCCGATGGGTAGGGTAGACTCTCTCTTCTAACCCCATTTTTATCTTCAATAATAGTTTCTCTTCAGGGAGAAAGAAGATTTTTTTGGATGTAACGACCTTTGTTATCTCTTCCTTGCTCCACCTTAATCCTAGGGGAAATGTGGTATGCTAAATATTTTTGTGTTTAAATGGATAAAAATCCATCTCACTATGGTGATAATACTATCTTCCCCTTGAGGTTGGAGGCCTACTGCAAACTCATGAGTAATTTCATCATCGATCCCCTTAAATTTCTCAAATAAATCCAACCACTAGTGGTTTGCAAAGATGTATGTAACATGAGGGTGTTGGTGGATCCTTTATGAGTTCGTGGGATATTTTCTATTAAAATCATCCCCTATGATCCCTACTATAGGTTTTTCAAAGTTTTTATAAGGGAATTATGTTGTCAATTATCAGTTTCTAGAGAAATTTAGGGCTTCAGAGCAGAGCTGAGAAGAATAGTTACTCTTTTGTTGAATAGGGGATTAAAAGTTACATGCCTAACTCAAAACAAGTAATTTCCTTATTAGCATGCTTGTATTACAAGAAAAATTCAGACCTTCAATTTATTTTCACTTTCAGGAGTTTTCTATAGGGTTCTTTTATGGAAAAAATCTGAATAATTCAACAGGATCACTTTGCATAGGAGGTGAGGAAAATTGGTTACTTACTCTTCCCTTGGAGGCTTCTTCATGGCTCTAGGGTTTTGTGGGAAATTACACAAATTCAAGCTCTTTTTCACCTCTCAGGACAATCCTGTAGCAGTCGAGGTCAACCATGTATAACATAGTCAAGATCTTGTAGCACACAGTCTGTATCGAGTAGCAATTGTTTGCCGACCTTGTAGCCTCTCTGTAGCAATCTATGAAACCCTTGGTATAGGTATATCAACTCCCAACAATGGTAGTGGGCCTCTTTGATATTTTTAGAATGAGAAGTGTACACTAAACGAGGCTTGATCCCTCCTTTATGCCAAAAGTGGTTGGGTGGTGGGCTTAGCATGTTGTATAAGATGACCCCCACCTACAACCTTCGCAAGTCCTCCATAAAATCGTTGGCCCACTCCTTGTAATCATCATCTTTTTACATTTTTCATTTTCTCTACATGTGATGTGAGAGAAATATAACCATAACTTAAATGTTTGAGGGTGTATGAGACAACTGAGCCACCTTCAGCCGACAAAACCTCGTTCCTCATACATTCAAAATTTTTTAGACTACCGTGTGCTTCAAGGAAGAAGTTATGAGTCCTTCATACCTATGCCTACTTGGCAGTGTTTGTTGGTGTGCTGGTCACTTGATGGTTTCATGATATTTCTGAACAAAGGTAAGATTTATTTACTTATCTTATGAGGTGTCATCCTCTCGTTTTCATTGCACCATGCAATGTTTGCTTTTGAAAAAAAGGTTTTTTTAAAAAATATTCCTTACTAATTGCAACTTGACAATGCAAGTTATTTAGGATGTGTGGATCAAATGTTGTCGCTTGTAGGTGAACAAGGATCTTGTAGCAACTTGTATAGGGTCTTGTAGTTGCTCAAGATCAAATTAGTGACCCTGAAATGCCTTCATGATGGATGTTTTTTCAATCTGGTGCTCCAGTTGTGGTCCTGTAGGGTTTGTGCATACTACTATAGGAATGTGTGTCTTCCCATAGTAGTCACACAGAACATTATAGGATCACATTTTCCTTGAGATGATTCCCCTAAAAACACTTATAATTATTGAGCATCCTATTTACAAGGGTCTAAGGCATTTTCTGTGGGTAAAGGGATGGAAGAAGGGGTGAAAAGGAGTGTTTTTGATTGAAAAAATTGGAAATTAAGGTGGACGAGAGGCCAACTAGTGTATAATATGAATGACGAGGTTATGGTGGACCCCTCTCCTTGTTCCTAGGTGAAAAAAAAATATATGTACCTTCTTTTTGTCCTGATCATGATCATGTAGAAAATATGGATCAATATTGTACCACTTCAGGATTGAGGCTGAATTGAGTGAGGAAGGTCATCTGGTGATGGAGAAACTTGGGGAAATCAATGAAGTGATGGAGGAAATGTAGAGAGTTAGCTTGGATGATGTGCAAGTGGAGTTTTGAATATGTCTCCTTTTCTCATATCCTCCTCTGAATATGATTGGAGCCTTGCAAAAAGAAATGTTAACAAAATGATGTAACGGATCCCTTGCTCTTATTTGTTTTTTTCTTTTTCTTCGAGGCCTGTAGGCTACCTCAAAAGAGTATTTAAACATACAGGACTTCCCCAGGTGCCTCAAAGGAGGTTTTCACCTAGGGATATTTTATTTTTTAGACTCTTGGACTTCCTCATGGAGGTTTTTAGTCCTCGAGCTTGCCTCAGGTGTCATGGAGGTTTTCAATAAAGGTTTTTATCCCTTTTTTTTCTTTTTCTTTTATTTTTTCTCTTTATTTTGTGTGTTTTCCCTTTCTTATTTTTGTGTTCATTAGAGTCTGGATGGATTGGGAGTATGGAGACTCCCAATCACATTCAACTCCTTATTGAAATGGTAAACTCTTCCTTTGACAAAGGTTTCTTGTAGAGTTTCAACGAGTAACCATTGACTAAAAGTGGAATTCCCTCTTTATGAATTGTTCTAATTTTGACATAGCCATTTTCATAACACTATTCCACCAACTAAGGACCTAACCATATTATCACCAACTTTCCCTTGAAGTCCTTAAATATGGATTCATAGAACAAGGCCTAATCATCCTCCTGGAAGGTCCTTTCTCTTATGTTTTTTTCATTCCAAATATTCCTCTACAATTGGACCACCTCAATATACATGGGAGCCTGAAATCTAAATTCATCAAAAGCATTGAGATATTGCAACCTTTCCTGCTGAAATTTGGTGATGTTTAGGTCCAATTGTGCTACCATCCTAAGGGTGTTGTATTCAAAATCAATTGAAAGAAGTTCCTTCTTGCCATAAACCATCTCAAAGGGAGTGAACCCAGTGGTGGTTTTCCATGTGGTATTATAGGCCCAAGTGGATTCAACAAGTTTGGATACAAAATCCTTTTTTCTGCTGCTAAAAACTTTAGTTAATATTCTATCTAAAGCTCTCTTTTCCACCTCTACCTACAGGGAGTGGATTTTTTGTGCCTTATGTGATGTTTCTCCATGATTCCTAAATCAGATTTGAAGTCAATTTAACCCCTTGATCATTGAATATATCTATTGGGAATCCAAAATTATAGAAAATTTCTCGCTCGAGAACTCCAATACCCTTTTTTTATGTTTATGCTTTAACTGCCTTCACTTCAACCCACTTTGTTAGACAATCCGTGCACACAATGATGTATCTCTTTTATCTGGATGGGGGGTCAATTGGTACAATTAAATCCATGCCCCAATTCTCAAATTTCTCAAGAGTCACTTGAGGTTGTAGGGTAATTTCATCCTTTGGTGTAGGATTTCCCATCCTTTGGCACTCATCACATCTAGTAGTGTATCTGCTAACATCTTTGTGTAAGGTAGGCAATAGTAGCATGTTGGAGAATTTTGCAGGTTGTTCTTTTCACAGCAAAGAGACCTCCACATGGTGCATCATGGCATGTTGAGAGGATTTAAAAGACCACATCCTCCCTTACACACCTGCTCGAGATCTGATTCAGTCCAAATCTGAAAAGATTTCCCCTAATCCAAGTGAATGGGGCACTTTTTTTGACAATTATTCTCTTCTCATTGGAGGAGAGATTAGGAGGGAATCTCCCAGAAACTAAGTATTTTCTATATCATAAAACCAAGTAGAAAACAATGAAATAAAAAAGAGGTGCTCACCTGGAAGCTGGTCATCTATCATCTCCTCATTTTCTACAAACAATGTTAATCTAGAAAAAAAAATCTGCAACCGCATTTTCCTTTCCTGTCTTATCAATAATTTTTAAATCAAATAGTTGCAAAAATAGTAGCCATATAATTATCCTACCATAAACATCAGGTTTGTTCATTAAATACTCAATGGATGCATGATCAGTATGCACAAAAACCTGGTAGCTTGTGATATAATGCCTAAACTTGTTCAAGGAGTGCATAACAACTAGGAGCTCTTTTTCAGTAATAGTGTAGTTGAGTTCAATCTTAGATAGATTATTACTGATAAAATATATCACATAGGGAGAATTACCTTCCACTTTTCCCAAGGTTTCTCCTACAACATTTTCATATGAATTTGTGTGGATGTGAAAGGGCAAGGCCCAATTGGGACCCCTAAGAATTGGAGCAATGGTTGATTTCACCTTCATCTCTTAAAATGCATCTTGACATTTATCTGTCCAACAAAAACCTGATTCCTTAGTTAACAATCCAAATAAAGGTGAATCCATCTTACTAAAATCCTTGATACATCACCTATAATATCCAACTAGTCCTAAGAAACTTCTAACATCCCTTTGTTTATGAGGGATAGGGACCCTTTTGATAATTCCGATCTTGTTAGGGTCAACTTGGATCCATTCCTTAGAGACGAAGTGACTTAGGACAATCCTTGCACTCATAAAAAAATCACACTTTTATGGACTTATAGATTCATTTAAATGCACTTATTTAAAAATTTACACATGTTGGAGAGAGCTTTCTGGAAATCATTCTCTCAAGTAGTGAAATTATTCATATAAATTTCAATTGTATCATGAACAAGATAAAAAATACACTCAACACTTCCCTTTGGAAGGTAGCATGGGGATTTCACAAACCAAAGGTAAGGACCCTATAAGAAAAGGTCCCCATGAACATGTGAATGTGGTCTTATCTTGATCCTTAGGGTTGATATGGATTTGATTATACCCACTAAAACCATCCAAGAATGAAAATAACTTCTTCCCTACAAGACCATCCAAAACTTGATCAATGAAATGAAAGGGAAAATGATATTTCTTTGTAGCCTTGTTGATTTCCCTTTAGTTAACACAAATCCTCCACTTCTCAATCTTATTGTGTACTATAACAAGAGGAGACACCCACTCACTATCTAAATTAGGATAAATGAATACTGCATAAAATAACTTTTGCAGTTCTTCTCTCACAATGTCTTTAAGGGCATGGTTCATTCTCCTTCGAGGTTGGCACATAGGCTCACATCCTTATCTAATATAGACATGATGGGTACAAACCAAGGGATGCACCCCTTTAATTTCTTTATAGTCCCAAGCAAAAGCAGTAATATGTTGGTTTTGCAAAAAGTTATCAATAAGGTCATCCTCATCTATCTTCTTGCTTCCTATAGTAGTGTCTAATGTATAGACTGGGTAGGGGGATGGCTAATATAAATCTCCCTCTTATTCTTCCTCTACCAACAAAGGTAATTCATGCTCAAGAAGGGGTTGAACATGGGGTTATAATACAAGCTACTTTGAGAGTTGGTCATTTTTAATTGTCATGTTTCCACCCTTGCAACCAATGTAAGCATCAATAATGGCTAACCAAGGTCTCCCTAAAATTGGAGGGTACTCATCAAACTTGATCTTGGGTTGTGTTGGGAATGTATTATATTATTTCAATGACTAGATGTATGTGTTGTACGTTGTGTTAGGAACATCGAGGGGGTGGTCGCAGGGGGGTGGCAGCCCCCTTTGTCGAGGGGTTTGCAGGGGGGTGGTAGCCCCCTTGCACGAGGTCCAGGGTAGCACCCCAGGAATTTTTTTATTTTATTTTATGCAGACCCAAGGATGGGGGGTAGACCTACCCTTGGTTTTTTGCATGGGGTTTGCGCATGGTTTTGGGCATGATGGTTTTTTGCCCATGGTATTTTGTAGATCCGGTCAAGGGAATTGCTATTCTATTCTAATCCAGGGTTACTGGATTGGGGTTATGAATGCTTCGACATGTATATATATATATACTGTAACATTGAAAGGAATATATTGAAAAATCAATCTAGTAGTCCCGGTTTTGGGATCCAGGGGAAAATATCTGTGTATATTTGTTTTATTTTCTCACCAATTTATATTTTCTGTTTTAAGAATTCGTTTGTAGATAATTTGTGTAGAGGGTTAAAACCTATAGATTGGAGGACAATGCAATTTGTGGGGTACTCTAAGGAATCAATGGAGATTATCACGTCCTCAATAAAACCCTTAGGGACTACTGTGGATCTGTCTGCAAGCTGCAACACTGTGGTGGTATTCCTCAAGGATCCTTCGAGGCTGAGATTCAACATAGTTTCCATGTTCATGAAATTGATTACAACACCAAGGTTAATCAATGTGTTGGGGACTATAATACTATTAATGTTTACATACACTACTAGGCTACCAAGATCCAAATAATTTGGGGAGATGAACTTCCCAAGCATTAGATCAGCCAACTTCCCAAAAATATTGATAATGGGGCATCTCTTTTTCTTCTACCAAGACTCTTGAAACACTCTTCCCTGATAAGCTTGTTATAGATGGGAACATCTTTGCTGGATTGGATAAGGGGTGTTTTAACATACAAGTTCTTCAATTCTCCCAGAAGTTCAACCTCTTCTGGTGTGTGATGTTTAGGTTGGACCAACCTGTTAGGATAGGGAGGTATATTGGCTCGAGGGGCACTACCTTCCTTCTCTTGTTCAGTTTATTTAGATGGAGAAGGTGGGTGAGCATATGAAAGTACCTTCCAAGACCCAAGGTTGATCTCCTATATCTCCATAGCATAAGTAGGATAAGATTTTTCCCCACTATAAACCAGTTGGGACTACTTATTTTTCGGGTTTGGATTGGGTTGGGTAGTCATCTGAGGTTGATTGGGTGGATTCTTGTGGGGTAGCTATGGTTGAGGTGGAGGAAGATACATTAAGTTAGGTGGTTTGCCTACCTAAGGTCTCCATCATTGTGAAGGGTTACTCCATTGAGGAGGTTGAGGTTGATATGGCTAGAAGGGTGGATTGACAGGCTGATGAGGATATTGAGGAGGATAAGACTAAGGAGAGGGCATGGGACAAGGTGAGTGGGCTGGAGGATACTAAGGCTGAAAGGGTGCACTTTGGTTTGGATTGAAAGAAGGATAATGTGCACCTTGCATGCGTTATCGATATGGTCGAGGGCCTTGTGGCCTTCTTTAATTGAAAAAACAAAGCTACTCCAAGCCACCCTCTGCGCCTTGATATACAACCTTTAGGCTTGGAAGAGAGGGGAATTTGTTGGTTGCATAGTTCCCCTCACAAACAGAGCAGTATTTGACATTCACTGGGCACTCATTTCTGGGGTGCCTCTTAATGCATCTAGGGCAAAATATAGCTAGTACCCTTTCTGCCTCCTCTTGCTTCTTTTTAATCTACGGGGTATCCATTTTTAAGGAAAATGTATGCAACATTTCACTCTTGAAATCTTCTAGCATGTTCCATATTTCATGTTTGATAGCTAAGGTAGATGGAGAAGGATTGACCAAGCCTTGACTAGACCTACCTCTCTTCCTTGCATCCCTAAAATAGTTCTTAAACACTGTCTTGATGTCTTCACAGGTCAGCTGGTGAATGTCTCCACCCGAAAATATATTAAGGGTCTCCATTAAATCCTCTCTAATCCCCTGATGAAGTACAAGTTTCAGGGATTCTGAGTCAAGGGTACAGTTACTCTTTTGTATTTAAGTTGAAATCTTTCTTCATAATCCTCTAAGGATTCGTCTAGCCCTAGGCTCACCTTGAAGATATCCTCTTTCGTTTCCCTTGATCTACAATAATCCTTATATTTCTAATTAAAAGCTTACTGCATTTGAGCCATAGTGGTGATGTTGCCTCGTTCCACACTCATGAACCAGCGCAAAGTTGCATCCTTGAGGGTAGAAGGGAACAAATTTAGTTTCTTCTCAACAGAAGTGTAATCATAGGTTCTACAAACCACAACAAACTCGAATATGAATGTATCAGGGTCCTCAAAAGCTAGGCCATGGAAGTGCGGGATAGAAGTGAGGCTTATATTCTTCATTCTAGCTTCCCCATTAGTTTCTCTAATAGGAAATAACTCAGTCTTCTTGTTTTCAACCATTTTTTGGGTAGGTGAACATAGTTAATGATCAAACGAGAACTTCACCGATTACCGGTTTTTTTGAGGGAGTAAAAAAATCATCTGATTTAAAAAAATGTTGATTCAAAATACACCTTTTTTTTAGGAGCATATTTTTGACACTTTAAATTTTCTTATGTATCAAGTATGATTTTGATTTATACATGTTAGTGATTTTCATGCTGATTTTGAAAAGTTTTGATGCAACATCAACCCCTTTTTTTTCGAGGGCTTATTTTTAACACTTGAAATTTTATAATGTATTAAGTGTGGATAGCTTTTTTAAATGTTTAATATTTAACTATTTTTCAATTTTTCTTATTCTTTTTCTTGTTTTTCGTCCTAAGATGTTTTTTTTAAAGGGTTTTCCAAACATGTGTTTTGTGTTTTTTTTTTTAAATGATTTTTTGTTGTTGTTGTTGTTGCTGCAAAGTTTAAAAAAATAATAACATTAATATTTTGAGGTTAGGATGTTTTAAAGATTTATATATCGTTAATTAATCTTTCAACACACAAAAAACAATTGCCACTAAAAAAATAATTTTAAACACTCATAAAAAATACACATTTTTCATATAGTTATAATTAAAAAAATACGCATTTCAGGAACTTTTCACTAAAAATGACATGTTAAATAAAAAACAATTTATTAAAAAATTGAATAAAAAAAAATGGAAAAATAACAAATTTTATGAAATTTATATCAAAAAATGGTGACATTTGAAGTTTAAAAAAAATAAAGCATACAATTTAAAAAAAAGAAAAGCAAAGAAGGAAAAAGAAAACCAAATTCTTTAAGATTAAAAATAAAAAAACATAAAAATGAAAGATACAACTAAAAAAAACATTGAAAATATAAAAACATAACATATATATATATTTTAAATAATAAAATAAAATATTAAAATAAAAAATAAAAAAGTCTTAAAAACAAATTAAAAAAAAACATTGAAAAAAAACACACACATTAAAAAATATTGGAAAAAAAGCTTAAAATGAAAACAAAATTAGAAAAAAAATAAAAATAAAAATAAAAATTAATTAAAAAAAAAATTGCAGCTCTCTGTTGACGCTCGGCCAGGCAAGGGCCCGAGGGCTGCCACAGGCCCGACGGAGGGGTTTGTAGGTCCACTTCACCAGCCCTGCAACGATCCTCGGGCACCTGCCCAGCTCGGGGTTGATTCCAGAATCGACCCATGGCTAGGTAGGGACTTAAGGGCCACCTCATGACCGGTGGAGGGGCCTCCCCCTTCGCCAGCCGTTGCCTTAGGCCCCTGCCCAGCAAAGGGCTGAGCACCAACATTTTAAAAAATATTGATTTATCTTTTTAATTTTTTTATAATATTGTTTTTTTGATTTTTGATTCGTTTACTTTTAGTTTATATATATATATATATATATATATTTTAATATTTTTATTTTAATTTCAACTTTATGATTTAAATATTTTCTTTTAATTTTAAATTTTAAATTTTTATTTGTTTGTTTTTTTTAATTTCCAATTTGCTATTATTTTTTTTTTTTTTTTTAATGTTAAAATTTTAATATTTTTCCTTAAATTATGTTTTTTTTAATTTGTTTTTGTTTTTTCATTTATTTATTTTTTATTTTTATAATTTGTGAGTTAATTTTGTTTTTTTAAAACAATTTTTATGCTTGATTTTTTTTTGGGTTATATATATATATAGTATGTGTTTTTTGATCTTCTTTATGATGAACCAGGTGTAAGCTACTACGTGATTTCATATATAATTTTTTATGTTTGATTTTTTTTTTGTCATTTTTTATGTTTGATCCTAGACTTTTGTGATACATATTGAATATGAAATTGTCTTTCAGATTAATCACATCTTAAAGTTACTATGGACATTTTGAACCATCTAATGTGGTTCATCTAATTTTTTATGTTTTAATATATTTTATTTATTTATTAATTATTAATTTTTTTAACTTTTTGTTTTGTTTTGTATTTTTCATTTTCATTTATTTATCTATTTATTTATTTAATTATTATTATTATTATTATTGTAAGGTCTGTGTCGATCCTTGACTAGCAACCCGACCCCATTATGTATCATTTTGATAGTTGATTTCAAAGTTTTCATTATAATGTGTTGAGATTGCAACAAGATGATGAGCTTCGTGGAAAGAAGTTGCCTTCACTAAGTGGGCCCGCAGGCTATTTTTGGCGCAAAGTCTATTTTAGACATATGGATCATATTCTATGAGTTGTAGGATGCTATTTGTGGATGGTTGGTCAAGTTGGAAAAATAGATGGACTTCTATTTTTAGACATATTGGGCGGAATCTATTTTTAGATTGCCAGTCTAAAGATAGATATGTCGAATATTATTAGCTCTTAATAATATTTGGACTCTAAACATTATCTTATTCTCTTGGAGCACTTCAGTTAAGTGCACAGATGTGGCACAGGAGCTGACAGAAGGAATTACGCTATTCCTGAGGGTTAAGTGGAGCTATTGCATGGATACTTCAATTAGAACTCATGTGAGAGAGTTTGGTGGAGTTGATTGAGGAGTTAATGGAGTTGTGTTCAGTTTAACTAATCTAAACATAGTTGAGCTAGTTGTATTTAGTCTAACTGATTAATACACTAGTGAAGAGTGGTGTGAATTAATTATAAATTAATTCACTAATTATAAACTCATTAATCAACTAAAGAATACATCAGTTAACTTTAGTGCATGGACAGTTTCAGTGGAGACCAGTGCAGAGATAGGTGAAAGAGTAGGTTAACTATTTGCAACAACCAGTGATTGGAGAAGCCCATGAGGATTGCGCATTACAAGCCAGGTGGTTCAAGTTATTTAATGAGCCATCCTACAACATTGATTACACAATAGAGGCTGGCTATCAGGTGGCAGAGATTAGAGCATGTGTTTTGCTAGATCTAGCTTGATTAGTGTGTAGCAATTAGAGGTTGTGCTGAGAGCTTGTGAGGAGCTTTGTACAATGATTGTTACATGATCTCTATGACATATAATATACAGATAGTTGGGGGTTTTCAACTTTAAGCTTTCCCATGAAATACTGTGTTCATATGTGTGATTGTTTATGGTTTTAATGTGCGCATCCGATTGTTTTTATTTCCGCAATTAATGATCAATGGTAGAAGAGATTCTGTATTGTGCATGAAGTTAACATAGTGTGTGATCAGGAGAATCTCGGTGAATAATATATCAGTTATTCAAATTTCTACATAATGGATCAAGTCTGCCCTCACAGTGTGTCAATTTCATGGTTGCTTTTTCAGATTTCATTGTAATAGGTCGAGTTCTCCTACACTGCATGTCAATTTGATGGTTGGTTTTTAAATTTTTGTTGCAATGTGTCAAGTTGTATTACGCTAAGACTTTAAAATAACTATACTTTTAGCATTCAAAAAAGGAATTATTCTTTGTATAATGACTCTTTCATTCAGGGATTCATTTTTAAAGTTTTTTTTAGTCATATAAATTTTCTATAATTCCATGGTTGAAATATATTGAAAACATAAGGCTTTTTGTAGTCGTTATATTTGGTTTTAATTCCATGGTTGAAGATTTGTCAAAATTTTAATGTTTTTCCAAGTCATTATATTTTATCTTTAATGTTATGGTTGAAAATAGTTATAAGTATTTTATCTTTAACGTCATGGCTGAAAATTGTTGGAATTTTAAGGCTTTTTAGAGACGTTATATTTTATCTTTGATGCCATTTCGGAAAATTGTTAGAATTTTAAGGGTTTTCGGAGTCATGATATTTTATCTTTAACGTCATTTCTAAAAAATGTTGAAAATTTACGTTGAAAAAAAGACGTTATTCCAGTATCAACACTTTTCGTTTTTAGGGTGTCTTTTGCACCAAAAATATTGGATTTGATTGGATTTTACTATCATTTTTAAAAAATGTTGAAAATTTACCCCGAAAAAAAAGTGGTGATGCATAATCAACACTTCTCGTTTTCGGGTTGTTTTTTCATGTTTTTTAGGGTTTTTTTTGCTAAAGTTCTTGTTTTGAGGTATAGTTCTTGTTTGATCGATAACTTTGTTGGTGATGTAGGTTCTTCCTCCCCTATGGGTTCTTCAAAGATCTATGGCTACTCACCTAAAGGGTTTTCCAGTTCCTTTGTGGTTAAATTAGGAGGTTCACAGTCACTAAAGAAGAGTGATAGTTGAATGCTTGTGGAGCGGGGATTTTTAGTAGAAATTTTCCTAGGTTATCCCCAACCCTATAAGGCATGAAATAAATATGTTTTTTTCTCTTTTTTTTGGATCTTTCTAGATAGTAAATTTTGATTACCAGCATTAGGTACATTTTAAGGGGTTAATTGTCACCTTTTTAGCCTTATTATTCACTCTTTCTTACATTTAATTGCATTATGGTCATATGTTTCTTAGTGTAGATGGTGTATTGAGGGTGTCATACTTCGTATGCCTAATGTGGTTTAAATGCAGGAAAATCAAGAGAATATGCCATTTTTGTTGAAGATTGCACAATCAAGGCTCGGAGTAGACAACAAGGAGTGATTGTAGGGGGTTGACCACCTCATTAACTCCTAAAGGTAGCGAAGGGATCCTTGAGATTCTCCTCCAACAACTCGAAATCAAAGGTAGCCAAGCAAGTGGAAGATCAAGTGGAGCCAAGCCCCACTTCTCTCGAGTTCCAAGGAGACAAATCACCTACTTTCTAGGGTGATGTTAGTAGCTACCCTTTAGGATAAATAGGGCATAGAAAGAGCTTATTAGGATTTGATTTTTGGAGATATATAGAGCACTCTTAGCTCTTGGAATAGACATTTGTGACTTTCATATGCTATGTAGCAGAATTGGTTATGAAATAAAATGAGTATTTAGTTTCTTCTTCACTGAGTTAGTTTTAGGGAGCTAAGCTTGTGGGTTAGGGCCTAACCCATTGGCCTCAATATATCTTATGTATCTGTGTTTACCTTTTATGCTACTGTAGTTAGTTTGCTTACATTTAATCTCACTATATTTAGTTTACTTCCATTTCAAGTGTTGTATTTAGTTTGATTACATTTCATGTTGTTGTATTTGGTTTGCTTCCATTTCATGTTTTTATCATTAGTTTCTTTACCTTTGATGTTGTAGTAGCATAGAAAACTATAAAAATGTGCATTAAAGCCCCCCTCTCTCACCTCTTCCATCGGGGTTTGAGGAGGGTAGATCTTCACCACAAACCCAAATTTTCTTTCAGTGTATGATTTCTTGGAAAATTTAGATAGGTTTCTTTATTTATCATGAACATGTTGTAGTTGTAGAGTTAGTTTTTTTTTTTTAGTGCATAGGTAGGATTGCTTAAATACAACTCAAATTTTCCACCATTTTCATAATAGATTTGTCAATTATAACTACATGAATAGGTAGTTTGCTTGCATTTTTGAGTAGAGCAGCAGAGGAGGACTCCACCAACACCATTAGCTTCAATTTCCACCCCTCATCAACCAACTTACAACTAAATCTCCTTTAACCTTGCTTTTGGACATCTCCACCACAACACCGAGAGCCACCTTGGAGGTGCAAGAAAGGCTTTGAGAGAAGTTATGAGATTGGCCAAAGGGTTGGCTACCTTCCATCCACCTATATACACCTTCATTTAACATCTCCTACCCATTTCCTCACCATTTCTGGCCTCAAAATACTCTCAGCCTGTTTCTTGTAGCATTTTAGGACATCTTGTAGCACTATAGGAAATCCTGTAGCTGACCCTCTTAGGTCATCTTAGCACCTCTTTCTCTTGCTAGAAAACAAAGTATTTACAAGAATATTTAGGTCATTGATAGATGCATTGTTAAGCATAACAATTAAGCATGAGATAAATATATTGCAATGAGTTATTTGGTTCAACATGCGTGCTGAGATTAGTTTCCCTTTCTGCAAGTTCAATTCAAAAATTTAAATCATGAATGCCACTTAGTTTAACTTTATTTCTTGAATTAGGTTAAGTGTGGATTTAATTTCTTGCAAATAGCTAGATGAGTATTTATGATCTAGAATAGTTTCTTGTCTTGCTGATAGAGTAATGGTCATGAGTTATTTTCAGTCTTAGGTTTCTTTTAGAAGTTTGATGAACTTCATATCCTAGAAGTAACCCTAGCTGTAGCACCCCATCATAGAACTGAGAAGAGGATGGCATGAGTAGAATGCATATGTTGTGTATATAGCAATATCACCTCCAATTTTTTACGAACCACATGTTGATAAAGTAAAGTAGAGTAGCCTTTGGGAGTTGCAGCACTCTTGGTGCAAAATTAGGTGTTGGCTTGAGGGGTCTTGACCCAAGTTCGAAGGTTAAGGTTTGCCAAAAACCCCTATACTACTGGCCCTTTTGGCAATGACCTACTTTCACAGGGCAAGGTCTCACCCCAAGTAGGATGGGAGGGTGTTGGAACCAGGTTTCCGCACCCTAGGAGAGAGTAGGATGTGGTCTTCATCAGTGGAGACCATAGTCTATGACGATTCAGATGGATTAGTTGTATTCATTCTTGCTTGGAAGACAAATTCGGGATTGCTACTATCATAAGGGGTAGCTCGCCGATACATTAACAGAGCGCAATAGTCACAGAATTTCACAAAGCATAAAACATTCAAGGCGCACGGAACCCACTTCTGATCTACCCTTATGCTTTTATAGCCTTGGATATCGACCAACAGTTGGATGAGGCTTATCAGAAACTTACCATCAAGCAAATGGTAAAAAATCTTCGGAAATCGCCTCATTAATTTCCAACTGCCCACTCCTTTCAATAGTAAAATTTGATTTTTACCTAGTTTTACTGTTCCAACGGCTAGTTTTCATAGCTGTGTATTACCCTTGCACACCCATCGCACCTCCCTAGGCTTCCAAACCTACGATCGACCCTTGCGCTCCCAGCGCACCCCCTGGGCTTCCAGACTTGCGAGCGCCCCCTGCGCGTATAACGAGCTTTCCTGTGTTTTTCCTCCTGCCTGTGCGTCTTCCACCCAATACAGCTATGCCGATCATATAGTGATTTGATCCAGTACGGTTTGAGCCAGCTGCCATTAACATACCCTAGTACACTGTCATCGCACAGTGTAGCTAGCCGAAAAATCCTCCGTTAGTGATTTCCTATACCATATAGGGACCTAGCCAGTGCTGACAGAACTTCCCCAGGTGCTTTGCAAACTAGCTATCATATAGTAGGACCAATTCGGCCTCCGAAAATATCTTTTGCCGAATATGTCGATCATGCCATGCTTTTTCCCGGGCCTTCTGAACTTGTTGATGAAACTTAGCAATGAATCTATCTTCCATGCTATTAGGCTCTGCCATTTTGGTAAAAGCTATGATGCGTAGGCTATGAACAATATCTTCCATGGGAATAATAGCCTCTTTTCCATAAACCATCTGAAACAGTGTTTTCCCGGTCAATTTATTACAGGTGGTTTGATAGGCCCAAAGGACTGATGAGATACACACGTCCTAATTGCTTCTCTTGACATTGCAGATCTTTGTCAGCGCTTGTTCCCGAATTTTATTAAAAGCTTCCATAATTCCGTTCGCATGGGTGATATGGGCTACTTGTGGGTGATATGGGCTACTTTTGGTGTGGTGGATCCAAAATTCTTCAGTCAAAGCCTGTATTGTCTCATTAAAAAAATGTGTACCTCTATCGCTCATCAAGACCTTTGGACAACCAAACGTGGTTAGGATATGTTCAAAAATAAAGTGCGCAGTGGTGTCTGCGGTACAATCCTTTACATATTGCGCTTTGACCCATCTGGTTACATATCAGTTGCAATAATGATGTAGCGGGCACCTATCTTCTTTCATGGCGGGTTGATGGGCCCAACGAAGTCTATGGCCCATTTGTCAAACACTTGCAAAGCCATCTTCGATTGCAAAGGAAATTACTCTCTACGGGATGGTCTTCTTGTCCATTGGCATGTGTCGCAGGCTTTACAATAGTCATGAGAGTCACTGTGCAGTGTGGGCCACCATAGCCCAGCTCTCAAAATCTTCTGCGCCATTGCTTTCCCTACGTAGTGACCTCCTGCTATGCCGCCGCGGGCTTCTTCCAATATGGCCTGCCTTTCATGTTCTAGAACGTATCTTCGTAGTACCTCATCAGCTCCCAGCTTATACAATTGGCCTACTATGATGGTAAAGTGCGTTTCCATCCCCATAGTTGTACCGAATATTTCGCAGGTGCCATCCCCATAGTTAAGAAGTGGATGACGTCAGTGAAGTGTGCATCAACCACCTTAATAGAAAACGGCTACGCATCAGGCAATCCTTCTTCTAGGTTGGTTGGTTCTTCATCACTCTCGGTTTGGGATAAGTGGTCTGGCCCAACATTTAGTTTCCTCAGCGTCACGATGATCTCAAAGTCATATTCTTGAAATAGCAGTAGCCATCGGAAAATATTCCCCCCCCAACCCAAGCTTATTCACTAGGTACTTCAAAGCTGAGTGATCTGTGAAAATCTTGAAGTGCCCTCCTAACAGAAAATTCTTGTATTTTTGCAAGGCGTATACCATGGCCAACCCATCACGCTCAGTAGTGGAGTAGTTGCGCTCTGCACTAGAAAGTTTTCTACTAGCAAATGAAACTGGATGGTCGATGTCCCCTTCCCCAGGCTGCGTCAGGACAACTCCTAGGGCGATCCCCGAAGTATCTACATGGACATGAAAAACCTTCACCCATTTAGGAAATATGAGAATAGATGCAGAGACCATCTTCTCCTTGAGTAACTCAAATCTCTTCTGACACTTTGCATCCCAAAAAAATGAAACGTCCTTCTTTAGCAACTTCTCCATGGGTGCTATAATCAGTGCATACCCTTGAATGAACTTCCTGTAGTAGCCTGTATGTCCGAGGATAGAGCGCAACTGTTTCTTAGTTGTAGGGACTGCCAGGTTGATGATAACGGCTACCTTGGCGGGGTCAACCTTCAGTCCCTGCCGACAGACCATGTGGCCTAGCAAGATCCCGAAAGGTACGCAAAATATGCACTTCTTAATATTAAGGGAAATCTAGTGCTTTATATAGGCATCCAACATCATGCGCAGGTTCGAGACGTGATTATTTACCAAAACAAATATTGTCCAATCATCAAAATATACCTCCAAGAACTTGTGGATGAATTCCTTGAATACTGCGACCACCACCCGGGAAAATATGGTAGGGGAATTCTTGATCCCAAACGGCGTGACGGTGTATTGAAAGGATGCCCATTCAGTGGCGAACGTAGTTTTTGTTGTGATCTTCAGGTGCGATCCTGATCTGATGGTAGCCCGAGAACCCGTCAGTGAACAAGTACGCCTCCTGCCCTCCCACACTATCGAGAATTTCGTCATAAATGGCGTAGGGAAGGGATCATGAACACAGGCATCATTTAGTTTGCGCAGGTCAATACATGTTCTTATTTCTCCTTTATTCTTTTTCTCTTGGACCACCATAGGGCTTACCCAATCTGATTGTTTTACCGGTTCGATGATACCTGTGGCTATCATCTTGTCAATTTCTTCCCTGACTTTCTTCTTATACTTGGGGTTCAATCGGTAAGGTCGCTTCTTAACAGGGTGCACATCTAGTTTTAAGGTGATGCGCATGACCCCTAGGTCCCCTGTAAGCCCCTTGAGTTTTGAGAATTTTGTAGGAAACAGGTCCTGGTAGTCCGTGAGGAGTTCTGCGATTTTCCCAATAGTATCATCATCCTAGTAGTCCCCAATTTTAGCTAGCTTAGGTTGGTCTTCTATTCCAATATCAAATTCCCTTAGCTTAAGAGGCTTGGTCACATCAACAGTTTTCAGCGGCGGTCCAACAACTGTGCACTCTCCCTCCGATTCCGGGATAGTGATATTTTGCGGGTCTTCATCACATTCCTCCATTGATAGATTATGGCAGTTGAAAATATCCTGCATCTGGGTATCCCAAGCTGGTGCCCCATACTCCATACGAGGGCACGATTCATCAAATACCAAGGCATCAATGTTTTGTAAAGCTTCATCCAATGCCTTAGTTCCTCCTATCAACCCGATCGTCCCCACAAAATCGTCCCGCATGGTCTCCCATTGGCGGGTGCACTGGTGTAGCTCTACATCCAGATACCATGTAGTGGGAATTGGCCCCAAGGCATGGATAAACAGGTGGACCCATTCATCCATGGTCCTTTCACACCATACCTCCGTCCATGCGGCCACGTGCTTGCACGGATCTCCTTGGCCAAGGAAATCCTCCACGTGTAGGTGAACTGGAGGTTCAAACCGTAGAATCATCATTTCACAGCATTCCTCCCAATCCTAGAACGTCCCCTTATGAGTTTCCCACCATCATGCAGGGGTTGCATGCATGGGTAGGTTAAACGCCCACATTCTTCGCTCCCTTGGGACTTCAGCTTCAAATGTTCGCAAAAAATCCCTAATACTACAAGAACCCTCAAAGTAGGGTAGTTTTCTTACCTCTAAGGAGATACACCAGAAGCTCTTTGTGATCCTAAGACATCGTAGCGCAGATACATCATGTAACCGATTCTGCCAATTTTCTATATCCCCATCGGATTTAGAGAGGAATTCACTGTCTTTCTCCCAGCAAAGCACACCATCAGCTATAGGATTAATCCAATCCTAGTCCTGGGTGGTTAGTTTATAAATGTGATCCACGTCGTCTTCTTTGCACACCGGTTCTGTATACCGCTCTCCTCACGCAGGGTCTAGAGGGACTATCATTCTCGTATCCTCATTCTAAAAAACCATGCTCCTTTTCTTTAAGTTGATAATGCCTCCCATGTCTATCGCCCAACCCAGTCCCAAGAGTGTAGGATAAGGGTCTGCATCTTCCACAACCTGAATTACTTCAAATTCTGTGCGTACCTTAACTCATGCGATATCTACCATAATCTTTGACAACCTTCCCAATGGTATGATTTTCCAGTTGGTTAGCCATGCGTAGCTGTATAGTAGACCATTCCAGCTTAGGTTCTCCCATCCACTGCCATGTTTTCTTGGGTAGGACGTTCGCATCCAATCCCAGATCCAAGATGACCTGATCCATTTCATAGTCGCCAATCTGCGCTGTTAGCCGCATTTCCCGCCCAGTGTGCTTCTTGTGCTTGTACAGTTTGTGAACATCTCTAAACTCTGTAAGAGGGTAAGTTCTTTCTGCACAGCTGTCTATCAGTGTTTGAATATTTTCTACTGCCTTCTGGTTGCGTAGCAGATTCATACATGCCTGTAGGAATGGTTTAACTTCGTCGTCTGCTCTTAGGTTTGTTGGAGCCTTGGAAGTAGATGCCTCATCCTTGGTAAAGTATTTGCGAGCTTCAATGAAGGTTTCTTTCTCCCTTTTTAGGTCCAAGCTTTCTTGTTTGATTGTAGCTTTCCGGATAAGGGGTTCAACCGCGACTTTCTCCTCAGCTCCTCCAGTAGCCATGCCGCTGTGCATTATGACATTAATACTTGGTCCTTCATCATGCCGTTCCACCTTAACCCTCCGCACATTATGCATTGGTGTCTACTGTTTTTCCTGCATTTTTGCTATTAGGACTGTACAATCTTCTATCACATGGTTCAATTGTCGACAATATTGGCAAGAGTGTCGCGTAGGGTTCGGACAGTCCCTTGCGAAGTTTCCTATTTCTTCACAGTTGTAACAGATCAATTGTCCTCTCCCCCGCCCAACGCCTCCACCCATTCTCCCTCCCCTGCCTCTGGCTGGGGAGCATCCTCTTCTTGAGGGAGATAATGGTGAAGAAGGGTCAACCTGTACCCTGTATAGGTTTCCTCGGCCTATCATTAAGTCATATGTCTGACAATTATGTTCGTCATGTCCCATAGATTAGTAGAAGCAGCACCATTGTTGCTTCAATTCTAGAACATAAGCACCAAGACGGGGGTAGTGGTTGGTATCATGTCGTCCGTCAATGTGATAATCAATGCACCATAACCTCGGACCACTTGGCTCCGCAGACTCTTTAGGACGCAATGGGCTGGGTCCCCTAGCCTGCATGTAGTCCGCCAGCAGAGGGCACTGATCCTTGGTGTGGCTAGACACCCTGCATCATATGCACCATACTCTGGGCTAGCTTCTTTTCCTCATTCTTTCCGTAGATTCTGGATTTCGAGGTTCATTTCCTCCAACTGTCCCTGGATCTTCTGCACCCCAAATTGGGCATCGTCTCTTGGCACATCTTCTAGCTTCATAGAAATCTCCAAGGCTTTCTCTTGCATCTCAATCGCTTACTGACCCATAGGTCCGTGCAGGTGAGGTAGTAGCATGGTGATGAACCGTTCCTTGTGCTGTCTATCATCATACTAGAATTCCCCATCCCTGATGACTTTCTTTAACCACTGACCAGCCTCCCATACAGACTCGGTGGGTCCCTGTTTAAAATATTTCAAGTCAGTTACTAGCTGAGAGTAGGACTTAGGCTTCCAGAACTGTTGTTTTAAAGCATTCTTAATCTCTTGAATAGATGGGTCTGCATGATGGCCTACGTACCCCATATACTAGTCCATGGCCCTTCCTTCAAAGGCGAGGGATATATGTGCTCTATTTACAACATCGCTAGCCACATTCTGCGTAGTCCATACTGATTCTGCTACAAACCAAAATTGGTCCATATCTTCATCTCCTACACCCTTGAAGGTGGGTAGCTTCATGTGTGTGGCCATATATTCTTCCGGTGGTGGCAGAGGTGTGGGGGAGTTCTTTCCCTTTTGATGACTCGAGGGTGGGGTAGTTGGAGGACTATTTCCTACATGCGCAGTCGACTGTCTTAATGGAATGTAGATGGATCTATCCCCTTCTCGGTTTGTTTGGTAGTACTTACCACTTCGTGTTGTACTCTCGATCTAATAAGAGGTCATTCATTCGGTGTGGCTGCACAAAATTCCCTTTTCACATAGTAGTAGTTTAATTAGTAATGGCAATGTTCGCAAGAAATTACCTAGGAAACCTTTGAAGAACCTTTGCTCTGCCTCAGAATAGGATATGAACTGATCGACTGCGAATTCTATTACAAACCCTCCCAGCACGCTATCCACCCAATGATCTACCATTTGGGTGATCATGTTGTCAATCTTCTCCAACTGTTGAATCAATTTTGGAGTCCACTGCGTAACTTGATTGTCCTTCCAACACATTTGGAATTCTACGAGCCTTGCTAACCACTCCTGGAGCTCGTGTGCAAAAGTTACAAAGAAAATTTCATATACTTCGGTGAAAATGTATTTATTCTTCCACTTTTCAGTCGTTAGCTTCATGTTGGGATTCTCCTTTACAGAAAATTCCTGAATGTATTTTTCGAACCAGTCTTCAAGCTCCAATTTATTAGGTCTCCAATGGCCTCGTGGCATTACCCAATCTCTCTCTCAAAATTCTCTCGGTCCCGAAAATATAACCATTTGTTGGCTTGAGGGGTCCTGACCCAGGTTCAGAGGTTAAGGTTTGACAACAAACTCCTATACTACTGGCCCTTTCGGAAATGACCTACTTTCATAGGCCAAGGTCTCACCCAAAGTAGTATGGGAGGGTGCTGGAACCAGGTTTCCGCACCCTAGGAGAGAGTAGGTAATTAAGGCAGATCAACGTTGTAACTATCAGGTTCGCACATATCGAGTCTATTAGCAGGCTTCTAAAAGTATAATCAATAAGTAATCATAACAAAGCTACTATCATTAACAGATATGATCAATACATTCGCATCCACGTGCGCATCATCAATTACCATCACAAAACATTATAATTGCATCTAATTCCTAGATTGCAGATACATTCACAGCTTAAATAAATAACACAGATGCACTTCATTAATAAACACGATCAGTCCAGATATCATAAAGATACTTCAAATATAGTCCACATTCATTAGTATCCAAAAGAAGCTAATTACCAGCCCAAAACACGGCCCGCGTATACGGCCAATGAGGTCTACACCACAAAGCGGGAGTGAGCTCCCGCGCACATAGCGATCAAGGTCTTTACCAAAAACAACCCAAATAGTTCTCAACAATTAGCACATAGCATCAATCTTACTTCTTCTTACCTACTAGACCCAACTATCTATCTATTTATATCATTGTAGCCTTTGCTGTGCTATGGTTCTCAAACCGTGGTTTGCGGACCCTAGTTTTACCCTTTAACCCATTACAAAACATTGGGGGCTTTGACCTGCCCCAAAACCCCTATGCAAGACAGACTATTACAAAAATATATTAAAAAAACAGCTTAGGGAACCCCATTCCAACACTAGGGCTCACCACTTTTTGGTGACGTTGTCGGGAGGTGTATAAGTACATGATTTGACTATGTTTTAGCATTCTTTTTTTGATAATATTTTGTATTCATTTCCAAATATTGAAAAATACAAAAAAAAATGAATTTCATGCCTCGTAGGAATAGGGATAACCAAGGAATTTTTTTACCAAAAACCACCACGCCCCCACATAGTCACCCTTCACTCTTCTTCGGTGACTGCGAATTTTAACGCACCATAGGTGAGGCACTTGAAAACTTTGAAGAACCTATTGGAGAAAAATAAGAAATTACTTCACCTGAGGAACCTACTTCACCAATTCAAGTCACAGCCGAGAATGGGACATAAGGAGTATTTCCCATTAGAGAAACAAATAGCAAAACTAGAATGAAGAACATCAATCCCTCAACCCTTCCACATTTCCATGGACTTAATTCTAAGGATCTAGACACCTTCATGTTTGAATTTGTTGTTCTCTGTAGGACCTATGACTATGCCTCAGATGACTAGAAGCTAAAACTATTCCCATCCACCCTCAAGGATGCAACCTTGCGCTGGTTAATGGGATTTCCTAGGAACAACATCACTACCTGGGCACAGATGCAAGAGTCCTTTAACAACAAATATAAATAATAATGTAGGTCCAAGGAAACCAAAGAGGAAATATTTAGGATGATTCTGGGGCCTGATGAATCACTGGAGGATTATGAAGAAATATTCCAGCTGAGCTATAAAAGAGCCAACTGCACCCTTGATCCCGGATCACTTAAATTGGTGCTTCTCTGAGGGATCAGGGAAGAGGTGATCGAAACCCTTAATATGCCGTCTCGAGGAAACATCTACCAACTGCCTTATGAGGACATCAAAATTGTCTTTATAAATCACTCTAGGGTAGTTAGGAAGAAAGGTAGAGCTAGCCAAAGCATGAACAATACCCCTTCCTCTTCCACCTCCATCAAGCATGAGATTGGAAATATGTTGGAGGACTTCAAAAGTGAGATGCTACACACCTTTGCTTTGCAAATGGACACAATTCAGATCAAGAGGAAGTAGAGAGGGCCTTGGCTATCTTCCTTAATAGATGTGATGACTAAGGAAACTATGCTTAAACTCAACCTCCAAGGAGATTTGATAAAGACAACAACTATTCTGCAACTTGTAGACAAGTCCAGAGTAGATTTGGAAGGAATGGTTGAGGATGTTATGGTATCAATCGAATCTTGGGAGTACCCTACATATTTCCTATTCCTCCTGCTAAAAACCAAGTTTAATGGATATCCTCTCATTTTAGGAAGACCTTGGTTAGCCACTGCCAATGCTTATATCAACTGTCGGGATGGAAACATGACTATAAAGAATAGGCCCCTGTCTAAGCACCTGGTGTTATATCCTCCTGCCAAACCTTCCATTTCCCATGACCTACCTTTGTGGTTGGAGGATGAAGAAGAAGAAGATGAAGTATACAGTACCACACCCTAATCGATTTGTACCATAGATACTATTCTTAGAGGGGGGAAATCCGATGAGGATGAGCTCATTGACCACATCATTCAAAACCAACCCCCTAATGACATTCCACTCAATGAACTAGTTAAAGAATCTGAAAGCCACCCTTGGATGGAACTGCACTCGGTTGAGTCAACCTTTGAAACCACCAAGATTGTGGAATTTGGCCCATCAAAATCTCTGAAGATTAATTCATCCCTCTTAGCCAAAGAAGAAGAGCATCTATGCCATCTCTTGAAAGAAAACCTTGATGCATTCACTTGGGAATACAAAGACATGAAAGGGGTGCATCCCTCAGCATGCACACATCATATTTATATTAAATAAGGATGCAAACCTGTGCGCCAGCCCAAAAGGACGATGCATCCATCTCTAAAGGACATAATGAAGGATGAACAACAAAAGTTGTTAGATGTAGGTTTCATCTATCCCATATTGAATAGTGAGTGGGTGTCTCATATTTTTCTAGTCCCAAAGAAGAATGGTAAGTGGCGAATCTGTGTTGACTACCAAGAACTAACCAAATCCACTAAAAAGGGCTATTTCCCCTTGCCCTTCATAAATCAAGTCCTGGATGGCCTTGCAGGTAAGAAGTTTTTCTCTTTCTTGGATGGGTTCAGTGGGTATAACCATAGCCAAATTAGCCTTGAGGACCAGGACAAGTTTACTTTCACATGTCCCTGGGGAACTTTCTCTTACAGGGTCCTTCCCTTTGGGTTGTGAAATGCCCCTACTACTTTCCAGAGAGCAACCCTGAGCATTTTTTTCTGAACTATTCCATGACTCTGTCGAAATATACATGGAAGATTTCACACCTTACAGGTATGATTTCCAGGAAGCACTCTCCAATTTGGGAAAAGTGTTGAGAAAGTGCATTGAAATGAATCTCTCCCTGAGTTTGGAAAAGTGAGAATTCTTAAAAAGAAAAGGGATAGTCCTAGGCCACTCAATATCACAAGTAGGAATATAGGTAGACCTAAACAAAATTACCATCATAAAAAGGGTACCTGCTCCTCAAAAGTAGAGAGATGTCAGGAGTTTCCTAGGTTTGGTTGGCTACTATAGGAGGTTCAATAAGGACTTCAGCAAGGTAGCTTTGCCATTATTTGGGTTGTTGGCCAAGGATTCTAAGTTTTTCTGGTCTCTTCTCTATCAAGAAGCTTTCGAGCTCATTAAGGAAAAGCTAAATACTTCCCCCATTCTTCAAGGTCCAAATTGGGCTTTGCCTTTCCACATCCACACAAATGCATCAGACAAAGTTATGGGGGTAGCCTTGGGGCAGTTAGAAGAAAAATTACCCTATGCCATCTATTTCATTAGCAAGAATCTGTCCAAAGCTGAACTTAACTACACTTTCACAGGAAAGGAGCTTTTAACCATTGTCGATTCCTTAAACAAATTTAGGCATTATATTACTGGTTATCAGACCTTTTTACATACTGACCATGAAACCATCAAATATTTAATGAATAAAGCTAATGTTAACGATATAATCATTAGATGGTCGTTGTTATTAAAGTAGTTTGATTTAACAATTTTTGATAAACCAGGAAAGTTGAATGTTGTTGCAAATTTCTTATATAGACTAACTCTACCTACAGATGAGGAAGGGATGGTGGATGATCAACTTTCGGATGAACACCTATTTTCTATCCCAACACTCTCTCCTTGGTTTGTTGACATAAATAACTACTTGGTGTTTGAAAAGTTCCCTCCAAACCTTTCATCCAGGGAGAAGAGAAATATTATCAGTAAAAGCGCCCCTTTCACCTGGATTGGTGGAAATATCTTCAAGTTGGTTCCTGAAAAAATTGTTAGAAATGTGTGAGGGAAGAAGAGGTTTTTGAAATCCTCTCGGCATGTCATGATGGTCCCTCTTGGGGCCACTTTGCTGCTAAGAGGACAACCTTCAAAGCTTTGCAAGCAGGTTGCTATTGGCATGCCCTCCACCAAGATGCTAAGAGATACACCAGTAGATGTGATAAGTGCCAAAGGATGGGGAGACCTACACCGAGGGATGAAATTCCCTTGCACCCTCAGGTGGCTTTAGAGCCATTTGACAAGTGGGACATGGACTTCATTGGATCCATTGATCCACCATCCGAACAGAAAAGGTATATCATAGTATGCATCGACTACTTGACCAAGTGGGCTGAAACAAGAGCTGTAAAAGTAGAAACATAAGAGAAGGTAGCTGAGTTTCTGGAAGAGAATGTGTTCTACAAGTTTGGTTCCACCATAGAGGTAGTCACTGATCAGGGGGCTCAATTTCCATCTCATCTCATTGAAAACCTCACGAGGCGTCACAAGATAAAGCACAAGACTTATATTTCCTATCATCCTCAAGCAAATGGCCAGGTGGAAGTGACAAATAGAGACTTGGAGAACATCCTCACCAAGGTTGTGAGCAACAACATAAAATATTGGGCAGACAGATTGGTGGAAGCCACTTGGGCTTACAATACCACTTTGAAGACCACCACAGGGTTTACTCCATATGATTTAGTTTATGTGAAGAAATATCTCCTTTCCATTGAGTTTGAGTACGACACCTTGAGAATGCCAGCTCAATTAGACCTAGACATCACAAAGGCACAACAAGAAATTTTGCTGCAGCTAAATGGTTTGGATGCATTCAGAATGCATTCCCTCCTTCACACAGATGTAATTCAACCGCAAAGGAAATTTTGGCATGACAAGCACCTCAAAGAAAAGACATTTAAAGAAGGAGATTGGGTGCTGCTCTATGACTCCAGATTCAAGGAATTCAAAGGAAAACTAATGACAAGGTGGCTAGGAACTTATCAAGTGGAAAAATTCCATGAAAATGGGGCTGTTCAGATCATAACCATAGATGAGGAGGGGACCCCCCTGCTTGTTAATGGTTACAGGCTAAAAATGTATAAGAAACCCCTATCTAAGGCTGAGTTTATCAATTCAATAAATATGGAGGTGAATGTCATAGGAAGCTCCATAGTTTCTAGTGCCTTGCATTCCTAGAGAAAAGAAAGAAAAAATAAAAAATAAAGAGGCATGGGTGAAAACCTCTCTGAGGCATCCAAGGCCAACTCTTGGGTCGAAAACCTCCTTGACGCAATCTTGGAGCAAAAAAAAAAAAAAGATCCTTGGGTGAAAACCTCTTTGAGGTGCCCAAGGCAGGCTCGTGGGTTGAAAACCTCAGTGGAGGCAGCCCACCTGTCTTAAAAAAAAAAAAACAAAGAGACAAAGAAAAAAGATGAAACAACACCTATGCACTCACATATTTCTGTTATGCAGGCCGTTGATCAAGGACAGTTGGGACAAAGAGGAGCAACATTATTTCTCTCTTATCTCTCTCCTCTACCCATCCACTCCTTGTTCAACCCCAGTATGCATCCATCCATCCATTTCTCCCTACAGGTGAGAAACAACCCCATGTTTTCTTACTCTTTGCGGTGCTACAGGATGTCCTAGGATGCTATAGGATTTGTTGTTGTAATGTTCCTAAATTAGCTAAGCTAATTGGAACATTAAAATTTTGTTTTATTTTTCATGATTGTGAATAATAAGACTAATGGAGGACATGCAACACTCCTTAGATCTAAAAATAAATACATGCTCAATGTGAATAGGATTAAATATGAGCTGGTTGCATAAAAACCACTTGTGTGTGAACAAGGCTGTGCTATTTGACTGGGTCAACAGGACCAAATCACAAGACAGTCTAGGTGCATTGAACCTCCTAAGTGATCTGCGCAGTTCTAGAAGGAGGACCTCAGTGTGAAAGGGGCTAATTCAAGTGAAGTGGTTTAGGGTTTTGCACATCCTCATTTTATAAAAAGGAGGGAGAGGACTCAAGGAAGGATTGTTGAAGATATTTTGAATTTGTGGTTGCTTGGGCAACTCGAGTTCTCTTGGATGTTTAGCCAAAGGGAAGAGGGTTTCTTGTTTAGGAACCCTCTCTCCTTCCATGGAGTAGCTCTTTGGAGGAGGATGTTTAGCTTTGTCCACTATCCGGCATTTGGCCAAGCTTCTACTTCCAACTTCAATGCAGATCCTGTTGAGGGTTTGATTTCTTTTGTAAGCTGCAACAAGTGGAGAATAGATCTTTCCAAATCTAGGGAGTTCTAGCACCCCTTGTCACTGGGAAACTCATCTATCCTATTGATAAGCTGGTTTTAGACTCATTGGGCTTTAGATCCATATATTGGCATCAGGCCAAAGTGTAGTTTCATTGGACTTCACAATTTCTATTCCCTGAGCTGCGTAATTCTTGAGGAGCAGTGTTGCAGGTGTTTGGAGTTCTCCTGGAGGAGAGATCTCTAGTGAAAAGGATCCCTCCTTTCACTGTGGTGCTCCATGGATTGGCCAACCAATCCATGTACCCTTAATATATGATTTATTTTCTGATGTATTTACTACATAATTTTTGAATACTGCTGTAGAACTGTGTCTTAGATCTTAGATCTACTCACCATGGTTCATCATTTGCTGAGATCCCCAAGGGGAGTGTAATAAAGAGCCTCTTTGGCTTCTAGATCTGTAAGAGATCTCTGTTATCATGCAAGGATCTGTTGTAGATCTGATTTATAATAAAATGAAGCTTCAGCCTCCTGAAATTTACGCTGAAGAGTTTCCTGGGTAATTTCCTGTGTTGCAGCACCTCAATCTTGAGGGTTATTTCATGTAAATCTATGTTTTTATTACTTATTTTGCAGCTATGAACCCAAGATTATTTTCTGATGTTTATATAATATTACAACTAATATATTCAGAAAATCATGTTGCCTGAGCTTCAGTAAATTCTGCATCTTCAAAGTCATGGGGATTGGGTGTTTTTCTTGACTAGTCTGGAAGGAGGAACTATTTAACATAGCAAATATTATTTATTTTTGCTGAAATTTGACATGGGAGTCCCTCATAAACTTAGCCATCAGATAAAACTACTTTCACACCTTATTTTAACGCATATCTCTGATTATACTCGTTTGAGGGCCTAAATCCTCACTTTTCCCCATCCCTTGGTTCATAAAACACTGTATAAATTATTTCTGTAGTTAAAGACATGTATTTATGTCTATTTCACCTATTTTAAAGCTTATTAATTAGTGTAAGACCGTGATACAATTTCCAGATTGCTGCAGTCCCTCATTTGGGCAGTTTTTAAGGCAAGCTAGGTGTGGGAGAACTGTTTAACCCACATAGTCAAATTTGTTTCTGATATCGAAGGGATCTAAGAGTCCTTATTAGTTGATAAAGCACCCATCTTTGAAAAATGCATTTTTCAGGCTTGGCTTGCTGAGCATCCCCTCTTGGAAATATTAGCTCTTGACATAGTTCTATAGATAGAGTTTTCTAGTGGGCCAGATAGCCTCTAGGTCTCATCCTTTCTTGTAAAGGTGACATACCCGGTAAATTCCCCTACAGTAAATCTCTGGAATAGTTCAGTTTTTTATTGTTAATTTTTCTAAAAAAAGGGAATATGATTTGCCGGATTCATGAGCAGTTCCCAATTTGGAACATTACAATGGTATCAGAGCATGATCTCTAGCTCAGCCTGTGAGATCAATATATTAGAAGAAGCAAGAAGAAAACTAGAGAGAAGAAATCTGAAGGAGATGAGTTTTACCTCATCATATTTCAGATCCAGGAAGAGCCTCTTCAAAGATGTTAGACAGAAGAAAGGAGGAAGAAAATGAAACTCCTAGAGGGTTTCAAGAAGCAAAACGTTGCAATGAGACCTGCAGAAGGTTTCAAGAAGGAGAGGAAGATCCATGCACTTCCTATCCTCACAAAGAAGGAGATCTATACAGAGAAAAACCAGAGCATGGCTCCACCACTTGAAAGAATGATGGGTGAGAAGATCTCCTCGCTTCCTTTTCAAATCATGAAGGGCATTGAAGAAGATCTCAAGGAGATTGAAAAGGTGGAGACTTGTACCAGCGCTGTCACAACCTTGGAGGAGCAGCCTTCATATTCAGAAATGGAGGAATGCCACACTGCTGTAGAAGAAGTTTTACTTTTATTCACCAAGGTATGATTAAAGATTCATTTATGCTCATTTATGCACATTATATGAGGAGATATACATCTTTGCATGTTGTCGATTTAGAGCAACAGAGTTGCATTGCGTTGTACAAAGGTGGTGATGAAGAGAAAATTTCATTTCAAGATCCCATGGATTGCAAGAATTTGATTTGGGATGATGTTATCCCTCATGGGAGGTGTACCAAGATGGAGGATGGAGAGCAAGAGGCTAGAAATCCACTTGCAGATTTTTGATCCCAGGTAGCAGGAGACTTGGCTGCACTCGCTGCTCTTGGAAGATTTTGATCATCACACTATTTCTAAGGGTATGTGGCAGGATACTTGTATCATGGAGTAGCAAAGAGTATGGGCACATTATGTTGGCATAACATTTTTCATGTCAAGCACCATGTTGTCACTACATGGATGGGATGATGGAAGTATGAGAAAGCAGCAAAGGATTTTGTTGCTTGGGATGTTCTTGAGAGAGTAAGGGCAGATTTTCTCTCACAGTTTTCATGATGTTGTAGGAGTAGAAGATGGCGCTATTATAGTGCAAAGGGGTTACTCCTTTACCTTATATGTTCAAGAAGGACTTTCTTCATGAGAAGGACTTCTCATATGTAGCAACATTATGGGAGATGCCTTTGACATTCTGCATGTCAAAGATTGGAGCTATGAGTTGATGGAAGCCTACTTGCATAGGCCAAAAACGTTGTCACTTTGGAGTTGGGATTTATTGATGGAGTATTCCCAGGATCACTTCTCATTCGTTGCACTTGGTGAGCAAAGAGGAGGTGAAGAATATGAAGTTGTAGATGGAGACATCTATTACTATGGTGTGCTTTTCTTGACTTGGGTTTCCAAGTAGGAGGAGAAGGACTTTCATGCAACACTTCGTTCATCCCCCTTCATGGGAGTGTGCCAGACTATTATTGAGGATTCATTCATGAGTCTATGTATCTTCTTGCTTCCAACATATGGTGAGAGCTTTTGCTTGCATTCTCTTACCATCTCTTGGCAGTGCATTGCTCCACAAGAGGGCAAGCTACTTATTGAGCTCCATGAACTTCATTGGGCCAAATTGCAGGATGGAGAGAGCCATCTATTATGTGCCCTTGGGCAAGATGTTTTCCTTACATGTGGATTATTTATTCATATGATTAACCATGTCACAGGAGGAAATTTTCCATATACTCTTCTTAAGCAGCAGTTGAGAAGACTGTGCTGTGAGGATTTGGGGGATTGTTGGTAATCTCTTGCATCACATAGAACCTTCAGTATTTCCCTCATTATGAAGATGATCATGTTTTATTTTTGCTGATATTGTCATTATGTCTATTGAGAGCATGATTGAGGAGGTGACACATGAGATGAGTGTGTCCTTTGGGAGAGGAGATCTCCTCATTTTCTGCAGCACATGTTCTAATGGGAACATGGGAGAAGTTGTGGCCACCTTAGCCAAACACTTGTTTCCCTTGGAGGTGGGCCATGCATGTGATGGAATGCCATGTGATGACTATCTCATATCCCTAACATATGGAGTGTCTTGGGCCATCTGGTTTTGCAGCGTTGGAGGAAGGATCTTTGTAGATCTAATCTCCATGATGCCACTTGAGGGCAATATCCTTACAACCCAAAATCATCTTTTACTTTACACTTATCCCAAGTGGAGAGGAGAACAGTGTGGGGTAGGCCATCTTCTCTACTATGTGCATATTTTCAGCCCACCTATTTTTCAAGAGCTCGAGGTGGAGGAAAATTTTCACAGAGTTTCCATGTCATGCGGTGACTCATTTTTGGTGGATGATTGCTTGAGGATGGAGAACTCACATGGGGGATGTTATTTCCCAATACACTTCAGATTCCATGCTTCAAGGGAGCCTCTAGGAAACACCTTACTGCCTTCTTGAGTATTTGACTGTTTCATGATGATATCTATTCAACTAAATTGCATGCTTGGGAGGGGCAATATGAAGATTCATTGTTAGCACAAAATCTCATTATTTGGAGGAGTTCATCATATGGGGATGCTACAGTAGGAGGAGGAGACATCTTTCAGTTCTATCCTTGCAGTTGCTTGAGGACAAGCAACATTTGGGAGGGGAGGACTGTAATGTTCCTAAATTAGCTAAGCTAAATGGAACATTAAATTTTTTATTTTTATTTTTCATGATTGTGAATAATAAGACTAATGGAGGACATGCAACACTCAGAACTAAAAATAAATACATGCTCAATGTGAACAGGATTAAATATGAGCTAGTTGCATAAAAACCACTTGTGTGTGAACAGGGGTGAGCTATTTTACTGGGTCAATAGGACCAAATAACAAGAAAATCCAGGTGCATTGAACCTCCTAAGTGATTTGCACAGTTTTAGAAGGAGGACCTCAGTGTGAAAGGGGCTAATTCAAGTGAAGTGGTTTAGGGTTTTTCACATCCTCATTTTATTAAAAAGGAGGGAGAGGACTCAAGGAAGGGTTGTTGAAGATATTTTGAATTTGAAGTTGCTTGGGCAACTCGAGTTCTCTTGGCTGTTTAGCCAAAGGGAAGAGAGTTCCCTGTTTAGGAACCCTCTCTCCTTCCATGGAGTAGCTCTTTGGAGGAGGATGTTCAACTTTGTCCACTATCCGAAATTTGGCCAAGCTTTTACTTCCAACTACAATGCAGATCCTGTTGAGGTTTTGATTTCTTTTGTAAGCTGCAGCAAGTGGAGAATAGATCTTTCCAGATCTAGGGAGTTATAGCACCCCTTGTCACTGGGAAACTCATCTATCCCATTGATAAGATGGTTTTAGACTCATTGGGCTTCAGATCCATATCTTGGCATCAGGCCAAAGTGTAATTTTAGTGGATTGCATATTTTCTCTTCCATGAGCTGCATAATTCTTGAGGAGCAATGTTGCAGGTGTTTGGAGTTCTCCTGGAGGAGAGATCTATAGTGGAAAGGATCCCTTCTTTCACTGTGGTGATCCATGGATTGAACAACCAATCCATGTACCCTTTAGATCTAATTTATTTTCTGATGTATTTACTACAAAATTTCTGAATACTGCTGCAGAACTGTGTCTTAGATCCCAGATCTACTCACTATGGTTCATCATTTGCCGAGATCCCCAAGGGGAGTGTAATAAAGAGCCTCTTTGGCTTCGAGATCTGTAAGAGATCTCTATTCTCATGCAAGGATATGTTTTAGATCTGATATATAATAAAATGAAGCTTCAGCCTCCTGAAATTTAAGCTAAAGAGTTTCCTGGGTAATTTCCTGTGTTGCAACACCTCAATCTTGAGGGTTATTTCATGTAAATCTCTGTTTTTCTTACTTATTTTGCATAAGATATGAAACCAAGCTGATTTTATGATGTTTATATAATATTAAAACTAATATCTTCAGAAAATAACGCTACCTGAGCTTCAGTAATTTCTGCATCTTCAAAGTCATGGGGATTGGGTGTTTTTCTTGACTAGTCGAGAAGGAGGAACTGTTTAACATAGAAAATATTATTTGTTTTTGCTTAAATTTGATGGGAGTCCCTCATAAACCCATCCATAAGATCCAACCACTTTCCCACCTTATTTTCACGCAAATCTCTGATTATACTCGTTTTAGGGCCTAAATCCTCACTTTTCCCCATCCCTTGGTTCATAAAACGATGTATAAATTATTTATGTATTTCAAGACATGTATTTATATCTATTTCACCTGTTTTAAAGCTTATTAATCAATGTAATACCGTTATAAAGTTTCTAGATTGCTGCAGTCCCTCATTTGGGCAGTTTTTAAGGTAAGCTAGGTGTGGGAGAACTGTTTAACCCACCTAGTCATATTTGTTTATGATATCCTCTTGGAATTGGGTTTTAGATTATCAAATATAAGGGATACAAGAGTTGATATTAGTTTTTGAAGCACCCATCTCTGAAAAATGCATTTTTCAAGCTTGGCTTGCTGAGCATCCCCTCTTGGAAATATTAGCTCTTGACATAGTTCTATAGACAGAGTCTGCTAGTGGGCCAGCTAGCCTCTGGGTCTCATCCTTTCTTGTAAAGGTGACATACCTGGTAAATGCCCCTACAGTCAATCTCTGGAATAGTTCAGTTGTTGATTGTTAATGTTTTTGAAAAAGGGAATATGATTTGCATGATTCATGAGCAGTTCCCAATTTGGAACATTACACTTGTAGTGCTACAAGAAACCATGTACTGCTACATTAAAATCATCTTAGAGAGAAAAATATCTCTCAAGAACACATAACCCTCAATGAAGACATGGGAATCATTATTTTTTCCATACCTACCACTCCTAACCATCACTCCACTCCTTGCATAAGTATTCACTCACTAAACCCTCTCTTTCACCACTGTGAGTTAGTTTAGCTAAATATTTACACAGGGCCTTTCCTCTCATATCTCCGCCAATCCATTCACTCATAACTCCATCCCTAGCATCCAAGCACTACTTCTCCTCATTTCTCAGCTAACTGGGGCTCCAAAGTAGCAGAAAGGGGATTGCTATAGGAAGATAATCACTTCTTGTAGCAATCCTATACGTGTAACAACAAACCAAAAATGCAAGAGGTGGCTGATGAAGATGGCTCCAGATGATCACCAGAGGACTCCAAGAGCAAGGCCACACCAACAATAGCACTCGAGGATCTCTATGAAACACCTGAAAATAGAATCATCAAACAAAAATAATAAGCATCTCACTCAGAAATAAGCTGCTCACTTAGAAAAACACAACAAAGAAAAAACATTGATGGCTATCACCAGACTCCAAATATCTGCATCAAAAAATTATACAACACCTCAACAGCAAGTAGGCTTAGGTGTGGCTCCCTCACCCTCTCTCTATGCATCATATTGATAAAATGAATTAATGTCAAGAATAGAGAGTTAAAAAGGAAAAAAGGTGGTCAGTTAACTTGGCCACCCTCGTAAAGTTAAAGTGAAGGAGAAGTGGAGTTTTTAAAGCCACCTAGGTTGTCAAATTAGTTAAGGGAGAGATCACGAGGAGATGGAGGTGATTATGAGGCAGATAGAAATGATTGGCTCGAGTGGGGCCAACGGTCCAAAAGAGGAAACCCTGTGCCAAAACCAAATCACCACTTCGCTCCAAGTCTGCTTAATTTGGAATAAAGTTGTGCTTTCAATAATTCTCCTTCATTCCATTGTGCATTTCAAACACAATTAGAGAAGGAGAGGAAAAAGATCCTTCGAATAATTTTGCACCAAGGTTAAAGTTTGCATGCAAGCTCGTGCTACAGGAAGTCTGTTGATGCTATAGGAAACCTATAGGAAGGCTGCACAGTGATCATAATTTCCATGAGAGCCACTCACAGATGGTATTGACACCCAACACCACCATGTCTGAAGCAATAAAAATAAGAATGCAGAGGTAACTGGATGTCACCTCACCATGTTATGAAAATTTTCATGAAAAGATTATACACAGTCACAACAATAATTCTGAATTTAAGAGGATGTTAAGAGAAGGTTAAGAAAGTCTGAATTTATGTTGAATTGAAGCCTCTGAGGTCCATTAACACCAATGTTCTAAGACAAAAACCATCCAACCATCTCCATAACACAGTCACAAGATGGGGGGAGGTTTTAATAGAAGGGAGCCCACAAATATCAAAATAATTATATTACACCCTTAGGTGGTTGATATTTTTAGAAATCATCAGTGGCTAGGATTATTAAAGCTCCTCAAGGGATTTGATGATGAAGTGGATAGGGATTTTTCAATGGCCTTGCAGTCACAAGTAGATGATAGGTCCAACACTGTGGTTAGAGGACTAGCCATCACCATAACCTCTCAATTGATTAACAAAGTTACAACCTTGCCTCTAGGAGTCAAGTGGAAGAAAGAGGATAGATTTTCCAACACTGCCTCCAAGAAGAGCTTATTTTTTCCTAATGAGGAATAAATTGAGGATACAAATGGAGTGAGAAGGGAAAGCCTCCCTTACCCATGGGATGAAGTGGCATATCACATTATGAAATACATTTCCTGTGAGGTAAGACTCATTGTGGTTTATGGAAACCACTTCAGATTATTACATGAGCTTAGATTCAAAGGAGACCTGCCACTAGAGTAGAGATTAAACATTCCATACTTCCTCCTACATTCCATCAAAGACATGAGCCAGAGAGTAAGGGAAAGAAATTATCAGCACTTAGCTCACCATGACCTCATCAAACTTATAGTAGGAGATGCTCTCAATAGGTTGAACATCCCTGTACCTTGGTCCACCTTCATAGATATGGATAGGGAAGCATTCATAGGGACAAAAGCTGTCACTCCTAGAAAAATCCCTGCCTCTAGTCTTGGAGAGAGGGGTATGAAATAAGAATAAGGAGAGACTGAAGGAACATAGGAAGAAAAGGAAGAAGAGGAAGAAGAGGAAGAAGAAGAAGAAGAGGAGATGTAGATAGAAGCAGAACAAACATAAACCCTAAGGACCGAATAAGGAAAAGGAGAAGAGGAAGAGAAAAAATAAAAAGAAGAAGAGAATGAAGGAAATACAAGAGAGGAAGAGATACTAGACCCCATGTTGGGTACTGATAACTCTCCTCAACAGACTAGCCTATCACTAGGAACCTCAGAAAAAGAAGTGGCAGCCACCTTAGCCACTCTAAGCACCCTAATGAAGGCAAAGAGGAAAAGATAGACCTCCCATGTACTTCAGGACCAGAAAGAGGGCTAGGGTGAAGCAAGGGAGATCCCATAATCCAACCAAAAGGCCAATCACAATTGAAGAGTCACCCAAGAAGAAAGATGAAATAAGCCTAGAAGAGGGAAAAATTCAAGAGGTAACCTCCCCTGAGAAGACACCTGTGACCTATATGAGGAGACACTCTTCAAGTCTAGCATCCCTCAAATAAGTACCAACCCCCACAGACCTTCAAGAAGCAGAAAATAAGGGGAAACAAGAAAAGGAGGGTCTGTTACAGGAGAAACAGAGTTTGCTACAGGTAAAACAGAGTTTTCTATAGGAAAATCTATCAGTGCTACATGAAACTCCATATGTGTCTCAGAAACAACATAAGGTCATGGGGGAGGGAGATAAGGCACCCTTGGAAGGGAAAGAGGCCCAAGATGTTGAAAAAGAGGCACAAATTGAGGGGCAGGATGCCAAAGGGAAGGAAGAGGAGGAACTAAAGGAGGAGCATGCCTCTCCAAAATCTGTTCCAAAATACATATCAACAGTTACACATCCTAGCCCACAACCCAATCTAAGCTCCTACTACACATTCATTAAAGGAAAGCTGATCCCTCAAAAGCTCTCAGTTCCCCTATTTTATCAACTAGAGTAGGAGAGAGCATGCACACATCACTGGATGAAAATTTCAGAAACAAAGGGTGTGCAAGATGTAGGAATCATGGAAGAAAAAGTCATTGAGATGGGAAGGGATTTGGATGATGTCAGACTCAGGGAAGCAATGTTAGAGGAAAAAATACAAGAAACACAAGCAGAAAATGCAAGGTTACAAAGCCAACAGTAGCAAAAGGATAAGTAGATTTCCACCATGGAATATTTGTGCATAGAGGCAATAGAACACCTAAATCCTTCAAACTCTTATGCCATCTACATGAGGGAACAATGGTTGTAGTTTCAGATCAAAACACTATCTTCCTATGGATCATTACCTTTCCAAAAATGCAGGAAGTTTATTGACTTTTGAAATCAGTCCAACATCACAGATAAGGCCAAGTTGGAAGAATTTTATATGCATAATATTATCTTGACTAATAAAAAATTTGGGATCCTAACCCTAGGATTGGGGATATGCAGTTGATGGCCCTAGCCTCTTGGATGACTAATGAGGAGGCAAGGGAAAAGGAGGTAAAAAGGGTGATGAGAAGCGAAGGAAAGGAGTCTCTCCATATCAGCGCAAAGATATTCAACCTAGAGGGGTCATTAACAATCACCTAATGATAGCAAATGATATAAGCCTTGCAGATAAATACCTCAACACCCAAGCACAAGCCATTGCACATTTTGATGAAATTTCTATACTGTTGGTAGAGGAATGTGTAATGGTAAGTTAGAGGATATGGAATGGCCTCAATTTTATCCTTAGAAACATGGAGTATCATACTCTAGAGAGATTAAGAAATTTCCTAGAAAGGGAACCTTTGTACAAGAGGGCTATGCAAACAATGAAGATCCAATGGCTTGGCTTAAAACTTAGTCCACCTTTGCTGCTGGGGCTGGGTGAAGGAAAATACCAAGCTAAAGAAAACATAAAATGGGAGGAAAAAAAGAATGCTGGATTCTACCCTCTCGAGGGGACTCCTTCACTAATTCCTCAAGATGTCAAAGAGACCACTAATGCACTAAAAGAGATACAAAAAGAGGAAGAAGTTGCTGAGAGGATGAGAAACCATTTGGTAGGGGGGTGATGATGAGAACCATCATTAGGTACATTTTAAGGGGTTAATTGTCACCTTTTTAGCCTTATTAGTCTCTTTTTCTCACATTTAATTGCATTATGGTCATAAGTTGCTTAATGTAGATGGTGTATTAAGGGTGTCATATTTTGAATGCCTATTGTGGTTTAAATGCATGAAAATCAAGAGAATATGCCATTTTTACCAAAGATTGCAGAATCAAGGCTTGAAGTAGACAACAAGGAATGGTTGTAGGGGGTTTACCACCTCCTTAACTCCTAAAAGTATCCAAGGGATCCTCAAGATTCTCCTCCAACAACTCAAAATCAAAGGCAACCAAGCAAGTGGAAGATCAACTGGAGCCAAGCCCCACTTCTCTCAAGTTCCAAGGAGACAAATCACCTACTTTTTAGGGAGCTGTTGGTAGCTACCCTTTAGGATAAATAGGGCATAGCAAGAGCTCATTAGGATTCGATTTATGGATATAGATAGAGCACTTTTAGCTCTTATAATAGACATTTGTGACTTTCATATGCTATGTAGAAGAATTGGTTATGAAATAAAATGAGCGTTCAATTCCTTCTTCAATGAGTTAGTTTCAAGGAGTTGAGCTTGTGTGCTAGGGCCCAATCCATTGGCCTCAGTCTCTCTTGTGTATTTGTGTTTACCTTTTATGCTGATGTAGTTAGTTTGCTTACATTTCATCTCACTGTATTTAGTTTGCTTCCATTTCAAGTGTTGTAGTTATTTTAATTACATTTCATGTTGTTGTATTTGGTTTTCTTCCATTTCATATTTCTTGTCATTAGTCTCTTTACCTTTCATGTTGTAGTAGCATAGAAAACTCTAAAACTGTTCATTAAAGCCTCTCTCTCTCACCTATTCCATTAGGGTTTGAGGAGGGTAGATATTCACCACATACCCAAATATTCTTTCAGTTTATGATTTCTTGGAAAATTTTGATAGGTTTCTTTGTTTATCATGAACATGTTGTAGATGCAGAGTTAGTTTTCTGTTTTTAGTGCATAGGTAGGATTTCTTAAATTCAACTCATCTTTTCTACTATTTTCATAATAGATTTGTCAATGATAACTGCATGAACAATTAGTTCTCTTGCAGGTTTGAGTAGAGTAGCACATGAGGACTCCACCAACACCGTTAGCTTCAGTTTCCACGCCTCATCAACTAAATTTCAACCAAATTTCCTTCAACCCTGTTTTTGGACATCTCCACCATAACACCAAAAGCCACCTTGGAGGTGCAAGACAGGATTTGAGAGAAGTTTTGAACTTGGAAAAAGGGTTGGATACCTTCCATCCACCTAGATCCACCTTCATTTCACCTCTCTTACCCATTTCCTCACCATTTCTGGCCTCAAAATACTCTCGGCCTGTTTCCTGTAGCGTTTCAGGACATCCTGTAGCACTACAAGAAATATTGTAGCTGATTCTGTAGCAGCGCCAATTAGTCACTTCTTCAGCCTAGAACCTCTCTTTCACCTCATATAGACTTGGCACAACCTCCAAGACACCTTCAAATCTGAAACCATGAGTCCAAGTCCCTCTTAGGTCACCTTAGTGCCTCCTTTTCTTGCTGCAAAACAAAGTATTTACAAGCATAGTTAGGTCATTGATAGACGCATTGTTAAGCATAAAAATTAAGCATGAGATCGATAGATTGCAATGAGTTATTTGGTTCAGCAGGTGTTCCTAGCTTAGTTTCCTTTTCTTCAAGTTCAATTCAACAATTTAAATCATGAATGCCACTTAGTTTAACTTTATTTCTTGCATTATATTAAGTGTGGATTTCCTTTTTTGAAAATAGCTAGATGAGTCTTTATGATCTAGAATAGTTTCTTGTCTTGATGACAGAGTAATGGTCATGCGTTATTTTCAGTCTTAGGTTTCTTTCAAAAGTGTGACAGACTTCATATCCTAGAAGTAACCCTATATGTAGTACCCCATCGTAGAACTGAGAAAAGGATGGCATGAGTAGAATGCGTTTGCTATGTATATAGAACTGTCACCTCCAAGTTTGTACAAAAATCGGGTTGATAAAGTAAAGTAGAGTAGCCTCTGGGAGTTGTAGCACTCATGGTGCAATACCATGACTCAATAGTAAAAAACTGATGCAATATACATATACATATATATAGAACTGTCACCTCCAATTTTGTACGAACCCCGGGTTGTTAAAGTAAAGTAGAGTATCCTTTGAGAGTTGCAACACTCTTGGTGAAATACCAGGGCTCACTAGTAAAAAATGATGCAGCACACACACACACACATATATGTATGTATATTGCATCATTTTTTTACTAGTGAGCCTTGGTATTTCACCAAGAGTTCTGCAACTCCCAAAGGCTACTCTAATTTACTTTAAAAACCTGGTGTTTGTACAAACTTGGAGGTGACAATTCTATATACATAAAAAATTCATTATACTCATGCCATATATATATATATATATTCCAGGAAATAATAAGGAAACAGAAAGCAACTCAAAGCTGAATCAACACTTGCTTTCACACCTTTACGAAAACGGTGCTAAAAAGTGATGAGCTCTAGTATTGCAACAAGAATGTTGCAACTCCCAGGGCTACCAAATTTAATTTATCAACTTGGGGTTCATAAAAACTTTAGAGGTGACAATGCTATATGCATAGTAAGCTAAGCTCTACTCAAGTTTCTCTGAGGTAGTGATTTGCAAGAGTGAAAGAGTGCTGCATAAAAGGAAGTAAATTTTAATCTACTTGCAGGAATGGAAATGTTTCATAAAATTAAATGCTAATCTACTTGCAGGAATGGAAATGTTGCATAAAATTGGATTCTAATATACTTGTAGGAATGGAAATGTGCATGAAAGGAAATTATAGTCTATTTGCAAGAAAAGACAATGCTTGAAATGGAAACCCTAGCCTAGGAAACATAAAACAAAGAAGGCAAACCTAATCTTACTTGCATAAAGTAAATATCATGAAGTCAACTCTCAATCATTGCATTCAAAATAGATCATATCCTAGTAACAAAGTTCATTAAGTTCTTCGAAAAGTAATCATGTAAACCATCACTATACCATTCAATTCATGAACTTGTTTACTAACCTTGATTACGAAAATGAATTGTCGTGGTGAAGAGACAATTCCTAAGTGGTCTCTATTCTCCCTCAAACTTGGCTTCAAATCCTAGGGGGATTTACGAAGGGATAGGAGGAAAAAATCGAGCTTAAAGAACAATTCTGGTCAAGTTTGGAGAGCTTATACATAATGCTACAAGTTGCTACAAGATGCTACAAGATTTCCCTGTTTTGCTATAGGATTGAATCCAAGAGAATTTTTGTGGCTTAAAAGGGGATATGAAGTGATAAAATGTAGTGGAAGGTGGGATAAGGTTGTATGATGTCCTTTCCAGTCTTAGTACCCTTCAGGAGACCATCTTGCATAAGGAGAAATGCACACAGTGGCCTATATTAGATCTGAAATGAATTCTCGGTGAACAATGTGCTTTAAGAAGTTGTTGAAGGAAGGAGGGTGATTATAGTAAGATGACAAGTGGAAATGACAGTGTCATGCCCTACGATCCAACAACACACCACAATGATTACTCACTATTAAAAAACATCTAAAGCATGCTAACAATGTCAATTGCAAAAAAATGAACTAGAAAGGAAAAGATGAGTTAAATTTTATTCGATATCTTCCTTCTGCATGAAAAATGAAACCTATCTTTTTATGCTTTCCAAAACAAGGCTTACAACCACAATTTCAATGAGAGATGATTGTTAAATCTACAAAGGAAACTTTTAATATAAAAAAATCTTGCAAGAAAGGGAACACTGCTAACCGAAGTACATAAAAGAAATATGGATAATAAAATGTACAAAGGAGAGAGACAAGAGTGCCTAGGTTGGGCCCTAACCTAAGGTAAATTACGCCTTTAAAACACACTCAGATTTAAGGTAACAAAATACTTCTCATTTATCTCATAAAGTGCTCAAGTACATGGAAATGAAAATGACAGGTACAAGCTCCTAGCTCTAGCAGTCACTATTCTTCTCCAAAAGTTAGAATCCTATTGAGCCCTTGGGCTTCTTAATTTATACAAATATGGATGAGGGGAAACCTCCATGGAAGGAGGGTTGATTCCCTATAAAATCCCTATAAAGGTGGATCTATCTCATTGAGATCCTCGCAATCTTTGAGCGCATAAGCTATTCAATAGATCCTTGAACTATGGGTGAATAAATACAAGGATAAAGTAGAGTTGTAGGTGAGTAAATGCAGGGGAAAAGTCTCTTACATCTCCCCCAACTGCCTCCAATGTACTTCTGCACAATAAATGCACCCTTTTCTTGCACATTAATCATGTTAGTCCATAAGATATGATAAAAAACCTTTAATATTCCTTATAAACACATTATATTAAAAAAGGTGTTATCAAATACAAAAAGAGAGGTAAATGTATGTTGAAGGATCTCCAAATGGGCCTTGTTATATACCTATTAGTGAGGCCCATTAGCATCTATTCCAAGATTAAGTTTGTTTACTTCAGGGACAAGTTTGGAGTGTTTGAGAATGTCTCCTTCAGTGAGAGGGAGAGTGATGTTGTAGCATTAAGGATGAACATTCTCCCTAGGTCAAAGGTATTAACCAGGTTGCCATGTAATGTGGATAGGGAGAATGGCCCAGAGAGAATCAAGGCTCAGAGTGCTTCCCTAGTTAGAAGGTTATGACCATATTTCCAAGAGGTACTTGGTTAGTGGGTAGAGTGAGTGCCTTTAACATTAGACAATTGTATTACCATTCAATTGGCATGTAAGATCATAATTAGCCCAAAGTTTCACCCTTTTTTTGGAAAAATGTATTGAGATTTATCCAAGTGAAGACTCATTGATTTAGTGACCCAAGACTATTTTTTTGACACTAGAAGGCCAAAAGGTATTTGGCTAGTTGGTGACTAGATCCATTTGCAAAGGAGATTTGACTAGTAGGTAACTAGATCCTTTGTGTTATGCTAATGTAGGCTTCTTTCCACATGAAGTGGACTGATACATTAACATAGCAAGCTTATTCAATTATTTCTTAGGAAGGATAATATTTTCAACAAAGTGGACATCTGAAAAGGTCAAGATGAATACCTCCATAGCTAAGAGGGAGTGCCGATTTTTGGTAGCTTTTGTTGGTATTCAAGTCGACCTTAAAAATAAAATTTAAAAGCAGGGAAAATAATCTTAAATTTTAAAATTAAATCGATCATGTAGGCTCAAAAATCCCAAGTTGTCCCAACCAAAAGACACACCACCTGGAAAACCCTAATTCACTATAAATAGGGAATTTGATCTTCGCATTTGTACACACAATGCATGTTCTATCTCTCTCGCACATGTAAAAGGGACTAAGAAAGAGGCTGAATTTTCCGAGGAAGATTTTATTTTTTATTTTTGTGGCAGACGAGTTTATCCACCATTTGGATAGCTTTTACCTCACATACATGGCTACAACAAGAGACTGTTTGACCAATTTTTTTCCTATGCAAGTTTTGGACAATTGAGAAAAATTCTAGGTTGGTTGAACAAATTTTCTGGGTAGTTGTAGCAGGCCGAATTTTGACCCTATTGACCAAGGTTGAAAAAAATTCAGAGTAGTAGTGGAAAGGCCAAAAATTGGTTTGTTTGAATAAGTTTTGTTGGGTCCTTAATTTTTGAGCAAATTTTGATCAATTTTGGCTGGAAAATACTTGCATAAGTAATCAGTGGGAGTAGGAAAGGAAATGGTAAAACAAGTCAGAAGCCAATTATAGGAAAGAGAAAGCGACACATAGATATCAAATGCAGTTATTTTGGGACTTGCTAAATCTATGGAAGAAGGATCAAATTGTTAATTTTGAAAGGATCAAGAATATATGGATTAAGCACTTGGATTATGTCAAAGTGGACCAAATCAAGCGAGTAGGATCAAATTGGACCAAATCAAACGAGCGGGCTCAAAGAAGTGGAGAAAACTTATAAAAGGCTACATGAAATGATATATCAAGGCTATGTTGAGATGATGTTGGAATGAAGAACACGACTTTATGTTTATAGGTTTATTGTAATTTAGTTTTATTGTGATTTTCTCTAATATACCTCTGAAAGATCTTGCACAGTCTCACATATCTGTAATGTAATGGTTCAAATTTAATATTAAAGTAAGGTGTTGTGGGGTTTATCGAGAGTCTATGGAATGATTATGAAATTATATGCCACTCTTTAAATTTTTTTGATATTATGTTGTTTGCATGTACTCTATTTCTGTTTGATAAGCATACATTGTTCAATCTCCTACATATATAGGTATCTAATAAATAATGCATATCACGATTAAATCCTTGACACCACTTCTCATTCACCATCATCTTTATTATCTCGGCTTGCCTCGGGTGAGACGTTTCTCCCTTGTGGAGGAATGAAAGGGTTGACGGTGTGAGCACATACAACAGAGCCTTTTGTTGGCAACCAAAGGTCAAACCCTGGGCCTTACTACATAAAATTTTGCACCAACAAATGGTTCCATTACCTAGACCTTCGTATTCCAAGGGGATCTATATCATGTTGACAAGGATGATCAAAGGTGATATTCAAGAGTGGTCACATGAGAAGCTTTATTAATTTATTTTAGGACAAGATTAATTATCAAGATGTGTCCACCAATGAATATTGTGATACCTATCATAATTATGGACATCCACCTCGTCTTTGTCCTATTTTGCAAAAATACTCTAATTTTCCAAACAATATGTTTTGTGAGTTTTATGGGTCTTAGAATCACCACACATATTAGTGCAGAGCCTTGGATTCTATAGTTTTCTACCTTGAATACACTACATTCTGTGTTAATGAAGCTCCTTAGGGAAGAGAAGGTGGATCTTTATAAAAGGGAAGATTTGGAGGGAGAGACCTTATTCGATGCTACAACTATTAACAAGAGGGTCATGTTCCCCGTGATTTTCCATTACCAAGGAGGCCCTGGTGTTCCCACTGTTGGGTATACACTCACGTTATTGAAGATTGTCCGGAGTTGATTTCTTGTTGGGAGGAACATAAGAGGAAAAGGGGAACTAATTTAATCAATGTATAACCTAGTGAGCAAGAACCAACTCATAAAATGAACATTAATATCATCACAAGGGGAGGTAAGAAAACTCGAGCATATATGGAACACCAAAGTAGCCTATGAACATAAGGCATGCATTGTTGAGAAATTCTTATAATCCAATCCACCAGAAAGAGTGCTACAAGGACATTGTGGATAATTTTAAGCATTTGGTTTCTTCTTATAGCCCGTGAGCTGAACAATGAGGAAAGGGACAGATGAAGAGTCCTCGATCTTTGAAGGACACATCTTAGCTAGTTATGGAGTGGTTGAAATTATTATTACATATTGTGAGCGATGAGAATTTTTCTGGTTAGTTGTGCAAGAGGCTCAAAACCGTTGTTAGAGATGAAATTTTTTAAGACAGAACTATTTTTTCCAAGTTTCCTAAGCACCACTCTAGACATGTTCAGCGTAATAAGAAGATAATAGGAAGGTAGTTTTGCATTGATGCCCAAATCAGAAGATTCCAGATTAAAGACTCTATGTTAAATTTAGGATTATATGTAAATATTCTACTGAGAAAGACTTGGGAGGCACTGGCCAAGCCCAATTTGGTGTTTTCCCCTATTCAACTATGAATGGTAACAGATATTGCATCGTCCTTTTTGGTCGTTTGGAAGATTTTGAAGTTTATATTGCAGGAGTGAAAACATATTTAGACTTTGATGTCACTGATATAATGGGTGAAAAAGATCTGTATCCATCTTTGCTAGGAACTGACCAGGAATTTGAAAATTATGTTGTTATTGACCTCAAGCAAGAGACTTTTAATTTTGAAGTAGATGGAAACAAAGTCATACGACGTCTGGATCATTATCAAGGTCTAAGGTTTTCAAATCCTATTGACAATGTTGAGGAGCCCAATATTTTGGATCAAATATATCAACTCACTGCAAGAAAGAGAGAGGATTATATAAATCCTACAAAAAATGGTTCTCTTAGTTGGAGGAGTGTTCTACATATAAAATCTGGATCAAATGTCACCCTAGATGATTGACGACAAGGGGATCATAAGCTACACTCTAGATGTTGCGCTACTATTTTTTGTTCTAATTGGATTGGTACTGAGGTAAGGGATTACCCTAATTTCAATGATATAGGATTTGGTGTCAATTTTGTTAAATAAGTTGTTTCAAATATTTAAAAAACACAAAATATTCATTTGATGGATGTTGCTTTGCAAACAACCCCTGTGATATGGTGGGGAGCTATTGTGCCCAATTTTAAAATTGGGAATCAATTAAAATTGCTACGTTGTGTTGATTTATTGTTCCTGAGAAGAATTCATAAGTTATTCCTATATAGGAGGGTTAAAATAATCCTCAAAATCATGCTCAGATCTATAGTAAAACATGGATAAAACTTGGAATTCCTATTGAGTTATGGGTGCATCATTTCATTCACACGTTGGGGACATTTCCACAAGCTTGAAACTTAAAAGAAAATATGGAGAGGCAAATGAATAATTGGGATGCATTAACTAACCAATTTTGTAGTGATTTTTCATTTTTGATGACGACACAAAGATCACAAAAGCTTTAAAATAAATTAAGAGAGTGTTATTTCCCATTGGAAAACTTGTTGAATGTGGTAGTTATGAAGACTGTAGACATCTATATTATTCTAGATTTCATGAAGTTGTTGCTTGTGGTAAGATTAACAAGGAACCTAAAGATGTTGAATTGGAAGAATTAAGACATCTAACTTTCTAGGAATATGAAGGATAAATAGGTATCAAATATGACCTTGTTAAGGATGATCAACATATAAAACCCTTAAAGTTGCAGAAATAAAGTAATGGAACTAAAGAGAATCCCAAGTTAGCCTGTATTGGTGATTACTGGGATGAGAAAAATACAAAGGAAATATTTGATTTATTGAAAGAATATGAAGAAATTTTCCCCGCATCAGTCTCAAAACTAAAATGGATAAAGGGAGATTTAGGATAAATGAAAATTGTTTTTAAACCTGATGCAAGGTTTGTTAAACATCGAACTTATTAGTTGCGGGTCTCATTTTTCCAGTTGATGAATCTGAATGGATCAGTCCCATTTTTATCCAGGACAAAAAGGATTTCGATGACATCAAAGTCTATGTAGACTATATAATTCTTAATAATTCTTGTGTTCATGATCCATTTCCTACTCCATTTAGCGATGAAGTTACATACAATGTTACAGGAAATGAAGTGTATTCATTTATGGATGGGTTTTTGAGATATCATTAATTTCATATTGCAGAGGAGGATAAAATGAAAACGACTTTGACAACTGAATGGGGTTCATATGCTTACCTTGTCATGTCGTTCGACCTAAAAAATGCTCTAGCCTTGTTCTCAAGAAATGTTATTGTTGCTTTCCAGGATTATAGTCATAAATTTCTTTCTTAGTTGCGACCCACCGAAAATCATTGTGGCTGGGGAGGTATAAAGTGTTACTTTTGTCAATTATTTAGTCATTAATGTGAGTCTTTTAAGTCATTAAGTTAGGTTTTGTCCGTAACAATCACTTTTCATAGATTTGATTCCAAATTTAAGGCATTAAAATTATTTCCCATTCAGTTGTCCCTGTAGCAATTCCTTTTTGGGTATTTCACGTCACATCATGGGGATTTGTGTCCTAAATTTCATTAGCGTCCGAATCAAACCCGATTTTAGTAAGTTGTTGCATTAAATCCCCAAGGTTATAGTAATTCTATGAAATGTTACTTCTTTTTATATAAATGTCGTGCATCATAGTTTTATTTCTTCACTGTGTCTAGGTATCTTTTGTATTTTTTCACCCTGGATTTTGTATCTCATTTACCTCTATCTCCAGTTTGTCGTTGTCCCCCTATTAAAATTTTATATAGTCATTGGTCATCCACCATGGGTCGTGTTACCAATCCCGCCATTTATTTTGGTTTCTCATATGATTGTATTGTTCCTACAGAGAAAATTTTACAGAAGTATGAAAAATGTACACTAGTAGCCAATGATTTGTTTGACCCATATTTGTTTCCAACCTTAAGGTATGAAGTTTATATGTATTGTGTTCCATGTATCTATAGCTGCCTCCAACTTAAACTTGAGTTTCGTCCATTACAAAGGTCTACAATTTTTAAATTAAGGGATTTTCCTATGTTCGACACCACACGCGAAGCCATGCGATGCACCAAGCTCCTTATAAACATATTGCATGGTGGTTTGTAATGGCTAGACAAGGAATATCCATCCATGTGGATGACCATAACAAGCTCACATGATTATCCATGTATGGTACAAATGTTTCAATGACATTTCAAAGTGTTTTGAAGCCTGGTAAGAAGAAAGTGGATGTCAATTTATATGAAAAATATGGCACTCAACAGAAAGGTCATGGCACTTCCATTGACAAGATAAATAGTGATAAGATTAAGTTCTCTTGCCACATTATTTCCAGAAAAAATTATGCGACATTACGCCAAATGAGAATGCATGCTAGAAGAAATTTCTATCACAAAATACTACAAGAGGGGTGAATCCTTAAATTGGTGCAGTTACCTTTTGAATGAGCTCTTTGAGGTCCGCGAAGTTATTTAATTTATGAATACTTGGTCATTTCCATTGCAATGATGAAATGGTGTTCACCAAAAGGCTAATATTTGGTCAAAGTTTGTTGGGTATGTGTTATTTTTTGGTCCTTAATTTCTGGCGGGTAGTCCGCGTCCATGGTTTTGTGCATGGTTTTGCACATGGTATTGGGGTACGATGGTTTTCGGCCCCTGGTATTTTTGTAGATCCGGTCAAGGGAACTACGGTTATGTTCTAATCCAGGGTTTATGGATTGGGGTTTATGTATGCTTCGGCATGTATATATATGTGTGTTGTAACACCAAAAGGAATATAATGAAAAATCAAGCTGGTCGTCCCGATTTGGGATCCAGGGGAAAATCTCTGTGTTTATCTGTTTTATGTTTTATGCTCTCGCTATTGTTTATTTTCTGTTATAAGATTCGTGTGTAGATAATTTCTGTTCAGGGTTAAAACCTACAAAGTTCTGAATGGTAAACCTCTTACTCTGGAATATGTTCTATGAAGGACACAAATTAATCTTGCTAGCAGTAATTCAATGAGAAGACTTCTGAGAAGTGGCATACTAAAATTCTCGATGTTACATTAGTGCTAACTAGAGTTCCTAAGCCAATTTGCATAAGTGTGAAATAAAAATGTGGTTTGGCATCAGTCGCGGATGTACGTAAGTTTGGCCCAAGGTTTTCCATGCTGATACATTCAAAATGAAGCCATTACCTTATTATATTTCAAAGGAGGCCTTCCATCAAAAAGTGTTCCCTTTTCTAGGTGTTCAGTGCATATAAATACCAGATGTGATCTTTTACTCTCTAGACACGCTGCATCCTCGATATTCAGCTTTTGACGTTCCTTCATCCTCTAAGAAGTGCATAGTTGATATTGCGCATGATATCCAACCTATGATCAAGAAGCTGCAAGAGTGCATGTCCTCTACCCACAACACCTTGTTGGAAGTCGGATTCCCAGTAAGTTCTGTTGTTTCCACTGCTCAGATACCCTTCAGTGTTCCTTTGTTGGTAATGCATTTGAACCTTCATCCCTTCCATTCATTTCTATAAGTCCAATATCATCAAAACCCCATACTATAGTGTACCCCAAGCCCTCAATTATTGAACTCATTTCTCTTGCGCAAGAATCTCTTGCACACATTGCTTCTAAGCCCCCTAAACATATTTCTAGTTCTTCTGTTGTTATTAATATCTTCGATGACGAGCATGAAGATTTTGTTGAGCATACTAAAATTGTTGAAGAACAAAATTTCTCCTCACCTAATCAATATCCTAAACATTACAATGAATCATCACCCCACACTGTATCACGTTCCACCACTATTTCTGATAACCCCAACCCTGGAACCACCAATGGAGGTATTGGTGACATGGAAGTTGAGTGAGAACCAAAATATACATCACACGTGGAGTAGAATACAGGTGACCCTGAGTTGCATACAAAAGTGATCACTATACCTCCTATGTAGTTTTATTCTGTCTCACAACCCAAGCCCAGTATAGTTGTTTCAACAGGCCAGATTGTTGTGTTAAGCTAGGATCCAAATTACTATCGGGACGAATTGCATCTATTTGCACAGTCATAGGATATCTTCCCTCTAGTTCCTTATAATGTTATTTCCAACATCCGAGAATAATATCAATGGGAATAGAGTCAGGAACCTGAAACCTTGCCTCAGGGAAAATTAGAGAATTCTGTTGTAAGTGGCCAACTCTTGCAAGCTAGATTTCCTTCATCTGATAATTTGACTAGTGTTGATCTTAATACTTGGTCTTCCCAACAATTAATTCAGTTTATCAGAGCTTCATCACTCCATCTTGAATATTTATTAACTATTTTTGATTCAAGATATAATAAATTCATCACTGTTCATGAGAAACACCAACATCAACTCCTTATTGTCACTAAGGAGTGGGACTAGTTGCGAGGAGAAAAGGAGAACTAGTGAAATAATTTGAAGAAATAATTTCTAAACTCTAGAAGATGTGGCCAACCATTTTCGAATTTGTGCCTAATGCTCCAGAATATTTTTCTATATACAAACTTACCCAACGTTGTGAGTTCCTTGGAACTACCTTCATAGAATTAATCGCTGCAAATAGAGAGATGCGTGCTACTATTGGTAAGCTGTGTAAATTGTTTCCTTATCCTGTGGAACAATTCAACCAATGAATTAATCAAGAAATTGACCAAGGATCTTCCTTTCGTGACACTCTTTAGTAAATCACAACAAATTCTTAGGAGATCTTTCGAAAAGTACAAGATTGGATGAGCCTACTTGCCCAACAAAATCAAATTCTTTATTAGTTTCAGACAAAATAAAAATCTCTCACCAATCCTAATCTCATGCAACAAAAACATTTATTTGGCCAAACTGAAGCACTTGACAAAAAAATCCATTAGTTGGAGGAAGACTAAAATACAACCATAAATTTGTTACTTGACCTTCAACCTCCAACTCAGGCTCATTTTATGAAACTGCGTAAGCTCAGTTATGATGTTGATGTTTAGTGGAATACATTGTTCACTTATTGCCCTGAACAATCCAATGCCGAAAATACAACTCAATTTGTTGAGAAAGTTATTTCTTTGCTTATTACCTGGAAATATCCTACGAAAGATTATAATAAATTTAAAGATTAATTTTTGCATATAGTACCAGAGTTGGATCCTTCGTTTAGAGGTGAAGCATTGACAAAATTTGCACAATCACAAGAAGATCCGAATGTATAGGTATATGATTGAATTGAGGGTGAATCAATAGGATGTGGTCGGGGCCTGTTGGGTCGTTCATTTTTGAGCAAATTTTGATTAATTTTGGCCAAAAAATGTTGTGGAAATAATTTATGGGAGTAGGAAAGGAAATGGTAAAAAATGTTGGAAGCCATGAACAGGAAAGAGAAAGCATTACACGGAGATCAAAAGAAATTATTTCTGGACTCGCTAAAGCCATGAAAGAAGGATCAAAGTGTTACTTTTGAAAGGTTCAAGAAGATATGGACCAAAGCCACTGGATTCTATCAAAGTGGACCAAATCAAGTGAGAAGGATCAAAGGGGACCAAATCAAATAATTGAGATCAAAGAAATGGATTGAAAACTTATAAAAGGATATAATATTATGAGGAGATAGATCAAGGTTATGCTGATATGTTGCTGGAATGAAGTATGATACTTTATGTTTATATTTTGATTATACTTTAGTTTTATTGTGATTTTATCTGATATACCTCAAGAATATCTCATGCATTCTCACATATATGTAATTTAATGGCCCAAATTTAATAATAAAATAATGTGTTACAGTATTTATCCTAAATCTATGGAATGGTTATGGAATTATATGCCACTCTTTAAAAAAAATTGATTTATGTTGTTTGCATGTACTCTTTCTATTTGATATGTGTACAATGTTTTATGTCTTGCATATATGAGTATATAATAAGTAATTCATATGAAAATTAAATCCTTGACACCACTTCTCATTCCTCTTCATCTTTAACGTCTCAACACACCTCAGGTGAGACGTTTCTCCCATGCTGAGGAGTGAAAGGGCCGACGATGTGCTAGACTACAACAGAGCCTTTTGTTGGCAACCAAATGTCGAACCCCGAGTCTTACTACGTAAAATTTTTCACCAACATGTTTGAATTATTGGATTTATGTGTTCGGTTTGAACCAGTTTGATTAGAAAATATATTGTAACTTCTTGTTGAATTAACTAATTTCTCTTAAGAAAAGATTGATGGGTTCTTCCCTAGTTAGGTTTTTCCTTTGGTAAAATTTGTGTCTCTTTATGCTTGGCCATCTCTTTATGATCCTAATGTTAATATTACAATACCATTGAGATTTTTCATGTATAATTTCTTTATGATTAATGTGACATAAGTTAATCTACTTAAGAAATAATTGGAAAGTAATTATCATATTAGAAGATCAAACTCTTCTTGAAAATTCAACATTTCCAACCCCGACGTGGATGGATATGGCTCCTTCCCCCCTAGAATATTTGTAAAAAGGGTGTATACAATTTCCTCTCTTGATTTATGGTTTTCTTCTTTTACAAAGAATAATTCTAACACCCCTTCTATCCCCCCCGCCATATTCTAAAAGTAAATATGGGAATGGAACATTAAAAAAAGTTTCAAGAAAGCTCAAGAATCATCGATCTAATATGTTTCATTCTCGTGGGCCTAAATCTCATTATAAACCTTAATCTAATAATAGATATTAATATTTGAAGTCCTTAGAGGTAGAAGTTGAATAATATCATCCAAATCGAGATTAAGTGCCTTTAGGTAACACTAGTTCACTTTCTAAGGAAGAGACTACCTCTAAGGATATCGATAAAACTCCTCCATTAGATAAGAAGGAAGAGTAGGCTAGTTCAAAGGAAGAGAAGGAGCTCAATCCATCCCCTTCTGCTCCTTCCTATTTAGATGTTCTAAAAGGAAATCAATGATTATATCCTCCATTAACAAGAATAGAAAATATTGAAGCAAGAAATCCTTAAAATCTAGTTCGCATTTTTCTTTAGCCTCCCATTGTTCTATGGGGGTGTTGGGGGTTAGTTTCGATTAAATCTTAGGAAAGTTTTGTTTTTGTACCATATTATGCAATAAATTTGTTAGAATCTACCCCTCTTCTCAAGAAGTAGTAGGCCCAAGTCTTAGAAAGTCTAGTTTTTGTTCTTCCCTTATTTTGTTGGGACAAAGATGGTTTTTATCCCTTTTTAGAATCATCAAAGAACTTTTCTATACAATTTTGATTATGATGTACTTCAATTTTGTGTTTCATCTGAATATTTTTGCTTAATAAAAATTCTTGTTTCAGTTAAAAAAAAAAATCATAGTAATAAAAGTTAATACTTATTTGAAATTTCAAGCTGGAAACTGACATGGGAAGGAGCCTTTTCCACCCAACCATAGGATCAGATGCACCAATAATATATATAAATGACCACCCCCTATCCAGGCTATGATAGTGTTAGGCAGAAAAAATCTCATTTTATGAACAAGACAAGATCTCCCGAGATTCAATGACTGAATCAGGTAATAAACAAACAAACTAGTAAATCTTTTCCTAGGTTCATCCCTATTGAATCATAAGCAAGAGTACGACAATATGAAATCCATACCTTTAAAACGAAATTCATGATGAAGATCCTCACTATGGTTTGATGCAGTTTCTCAATACTCAGAATCTAGACCTGCAACAAAGGATCAAAGGCATATGATAGATAAATGACTCAATAAAACCCATATTAGTGATCAAGGAGACTAGTACCTAATATCATTATCAATGGAAAAATGGAAGTAAACACATAATACATCCCATTAAACAATACAATGAGAAATAAAAACTATTTTGTATTATAATTGAATCAAAAGGAGAAATACAACCTTAGCCTTGATGTTGAAAACCTCCTTCCAATAGTCTCCAATCCTCCCTTAAGTGACAAGATTCTAGCCTCAATTTGACAACATAAGTTTACATCAAAAAGTACCCCCTTACCCTCTGGTATGTGATGAATTTATAGGTCAAGAGGAAGAGGTTTGAGATCCTCTTCTCAAGGGATGAGATCCATAAAGAGAGGGATTGGGGTTCCACAAAGAGAGGGAGTTTGATCCATAAGTCAAGGGATGAGGCCCGAGTAGATAGGAGCTCAAGGCCTTCTTGTTGGGAAATACTCCCCCAACAAGGCTTCTATAATTTTTTTTTTTTTTTTACCTACGTTAAGAGGCTATCACACCTTTTAATGGTGAATAGAGCACAATATTGCATAGGCCATAATGATCATAACTGCGTTTGTGCAGGTGTTGACTAGGAAAAGTGCGACAATGCTTGAAAATATGTTTTTAAACAATGTAACCCAGGATTCTTATTATGTTTTGTATTGTTTTTATTTCAACATTGTATGGGATTGCTTTGGATCACTTCATCGGATAGCGATAGATATGAATTATCGGTCATTTGCCTTATGGTGACAAAATGAGGTGTAATATATAGCACAAGGGGAAACTATCAACATATAGAAAAATTGGATGGATGAAGGTAACTCTTCTTCATAAAAACAAAAAAATCAAAGAACTCATCGACTTGTTGGGCCTAGGGTCTAAAAAAAAAATACATTCCTCTTAAATAAACAACTTGGAAATATATAAATCCCTTCACTAATGTAAATTTCCCTTGGTGATTTCCTTCCCATTTTTTTATCATACTCACACAATATGCATTTATTTGAGACCTCCACTACCCAACTAAGTTTCAATTTCTTTGGTGAATAATATGCATGCAAAATTCATCTTTAGAGAGCTTGAAAAACACCAGAAATGTTCCAATCCACGGTTGGCACCTTTTTGGTTGTATTTTGGCACCCAAAATTCTGTGTAAACACTTAAAAAAATTTAGCAAAATTTCCACTCAAAAATTCAAGCTCTCTGCTCATAAAAATCACTATTCTAGGCACTTGTGTCTTTGACCTCTATAGGTATGATGTCCATGAACTCGTGGATGTCTCCTCCACATCGTTTTCCATTTTTCTCACACCATTCATTTACCAACCCTCAAATTTCAAGATGGGCACTTGCACGTGATACTTAATGAATTCTGAGAGTGCTCCACAACCACAACTTATTTTTCATAAATTTTGCAGGTGGTTGCTTCAAATACTCATTGCTCCATTCTATGAATTATAGGCTAATGGGAAAACATGGTAATAAAGTTTTTAAATTCAAAATTTGGCATAGATCATTCAAGGTTATATTTTTGTGGTGATACTAAGCATGGTTAATTTCTTGTATCCCCATCACTAGTTCCCACTTGTGGCACATACTCTCTATCGATGCTCACATTCCTAGTTGGTTACTCCACATTTTTTTATTATTAAAGAAATATTTACATATGCATTGTTTTTAATCACCTAGTTTGGTTTTTCATAGTGATGACATTCAAATGCCAAGTGATACAATACCATTAGCATACTTAATTACAATTAATTGCAACTTAACCTAGGGATGAATATAGGGATGTTATAAAAGCCATGAAAAAAAAACTAAAAGGCAAGCCAATTTTAGGGGATATCATTTGATTGTGGACCATATTATTATGTTGAGGATCATTGAGGAAGAGTGCCACAATAATAAAACTGATCTTATTTGTTGTTCATTGATTTTAGAATTTTTTTTGACATGGTTCCAAGGAATAACCTTTGGAATAGGTTAGAAGAGTAAAAGTTCTTTATGAGATGTGATCTATTGTTGTAAGGCTATATGAAATTATAACTTACCAAGTTTAGGAACATTAAGGGGTGGTCAAAATAAATTAGTTTTAATATAAGGGTCAAGCAAGGTTGTCCCTTGTCCCTTAATCTCTTTGGCATATACATTGATATGTTGGAATATTAGTTGGAAGAAGCTAGTTCCATTGGCCCAGATTTGGTGGTATAGTCATAATCCTTCTTCTCTATGCTAATGATATTGTTATTATGACATGCAATCCTTGTGACCTTGATAATCATCTAAGAATCCTTAAAGACTTCTGCTCTGGTATGGGTATGACTATGAACATGGAAAAAATGAAGGCTATGATAACCAAATCCTATAAGATAACTTATGAAAATTTTGTATATGAAAACATAGTTTGGAGAAGGTACCTTCATACAAATAGCTTGGAATCAATATTCATCATAAGCCAAAATTGGAACTATAGTGTTGGAAAAATGATAAATGGAGGGTGGAAAGCTTATTATGGGCTTGAAATAGGAGTAAATTAGAGGACCTTCAGTTTTGGGATAATAAAAACCCTCATTCATACTCTTGTCACTCATGTCATATTATAGAGATGTGAAGTCTGAGGGTGCAGTATCTCTAGAGATTCTTGGAGAAGGATGGATAAAATCCAAAATAATTTTATAACCTATAATCATAATATTATAAGAAATATTCCCTATCCTATACTCATATAAGTGAGCCTCTCCCACATTGAGTGCATGGTCATGGTTAGGTACTTAATGTTCAAGAACAAATTAAACAACATGGGTGACAAGAGGCTCCCTAGAATTTCTTTCCCCGCCAATCATAAGCACCACCGACTCAAGCAACGGTGACATAAATATGCCAAATATTGGCTAAATCATTGGGGAACACATGAATATGTCATCCTATAGGAAACTAACAATATTAAAAATATAATTACATCTAAACTGAGAATTTGTGGTGTGATAAAGAGTTAGAAAATAAAGGAAGTTAAGATACTACGAGGTGGTCAACCCTAATCTAGAATATCAAAAGTATGTAGTAGATCTAAGAAGAAAATGTATAGAAATAGAAAATATGCCCAAGAAATAACACCATAGAAGATAAAACTTCAGATCTTCATTAATATCAAAACCCTCAAGGTAGGGAAACACCATACATTCACTCCTTAAGGAAGGAGATCACTCCACAAGCCATATGCTTGCCCATACAATAATCCTTGACATCTCTCAATGGAGAGACTCTAGCCTCTATATAGGTTTCATAGATGCAATACCATGGGTAGTTACCATGGGTATCTCAATACCATACATCCAATACAATGGGATTATCACTTTATTCCTTAGCTACATGTGGTCCCTTACATAATGTGGGTTAACCACTTTATTTATTAACTATGGCCCAATTTTTTATCATTCTTATATTATTAAATCATATTATTCCCTTGGGTACCTCCCTCTGTGCCCTATATTATCCCCCCTAGGTATACTACATTACACCCCCCTTAAACATGTTTCATCCCCGAAACATAAGAAGAACACAAATAATAAGATCTACTCAAAAGAGTATTCCACTGGTACCATTCACGTGCATCTAGCCATCCCAGAGAAAGGTGAACACTCGATTTAGTCGATGTCTCGCTCGCTTGAGATGGAAGTGGGTTCTGGTGGTTCTTCTGTGTTGATGTGTTGTGGGTGGATCGTCGCACCTCTCTATGTGTCATCTAGGGGTTGTTGTCCTTGTTGCTAATTCGTTGCCACCTTCCTGGTTGTTGTCTTGCTGGGTGATGCGGGTGGTGATATGTTGAAGCTTTAACTGATGGAACATTTTTCATTAATTCCTCCATTATTGGTGATGGAGTGGTGTCAGGTTCTTTTGTTGGTACTTGCTCTGATGTCTGTGTTTGGCTTTCTACCATCAAAGGCTCATCATATGATGTGTCTGTGTCGTTAGATATTTGCACTTCTTCCTCCCTATTCTCTCCATGGTTCCTAATGCAAATATCGTGTAATGTGATTTTCTTCTTTTTATACCAGAGCTTCATGAATTTCTTTTGCACATTAAAATTGATAGTACCAATGGATTCCATCCAAGGGTGTCCCAAAACAACATCCACAACAGCCATATCTGAAGCATAAAAATAAGAATGCAACACACACTTATCCATAGAAATCTTCAAATCTTTATAAATTTGAACATCTTCATTATCAACCTGTGTGTTTTCAATATGTTTTGCTGAAACTTGCAATTTTTTAGCCAAATTAACATTGATACAATTATGCTTGCAACTAGGAATGATAGACACAATGATGTTCTCTTTCTAAATACTTCCATTAACCTGTAATATGGAAATATTAGTAGAAAAGAAGTCTTTATGTCTCTTAGTGTCATTCTTTTCGGCTTTAGACCACTTGTCCAAAATGACTTTTTCAAGTTTTTTCTCGTGAAGTTTCCTCACTGCGCTGTCAAGTGAGGTCCACCATTTATTTGCCTCATCTTTCATATGAAGCCCTATGGAGCATATCCAAAAACTTCGGTATTGAGCCTTGAGATGTTGTAAAAAATCTTCAATATTAGGGCCATCATCTTTTCCTGTAAACTTCATCTTGCGAGAATCCATAAAATAAAGTAAGGGTTTTGAAGAAAATCACTTACTTTGGAAAAAATTTAAAATTGACATTACTCGGTCAATATAACTTAGAATCCTTAATATAACCTGTTTTTGAAAATGGAATAGCCATTCTGCATCTAACAATACAACTAAACTCCCGATCTAGGCACTCTGGAACACAAATGTGCGCTGCAACTGTCCCGCCGTCACAAAATTTCTGAAAAATTGACTGATTTTAAATCAGTGATAACTCCCTCATCCGGACTCCAATTTGACCGATTTTTTTTTGAAATCGGGTGATTTTTCAAGGGGAGCTCATATCTGTAATTGGTTGTCTGATATTGTGCACTAGAATCTACTAAAAATGTCAGGAGATCTGCCGTACATAAATTGCCGTCAGAAACATTTCTGCAACACAACTGAATTTAAATCAGCGATATCACCCTCATCCGAACTCCGATTCGACTGATTTTTTTTTTTGAAATTGGGTATTTTTCTGTAAGGAATCTAGATCTAATATTTATTTCTGAAATTTTTTCGCCAAAATTTCCAGATCTTCTCTACAAACTCGCCGCCCAAAAATTTCCTGCAAAAAAATGAAAAAACAAATCTCCAAACTCTGCCCAAGAAAGTGCTCTGATACCACTTGTAGTAGATCTAAGAAGAAAATGTATAGAAATAGAAAATGTGCCCAATAAATAACACCATAGAAGATAAAACTTCAGATCTTCATTAATATCAAAACCCTTAAGGTAGGGCAACACCATACATTCACTCCTTAAGGAAGGAGATCACTCCACAAGCCATATGCTTTCCCATACAATAATCCTTGACATCTCTCAATGGAGAGTCTCTAACCTCTATATAGGTTTCATACATGCAATACCATGGGTAGTTACCATGGGTCTCTCAATACCATACATCCAATACAATGGGCTTATCACTTTATTCCCTAGCTACATGTGGTCCCTTACATAATGTGGGTTAACCACTTTATTTATTAACTATGGCCCAATTGTTTATCATTCTTATATTATTAAATCATATTATTCCCTTGGGTACCTCCCTCTATACCCTATATTATCCCCCCTAGGTATACTACAAAGTATCTCTTAATTTTTATTAAAAAAAAGAATAAAATTAACATTGCTAAAGTACAAACTAAATCTTATGAGTTAAAAAATGAAACTGGGTAGTGAACTATTCCCAAGGCACCATGGGATGCAAGAATATGAAATATTTGTGACAATAAGAGTGCTGAAGATGAAAGTCACTATTGTTTATCCATGATACTAGTTTCTAGGATAGAATCTTAAATCAATCATGCTACCAATTTGTTATTAGCCTATTTTCTCCCCCTGGATCAGTGTCCCTTAGTCCTCATGATTGTTTGAATTTTTACATATATGAGGATCAATTTTGTCTTGTTTGAGCCTTAGACGCATGCAAGAAGGCCTGTGTGTGCATCCAGAGCCTTCCAGATGCTACCCGACCTCCTTTGTGCGTGCATCTAGGGACTTTTTTCAGCTCTTGTTGTGCCTGCGTCCTAGGTACACATCTAGAGTGCCTTAGTCCCTAGGAGATTAGTTCGATTCCTCATCTATTCAAGCTGGACAATACTCATCAGTTAGAAGGTTATGTAAATTCTCATCATCTTGAGTCTCTACATACATCCTCATGGGACCTCTATTATGCCTATTTATACTAGACCATTTGAGAGGGCCAAACTAGTTTTTTGAGTTTGGAGATCTATACTAGTTTTTGGAGAATTGAGATCTTGATCTTATGCCATCATTTCGCTGCTAGAGAGAGATTGTGAGGTATTTGCCACTTTTGTGTTGATATTCATTCTCATTTCCGAGATATAGTGGGGAAAATCTACCAGATTATGGAGAGGAAGCTTGGAAGCGATGTTATAAGTGTTGTATTCTCTTATATGATTAATGCAAATTCATGCTCCCTGTTGGCTTGAGGGGTCCTGACCCAGGTTCGGAGTTGAGGTTAACCAACAAAACCCTCTTGCTACTGGCCCTTTCGGCAGTGACTTGTTTGCGAAATTCAAAGTATCACCTGAAGCAGTATGGGGGGGTGATGGAACTAGGTTTCCAAACCCTGAGAGAGAATTAAATGATGTGGGTGCCTTTAGATCTAAAACAATCATGAATAGACCTTTGCAATAGAAGCCCTAATGAGGAAACCCTTAACAAATAGATTCAGGTCAATTGTGCAGAATATCTTGCGTGCAGGTTAAAACAAAGTCCACATCCATGCAATAACCCTTAACATATAGTATTAGAGCCCGATAGTACTAGATCCATTCAATACCATTCATCTAAAGCTAGAAACAATTGCGCAATTGATCTAAACACATATAACACAGGAATTTTATATAACATGCAGAAACGATCATAAAGTAAATAACATAGGCATTTCAGACTTAGATATCAACAACAACGATTCTTTATTCATAAACACTTCGGATCTTCCTTACAAAACCTTCAATTCACATGTGCACATAGCCAGCGAGGTCCGCACACAACAAGACTAAGGTCTCCAGGCACATAGCCAGCAGGAGCTTTTTAACCCAGAAAAATATGCTAGAATATCAAAACATAGTTAGATCTATCATTGATCATTCACTTCTTATCTCTTTTTGACTCGATCTAGACTCTTATTTATGCCTTTAGCCTACGCTCATCTAAGGTCTGCAAACGTGGTTTGTGGCCCCTGGATCTACCCTTTTGACCCATTACAGCTCATGAGAGGCTTTGACCCACCCCAAAGCCCCTTGACTTGTGCTGCGCATGACTAAACTTACAAAATATTTAAATAAATATATCAAAAATGTCTCAAAGTTTGATCCTAGGGGACCTCGCTCCAGCAGGGCTCTAACACAATCTTGTGACTCATCCCGAGTCACAGCGACATTGGGTTCTTCATCTTATTTTGGAGCTCTTTGATGGTAGTAGAAAAGGGCGCCAAGACGCCCACACTCTGATCCGCTACGCTGTGCATGGTCTCTACCAACTTCTGTGAAGTTGGCCCTTCTGCGGCCAAGGTGACACTCTACAGGGTCTGATTGAGGGTCTTTACTGTAGCATACAGATCCCAAGACAACTTTATTGCCTCATCCACCCATGGCTTCATATGGCCAATGAAAATATGATTCTTTCGGCGGAGCTCCTCGACCTCATCTCGTATCACCTGAATGGTATGAAGGCGGGCCATTTGTTGGGCAGGAATGAACATAGGTAAGGCTTCCTGTAGATCGTCGAATGCATGCTCCTTGGTGTGCAACTCCTAATTAATATTATTGACGAGTGGATCTGTTTGCACATAGGTCCACAATCACATGTTTATCTCTAGTATCTTTGAGCCTTTATCGATGTTAGCAGAAATGGTCGCGGATGCTTCTTTGCTAGGGCGACCCATTGTGTGCATGCCTCTGAGGGAGTCTTAGGTTGCAGCTTAGTCTGCAATGCAGTAATTTTCTATTCGAATTCTGCCTTTAATATATGCATTTCAGTTCTGGAAGCCTTCAGTGCGGTGACCAGGATATCAATCTTAATTTGTGGTGCGACGGATGTTGGGATGACCACTTCAGAAAGATCACCGCACAATCTGTCTATCAAGTTTTCCAATTCTGCACGTTGAGTCACGAACACCTGCTGTGCTATTTTTGTGTGGAGTGATTATGCTATTTTTGTGGTTGTTGTTTGCTCAAATTCACTTAATTTCTGTTGCATGCACGCCTCCCTACACTATAGCCCGATTGAAATAAATATTTGGAGAGTGTGTAGCTTTCCACTTGGCAGCTTTGCTAGATCAATTCCAACCTCAGGGCAAGTTTGAAACTACACGCACAACTCCGGCTGTTCCACTATCATGGATGCACGTGAGAAGAGGAAGATTTTGTTCTTTGACGTTGTGATAATCCTGGTGGTCGGCAGGATCGCTTGATCTATGCTCTCTTGCAAGGTGTTATCCTTCATCTGTAGGACTTGCAATCCAGATTGCAACGCCTCCACCGCAACCTTGTACTTCTCCTCCATAGCAGTCCATCTGTCCTTAGGCACAAAAGCGATTTCATCTATAATTTTATCGAGGTCCTCTTATGTCAGAGTGACCTCATAATCCCCTCTAGCCTTGGACCCCTTTTTCTTTTTGCATGGACCTTTTAAAGCTTCTGTGCCTCTTTTGGTGCCGTGCGGAGATTTGGAACCATCCCCATCTAACCCATCTAAAACTCCACGGTCTACATCAGCCTCACCTCCCAGATCATGCTCTATATCCTTCTCTATGTTAGGCTCCTTCTCCGCTTCTGCCTCAGGGTCGTTTCCACCATTCTTCTAAGCACCTGCTTCAACCTCTTTCTCAGGACGCAACTCGGTTCCTTTCTCGGTGTCCTTTGAAGCTGTCTCTTTTCCTGATGTAGATGGGATAATGGGATGGGTGGAGCCGAGCCCAACTTTCCATGCTTTTGGCCAAGTTTTCACGACCTGGTCAACTTCTGCTTCCCTTACCATCACCGGCAAGTTATATCATGCAGGGTCCTTGCGCACCTTGATTAGCACATTGCGCATGTTTACTTGGAATTCTGCAACACTCTTGTATTTTTCATATACCGTTGGTGAGAGTCTGGGTCATGAATGGATGGTAGCAGCCAACACACCTTCAAAAAGTACTTTGAATATCTAAAATTTCTTTACGTGCTTGGGACCAGGGGAATCCCACATATTGGCGTAGCACGCCCCTTCGCATACACCCGAATCTATCTCGAGAAGGACTGCATCTTTCGAAGTCTCCCATACTACCAGGGAAATGAGAAACAAAAACCAAGAGTAGCAGAAATGTTTACCTAGCTCCTGCGCCTCGCACACATTATCAAAAAATTATTCACAAAGGTACTAGGACCAGTTGTAGCTGACCTTTTTCTCGCATTTCCCCACCAAAGAAATGACGTGCGTCAGGACCAAATTTGGCCGACATTTTCTCATTAACTTGCAACCTAGTACTAGAGTTCCCAGGCACACTCCCGGGTCAGCGATGGTTTGAACCAGGAATCCCCTTTTGTCCCTCTCAACCCGGTACTTCTTCACGTTTGCTACAACCTTGACCTGGTTTCTTTTTTCGAAACCTGTCATTGGATGAGGCCCCTTCTTGGGTAGACTAGTGATCCTATGGATCAATGTGGAATCTATCAGAATTCTCCCTTGAATCAAGAGGCACCCTTCATGGAATAGTGCCAACAACTGGCGCATGCAAATCGTTGTGATCAGATACCTCCTAAAATGTGGAATCCTTAAAAAATTTAGGATCCCAGCGTTGCTCAGTCTGCGTGCCCATGGCATTGGCTCAACCTTCATCACATCCTCATAGAGTAGTCGCTCCAAGTAGTACTCCGACGCTAACTCAGGAAATGTTTCTTCATTTTCCAAATCATGGTCGTTGAATTTAACACTCAGGATTTTTCCAAACATATCACCTTCTAGGGGGACGACCTGTGGGACTAGAGGCGTCAGAAGGTATTCCCGTACTGAATCTACATTCCTTGGTGCATGCATGGAGGGTATTCATGGCTTGACATATGGCAGCTGCCAAGATATGGGCTCAACATACACAACCTCCTTCGTGGAAATCATTGGTCTCTTCGAGGGATCACCCATGGGGGACCGATTCTTAGTGGCCTGACGTAGGGATGTCACATGTCGTGGAGAGGTGCACGACTTCAAGGAAGCCCACTTCGACATTTTCCCTTTGCCCTTAGCCGACGTGGACATGACTTCTTCAACCTCAGGGATCACCTCCTAAACATCATTTGATCCCAGCTCAGTTGATGTTGTGAAGGGCATAGAGTGCTCCTTAGTAGGGCCGATGAGTGTCATTATCAGGTGAAAGATAAAATCTGGATTACTTATGTCAAATGGGGTTTCACAGCTAGACATACAAGGCTCACAGACAATGCTATAGATAAAATCACAGATCAATTCAAGGCGCAATGTGCTCATAAATCAAAGGAACCAATTGCGACCCACGTCCTTCTTTTTATAAGAAATGCAAAGTGAAAACGGTAGGATTTTCATTAATTGCAACTTAACTTCGTAAAAATAGTAAAAAAGCCTCTGAGATCGCTTCATTAATTGCGAAAAACCCGTTCCATCGAATGGTAAAATTACTTTTTCACCCAGTTTCACTGTTCCAACAGCTTGTTTTTTCACCTGCGCATCACCCCTGTGCTTTTTTCGCACATGTCTGCACCTTCCCTCTGTGCTGCACGTAGACCCTTTGATTCTTATGCTTTGGCCTTATAGTAATTTGGTTGGCACTGGATTGTCCCTATATGGATTCAGACGGCTTCCATTGAAGTACCTGGGAATATTTTCACCGCGCAGCATGGCCAAGTGCACCACTCCGCTACTAGTGATTTCCTTCACAATATATGGCCCCAACTAATGTTTCCTGAACTTCCCTGGGTGGTGCACAAATTGACTGTCGTATAACAAGACCAAATCTTCCTCCTTAAATAATTTTTGTTTGATGTGCCTATCATGCCAGGCCTTTTTGCACGCCTTCTGCACTTGCTGATGGAAGTTAGAGATGAACCGATCTTCTTCTAAGGCGAATAATTGCACCAAGAATTCCTCCATAATGTCAGGCTTGGCCATATTAGTGAAAGTTGTGATGCGCAGGATTAGGACAATATATTCTATTGGCATGGTTGCTTCCTGCCCATAGACGATCCTAAAAGGTGTTTTCCCCATTAACTTCTTGCATGTGGTCGTATAATCCCATAACCCCAAAGGGATGCGCATGTCCCAATCATTTCAATTTGTATTAAAGATATTGGTGAGTGCATTCTCCAAAATTTTGTCAAAAGCCTCTACTGCACCATTTTCATGTGGATGATAAGGGGTACTCTTCTGGTGATGGATCTGAAATTCCTCTGTCAGAGCTTTGATGGTTTCATTGACAAAGTGCGTACCTCTATCACTCATCAGTATCTTCGGGCATCCGAATCTATTCAAAATATGTTCAAAGATCAAGTGTGCAATAGTATTTTTAGTACAGTCCTTAACTACCTTAGCCTTTGCCCATCTAGTTACATAATCAATGGCAGTGATAATATAGCGTGCTCCAGTCTTCTTCCCTGGAGGATTAATCGGTCCAACAAAACCTATAACCCCTTTATGAAAGGCCTGCAGGGTCACCTGTGTTTGCAAGGGAATTTCATCTCTGCGCGAGGGCTTCCTTGTTCTTTGATATGCATCACAAGATCGACAGTATGTATGTGCATCACTATGCAGTGTGGGCCACCATAACCCAACACGCAACACCTTCTGCGTAGTGGCCTTCCTAGCAAAGTGGCCTCCTTCCAACCCTCCATGAGCCTCAACCAAGATATCCTGCCTCTCATGTTCCAACACATATCTTCTCAATACTTCGTATGCTCCAAACTTATATAGTTGACGAAAAATCAGGATAAAATTAGCTGTGTGCGCCACCAAATACTTATTCTGCTACATCTAGTATTTAGTATGCATGCTCCCAATGGTCAAAAAGTGAATAATATCAGCAAAGTTCTCATCAATCACATTGATAGCAAAGAGTTGCGCATCAGGTAGCCCCTACTCTAGACTAGTTGGCTCTTCCCCACTTTTGATGCGTGACTAATGATCAGGCTCAACATTTAATATTCCTGGCTTCACAATGATTTCAAATTCATACTCTTGAAATAACAACAACCATCTGCAAATATTCCCCCCCAACACAGGCTTATTGACCAGGTATTTCAAAGAAGAATGGTCAGTGAACATTTTGAAGTGTCCTCCTAGCAGATAGTGCCTATATTTTTGCAATGCATAGACCATGGCCAACCCTTCCCTTTCTGTAGTTGAGTAATTTTTCTCTGCACTGGAGAGATTCCTACTGGAAAAAGAAATAGGGTGATCAATGTCTCCTTCTCTTGGCTGCGCTAAAACAACCCCAAGTGTTATACCATATGCATCCACATGTACATGACAAAACATAGACCTATCCGGGAATATCAATATAGGTGCAGTGAACATTTTCTCCTTCAACATCTCTAATCCCTTTTGACATTCCTCATCCCAGAAAAATGACACATCCTTCTTTAACAATTTTTCCATCGGTGTAGTGATCAGAGCATACCCCTTAATGAACTTCCTGTAATAATCGGTGTGTCCTAGGATGGAGCGCATCTGTTTCTCAGTAGTAGGAACTTCTAGGTTGATGATAATTGTGATCTTGGATGGGTCTACCACCAATCCTTCCTGGCATACTATGTGCCCTAAAAAAATTCCAAAAGGCACGCAGAATATACATTTCTTCAGGTTAAGAGAAATCTAGTGCTTCCTACAAGTGTCAAGCATCATGCGCATGTTTGAAACATGTTTCTTTACTAGAATTTCTAGGTTGATGATAAATATGATATTGGCTGGGTCTACCATCAATCCTTCCTGGCATACTATGTGCCCTAAAAAAATTCCAAAAGGCACGCAAAATATACATTTCTTCAGGTGAAGAGAAATCTGGTGCTTCCTACAAGTGTCAAGCATCATGCGCATGTTTGACACATGTTTCTTTACTAACCCAAATACTGTCCAGTCATCAAAATAGACCTCCAAAAATTTATGCATGAATTATTTGAACACAACCATGACCACGTGTGAGAAGATCGTAGGTGCATTTTTTAGTCCGAACGACATGACAGTGTAATGGAAAGACCCCCACTTTGTTGCGAAGGTGGTCTTGCTGTGGTCTTTAGGTGAAATTCTGATATGATGATACCCTAAAAATCCATCAGTAAATGAATAAGCTTCTTGTCCTCACACATTATCCAGGATTTCATTAGAAAATGGAGTAGGGAAGGGGTCATGCACATAGGCATCATTCAACTTACGCATATCTACACAAATCCTTATCTCTCGTTTGGTCTTCTTCTCCTTAAATACCATAGGGCTCACCAAATCCAACTGCTCTACAGGCTTGATACTTGTAGCCACCATAATCTCTAACTCTTCTTTTACCTTCTGCTTGTACTTAGGATTCAATCAGTATGGTCATTGCTTGACAGGGCATGCATTTGGTTTCAACGTGATCTTCATAACCCCTAGGTCTCCTACAATTCCCTTAAGTTCAAAGAACTTAGTAGGAAACAAATCTTGGTATTCTGACAGCATCTCCACAATCTGCCCTACTGTACCATCATCCAAGTAATCTCCAATTTTGGCCAACTTGGGCTGATCTTCTATCCCAATGTTGAATTCCTTCAATTTCAAAGGTTTAGTTACATCCTCCATCCCCAACGAGGGCCATGCAACTGTGTGCTCCCCTTTAGATTCCAGGATGTTGACATTTCTTGGATCATCTTGGTTATCCTCTATTGACAAGTTATTGTAGTTGAAAATGTCTTGCATATACGCATCCTAGGCTAAAGCAACATATTACTTTCAGGGTCGGGACTCATCAAAGACAAGGGAATCTATGTCCTGCAGGGCTTCATCCAATTTTTCTGATCCCCCAACTGAGCCGAAGGTTGATAGTAAATCATCAGTCATTGTAATCCAATGGAGATTTCCTCAGTGCAGCTCCCTTTATAGATACCAAGTGGTAGGTACCATCCCTAACGAGTGAATAAAAATGTGAACTCAATCATCCCAAGTCCTTTTCTTTCACACTTTCATCCATGTAGATAGGTGTTTATGCGGGTCTCCCTGACCAAAAAACAACTCCATTGGCGGGGTAGCAGGAGGTTAAAATCACAACTTCATCATTTTGATGTATTCCTCCCAATCCTGAAACACACCCTTGTGCATATCCCACCAACATGTTGGGGTTGCGCGCATGGCAAAATCAAACATCCACAACCTTCATTCCTCAGGGATAACCTTTTCCAATATTTCCAGAATTTTTTTGATGCTACTAGAACCATCAAAATAGGGTAGTTCTCTTACCTTTGAGGATATGCACCAGAAGTTATTTTTGATCTTGAGGCAACGCAATGCTGAGACAACGTGCAAATGGTTCTGCTAGTTTTCCATCTCGCCATCCGAATCTGAGAAACATGAAATATCCTTTTCCAAATTCAACATCCCAACAACTGTAGGGTTGATCCAATCTTCATCATGCTCAGTCAGCTTGTAAATATGGTCGACATCATCTCCTTTGCGTATTGGTTTTGTATATCGTTCCCCTTCTGCTGGATCTAATGGGACTATCACCCGCCTACCGTCATGCTCAAAATCATGCTTCTACACTTCAGGTTGATGATGCCTTCCTTATCAATGGCCCAATCTAATCCTAATAGCGCAGGGTAGGGGTCTGCATCATTGACGATTGTATTACTTCAAAATCCACGCATACCTTCACTCCAGCGATGTCTACATGGACCTGTGGGAGCCTTCCAAGTGGAATGATCTTTTGCTGATTAGCCATGCGTAACTGAATGGTGGACCATTCCAGCTTTGGTTATCCCATCTTCTTCCACATCTACTTAGGTAGGACATTTGCATTAGACCCCAGATCCAAGATGACTTGATCCATCTCATACTTGCCAATCTGCAGAGTCATGCACATCTGCTGACCAGTGCTCTTCTTGTTCTTATAAATCTTGTTCATGGCCTTAGTCTCTGTTTGAGGTGTTTATTTTTCTGCACAGCTGTTTACCAGGGCCTAGAGATTATCTACCACCTTCTAATTGCGCAGTAGCTTAATGCAGGCTTGTAGGAATGGTTTGAATTCATCATCAGCCTTTGGTTCCATGGTAGACTTTGATGTGGACACTCCTGCAACAAAAAATCCTTCTTGGCTTCAATGAAAGTCTCGTTTTATTTCTACATGTTGAGTCCTTCCTTCTTGTCACACGCCTTTCTGATCAGTGGTTCTACATCATCCGTTTCCTCATTTCCTCCGATGGCAACACCACTACGTGTAATTACATTTACACTTGGGCCATCATCGTGTAGTTCAAATTTAACCATTTGTATTTTTTGGTATGTTTCTGTTTCTTTTCCTCCATTTTATCCATTAACACAAGACGATCTTAAATTACATGATCAAATTACCTATAGTATCTACAGGGTTGTCGCGCAGGGTTCGGGCAGTCATGTGCATAGTGTCTAGCATCTTTGCAGTTATAGCAAATTAATTTCCCTCTTCCTCGACCTGCACCTCCACCTCTCCCCCCTCCCCTTCCTCTTGTTGGGGATCCTCCCCATCCAGAGGGAGATTCCGGTAACAAAGGGTCAGCCTACACTCTGTAAAGGTTCACATTTTCTATCATTAGGTCAAACGTTCGGTAGTGGTGCTCATCGTGACGAACTGAAGAGAAAAATATTCACCACTGCTGCTTCAGCTTTGGCACATAGGCTCCTTGCCATGGGAAATGGTCTGTATCGTGTCGTCCAACTACCCTACAATCAGCGCACCACAGTGTGGGGGTGCTAGGTCCAGCAGCATCCCTGGGATGCAGTGGATTCGACCCCCCCCCCTGCTAGCAGGTAATCTAAAAACAGAGGGAAATTATCTTTGGTGTGGCCTGAACCTTTGCAACGTACACACCAGACATCTGCGCCAAATTCATTACCCCAATATTTGTGTAGGTTTTGAATTTCTAGGTGCATAGGCTCCAATTGGATTTGAATTTTCAACGCTCCAAATTGAGCATCTTCTCTAGGCGCAACTTCTAATTTCATTGCAACTTCCAGGGCTTCATCTTGAGAATCAATATTTTGTTGCCCTATAGGCCCGTGTAGATGTGGAAATATCATGGCAATGAAATATTCCTTATGATTCTTATCATCGTAAACAAATCCTCCATTGCTGATGGTTTGCTTCAGCCGTTGGTTGGCTTCCCAACCCGATTCCTTTGGCCCTTGCTTAATATATTTTAGTTCTATTATGCACTGTGAGTAGGAATTCGGCTTCCAGAATTGCTGTTTCAAGGCGTTCTTAATCTTCTCAAAAATGGGATCAATGTTCTGAGCTAGGTATCCCATAAACCAATCTAACGCGCAACCTTGAAATGCCATAGCAAACTACGCTCTCTTGACAACATCAATATTATCATTTTGCGCAGTCCACACTGCATTAGCCACCAACCAAAACCAATCCATATCCTCATTCCCTGCTCCTTTAAAAGTGGGTATATTCATATGTGTAGCCATATCTTTCGTAGATGGCGGTAGAGGTGGGGTAGGATATGTATTACTGCTGCACGAGTTCGACGGTGGCGTAGAAGGAGGGCTACCTTCGGCCTGTGTAGCCTCACTTCCTTCTATATCAGGTGAATTTATTAGAGGGTTGCATATAGATATTTCCCCTCTCTAATCGATATGATAATATTTTTCACTGCACGTAGTGCTTTCGATCTAATTAGAGGTTATTCACTCGGTGTGGCTGCACAAAACACCCTTTTCACACAATAGGATCTTAATCAACAGAGGCAAAGTTCATAAGAATTTACCTCTCAATCCCTTTAAAAATCTCCTTTCAGCTTTAGAATACGACACAAACTGATCTGCTGCAAATTCTGTCACAAACCCACCCAAGATGCTGTCAACCCAGTGATTTACAATCTGGGTGGTGGAATTATCAGTATTTTCCAACTGTTGGATAAATTCAGGGGTCCACTGCGTGACCTTATCATCTTTCCAATAGGTTTGGAATTTTGTTAGTCTTGACAACCACTCTTGCAATTTGTGTTCAAAGGTCACGGAGAAGATCTCGTGAACCTATGTGAAAATATACTTTTTCTTCCACTCTTCAGTAGACATCTTCTTACTTATGTTTTCGTTTAGGTAAAATTACTGAATCTGTTTTTCAAACCAGTCTTCTAGTTCCAGCTTTAATGGATGCCAATGACCTTTCCACATCACACAACCTCTCTCAAAATGATCCTGGTTCTGGCAACAAAACCATTTGTTGGCTTGAGGGGTCCTGACTCAGGTTCAGAGTTGAGGTTAACCAAAAAAAACCCTCTTACTACTGGCCCTTTCGATAGTGACCTTCTTGCACAAGTCAAAGTCTCACGCGAAGCAGTATGGGAGGGTGCTCAAACCAAGTTTCCACACCCTGAGAGAGAATTAAATTATGTGGGTGCCTTAAAATCTAAAACAATCATGAATATACCTTCGCAACATAAGCCCTAACTAGGAAACCCTTAACAGACAGATTTAGGTCAATTATGCAGAATATATTGCACACAGGTTAAAACAAAGGCCACATCCATGCAATAACCCTTAACAGATAGGATTAGAGCCCGATAGTATTAGATCCATTCAATAACCATTCATCTAAAGCCATAAATAGTTGCGCAATTGATCTAAACATAGATTACATAGGAATCGGAAATAACATGTAGAAACGATCATAAAGTAAATAACAGATGCATTTCAGACTCATATATCAGCAACAACAATTCTTTATTCATAAACAGTTTAGATCTTACTTACAAAACCTTCAGTTCACCCGCGCACACAGCCAGCGGGGTTCGCACATAGCAAGAATAAGGTCTTCACACACAGATCTAGCAGGAACCTTTTAACCAAGACAAATCCTCTAGAATATCAAAATATAGTGAGATCTATCATTGATCATTCACTTCTTATCTCTTATAGACTCGATCTAGACCCTTATTTATACCTTTAGCCTGCGCTCATCTAAGATCCACAAACCTTGGTTTGCAACCCCTGAATCTACCCTTTTGACCTATTACAACTCATGAGGGGCTTTGACCCACTCCAAAGCCCCTTGACTTGTGCTGTGCACGACTAAACTTACAAAATATTTACAAAAATATATAAAATATTTCTCAAAGTTCGATCCTAGAGGACCCTGCTCCAACATTCCTTCCCTGATATCAATGTATATTCAACAAATCTTATATTCGATTTTATTTCCTTTGATCTAATGATATTCCAAGGAAGATTACCTGTCATATTTGATTGGCTGTGATTGTGTGCAAGGATAAGAGATCAGGTGCGTACATGGTAGATTGCTCGAGTGGAGTGCAATATCTGCATCAAATTCAAAAGCCTTCTCCAATATGTGAGTATTCCATCTGTGATCTCATTTATCTATAGCATAGAACCAATTGTTTGCTGCATAATTGATCATTCGAGATCAAAATTTTCTTGTTGTTTTATTGTTCTTGTTTTCTTATGTTTGGTGATCAGATCAGACATGAGATCACGGAGAAACAAATCCTTGAAAATTTAGATGCAACAAAACTAGTGATTTCAATGTGATCATACTTGATTTGTGTTTACTTTGCCTCCAATTTTGATTGAATCCTGTATTGCCTGGTTTGTTGAGTTTTCTCCTATTTTTCTGATTTTATTCAACTATTTTTAGGGTTTACTGCATGTATATTTTTCTTTCCTCTCAACCTCTGTGTTGAGTTTCATTTTTGTCCAAATATTTATGATTTTTATTAAATAATTATATGCTTGTACCTCATGTTTTTTCCTTTTAAGTTGATGACTAGGGGCATTTGGAGACAATAATTAATTCATAAATTGTTCTTGTTAATTAAATTGAAGAATTGTTTTGTGTAATAATATCATTAATAATAGGTTTTCCTGATGGCAAGAGAATAATTCTAGCACCAACAATGATGGAATTCTTCTTGAAATACATTTGAGTACAGGTTCATGCACAAAATCATCACCATATTTGAGTACGGATTCAGTAACACAAAACATTGCAAAGCTTGTAAAAACCTTGAATTGGCCAGATAATGTGGTCATGGGTTATGCAACAATTGCCATCATAAAGATCTATGCTTTCGAAATCTCAGCTGGAAGAGAGCAGATTTATTTCCATAGTTCCATTCCTTAATTGATGAATTATTGACATCATGATCGACATACTTGCATCAATGTGCCTATGAATCGTATTCAGCTGGTTTGGTCTTCAAATTATAGTTTTCAGAATGAATTCATGAAACCTTTTTGTAATATGAATAGTGTTGGCTCGTAATACTTGGAGAGGATCGAAGGGCTCGTCAAACCCCAAAATGTGGTGTCATCTGTTCTCACTTGATTCCTTTGTGGGAGGGCCAGGCAAATCACTGGATCATGAAAAGTTATTCTGCATGTGAGAAAATGATCATTGTTGAAGAATTTCTATGTAATTTTCCAATGGAGGTGCATAAATTTAATTTGATATTTGTTGTTCGACATCAATATGCTATCTGCAAACTATCAAAGTAACCGTAGCAGGCAACATGTCTTCGTGGAGACAACCTGATTGCAGAACAAAAGTCGTGGTTGGGTGATTTATTTATGGTGGCTCCAACCCCGATCTCATCCGAATAAATATGTATTTACCCTCATCTTATCATATGCCTTGTTGCGCATACCTATGGATGGTACCATCAAGATTTTCATTCTGTGGAACCATGGGTATATGTTGGATAAGACTATGGAGTGGCCGAGTCAATAGTTTGAGTCGGTGGTAGGTGCGAGCTTACCCTTTCATCTAGGAGGATCGTTGACGTGATGATGACAATGAATATTATAGATTCAAATCGCTAACTGAAAACTTAATACAACTATGTGGGTGTGGAAACTTTAATCGTTGAAGTCAGAGGTAGCAACAACGATAAGACGCTGACTCTGGAAGAAAATGGAATGAATTTGAAAGAGTAAGGCTCAGTGGGTGTCTGCATCGAAACTGCCCAAGAATGCGTGGAGGTGCATGAGGAGAACACGAGGCCTCATTATCTGCCTCGACTTCTCTCATTACTCGCTTCTCTCACGACCAAACATCAACTTGTATGCGACATTGGCAACACATATTACGGGAAGGACAGGGCATACGTTTTGGAGGCAATCAGTGATAATTCTGTAAGGATTTTCTTGTTTATTTTAATGGCCAATCATGATGCAAATGATCTCGCAGCAAGAAACTCCGAAGCCTAAGCAGATCAAGCTCAGGTGTAAAACATGCTCTCTGTTCAAAATAACTCCATAATCACAATGAATCGTATGCCATAGTCTTACAAGGGTATGCACATGGTTCATGTATGGGATTTTAGTCATCTCAATCTTTTTTACACTCTTTTGAGAAAACAAAAACTGAAATGGTTTGTAAGTAATGGAAAGGCAGAGGGCTAGGATGATCCTCGGTTACCAACAATGCAGAGAATATTACAGAGAGGCTTGCGAAGTGAGCTTTCTAGCTATGTGATGGTCAAAATTATTCCAGAAGTTAGGATCACATCAACTCAAATAGGAAAGAAAATCTTCTGTTTCAATTTTAACTAATTTTTACTAACCATAATCCTAAAATTCTGTACACAGTCAATCCATCTTAATTTGGGCAGCATTACTGCTATAAAAGCGATTGTTGTACATTGATTTGGGAGAGAATTAGAGATTATCTATTGTGGAATATAATTATAAGCAATTTTATGTGTATTTTTAAGACTCCATTCCAGTAATAGATTATGGGTATGCTTTGATTCAGATCGTTGCAAGTTATGGTTCACTTTAAGTCTTTGATTTTAGTATTTTAATCCTTTCTTTACTGTAGTAGTTTTAAGATTGCCCAAGTGTGGTAGGGCCCCCACCATATGGGATAAAGCTTCATTATTTGTTAAAATAGATAGTTGTACGATCAATTTATAGAATTAACCTGTTCATTTAGTTAATGCGAGTTTCTTCCATGTCATTGCGCGAGGTATATAATTGATTTCTGGGTGTTTTTATCATTATAAGAATTGCACTCGTCAATTGAGAAACTAGATGTGAGTTTATATGTTGCTATTGATCACATAGGTCGTGCGCAATTTCCTTTGGGAAAACCGAGTCTATTTAATCATCACTGGGTATTCAATGATCCATTATGAAGTGCACTTTGAGATTAGATCATAATGCATGGCAAGAGTTGAATAAATTTGTATTTAATGGTTAATTTTCAATTAAAAGTATGGTTGATGAGTGAGTTTTGTTCACACACACACACACACACACACACACACATATTCATTGTGCTTAGTAGTGTTAATAGATCATGTGTGCGTATTGATTGATTTTATGTTAGAAACATCGTGATCCTATTAAACAATTAGTTTGTTTCTTGCATTGAGGTAGTGTGATTTGATGTCGGCAATTTCCTGTTGATTGAATTTATTTAAAGGCTGAATGTGATATTAATTTAAATATTCATTTCCAACATCTAATATTGATTTCCATTTCCAGTATTATAGAATAAGTATTGATTTCAAGCATCATCAATGTGATTTAATTCAAGTTGTGAGATTTAGATTAAAACATTTTGTGTGGTTTAAGTCATTCCCAACATTCAGATTTAGTTCTAACACTTCCAGTTTGTCTTAGTTCAAAGAAGTGTGAGTTAATTCAAAGCATTGTCAGCGTGACTAAGATCTAGTTTTTATTTCTGAACAAATAGAATAGAATAGGTCCAAATCCCATTCCAAGTATAGTAGTATAGGGATTTATTTTATAACAATATGGTAGAGATTCTATTCACAAACGCAACATAATTTCATTTCCCTTTAAGCATCAATAGATCGATTTGCATTGTTTTCAAAACTAGTCATAAAAGTGTGGGTTTTAATGCATTTTATTTATAAGCAAGAATAGATCAGCGAGATTGAATGCGTATGATAGTTTAAGTGTCAATTTTGGTATTCATTCCAAGATGTAGCATTACATTTTGATTTCTTAGATACTAGGTTTTGATGATTGTTTGTCTTTGCCTTTTGAATCATTAGAGTTTGAATTTCGTGTTTTGAAAATATTTTATTTCAAGAAATGCACTTAAATTGGTTTTCATCATGCCTTTGATTTTAGTAGGTTTGTCTTTCAATTACAGAAATTTAGAATGATTTGTGTTGAATTAAATTGATTGCTTATGTCATAATGAAGAATTATTTTATGAGAATGAAATCAATGTTAGTCTGCTTAATTAGTATTGCTTCTATTATCACCCCAAAAAATGAAGCATCATTTTGATAAGGTTAAATAGGTTAATGTGTCAAAAGTAGGGTTGTAAGATTCATTTTTAAGATTGGTCAAGGGAAATATTAAATTTTTATTGTTTAAGTTTACCCTAAGGTCTAAACCCACTCATTTTTAAACCCCCTCAGGTCACATCATTCATCATTTTCTGACTGATTTCAATTTCCAAGGTTTTTGTACCGAAAGTGCCTATTTAACCAAGAAACCACAGTTTCGTAGCGAAATACACTGTGAAAAGTCACTTTTCGCTACGAAATTGCTGATAGTTTCGTAGCGAAAACATACAAATTAACACAAAACGCTACGAAAGTGCAGTTTTATGTCTGTCTTGTTAGTCTAGCTGTTAGGTGTCAGAAAATCGTTGAGAATGAGTAGGTTAGATGCCATTCGAGTCATGGAGGGATAAATAAAAGGTAAATGCTTAGGTTTGCAGTCATCATGATGAGTTTAGGTATGTATGAGACATCATAAAGTCATGAAGAGACATCAAAACTTCAAATCCTCTTCTAATTCAGTCATTTCCTATTTCTCATTCCTTCTTGCATGATATTGAGCCCTAGAGAGCCAGTGCACTAAGCCAAAGTTTTGGTTGGTTTTTTCAAAGGTTTACATTGAGCATGATCAAGCGAACCTAGAATTTCTTCAAGCGAGGCTGTGAAGACATTGAAGAAACCATGGCAGAGAAAAGAAGGACGAACAACGGTGGCTAATGCCTGAGATATGAAACTGCAGACATGAATTTGATCAATGAAGACCAAACAGTATTGGAAGCTTTCAAAAGGGCAGGTTTCCTACAGTTTTTTGAGAAATTACAAGGCTGTCATACACAGGTGTCCAAGGAGTTTTATTTTAATTTCAGTGGAACAACCACTAAAGTGGGAATGCTCAAATTTTCCATCACACCAGAGGTTATTGAAGTTGCTACAAAGATTCCAAGAGGACAGGAGAATTGGTTCAAAGGTTTCAAGTTTAACATCGTGCAGCGCAAAGAGTTCATGAAGCCTGAGCATACTGAAATGGATCTCACCAATGCTATTCCAAGAAGTTACATAAAAGACAACTATTCAAAATTGCTGCTCATCTTCCAAAATTACTTTACTTGTGAAGGGAGATACCACAAAGTCTACTCATATCATTTCAAATTAATTTTGCACTTTACTAGTAAGATTTCCCTAGATCTACCTTTCTATTTTCATAGAAGTTTGTCAAAAATGGCAGATAAGGTCCAAGCAAAGTCTGAGGGGAGTGAGACTTCATTATTTCATCATGGTTTTATGAAGTTATTGGTTTTAGATGAACTTCAAAGGTTAGGCAGAGATTGGTCCTCATTCTTGTTTGTTAATGGTTTTGAGTTGGATTCTCTTACTCCTTCAAGAACTCCTAAGCCTAGGAGAATTCCATCACCATTAGCAGTAGAACAGAGGGAATCATTGGCAACAGAACCAAGTGAACCTGCAATAGTAGAACCAAGTGAGAAAATTATGAAGGAGCCAGAGCAAATGCAGAGTCTTGACACACCAAGTGCCCCACTTGCAAAATATAAGTCAAAAGTGGTCAAACATGTAAAACAAAAACAAACTGTTAGTAAGCAAGGAACTAAAAGGATGACAAGGAGCCAAACAGTGGTTTTAGAAGAGAAAACAGTGGCTGTAGAAGACAGAGCAAAATATAAGGGAAATCTAGAAGATATTTTACATGCCATTGATATAGAGGAAAATCCTATTGTCCAAGCTATGTTTATAGAGGAAGTTGGACATAAGTTAAAAAAGGATAAATCTGCAAATAAATTATAATTTGAGGGAGAAGATGCAGGTTTCATGTTCCAAGAAAGAAAGCCTATGACAAGGCATGCTAGGAAGCTATTAGATAGCAGTAAAGAAGTTCAACCACCTACTGACACAACTCACATCAAGAGATTATTGACCTTTCATCACCTACAAAGAAAGATAAAGTCAACAAATCAAAGAAAGGAAAAGAGAAGGTGATGGAAAAAAAAAATAGTTGCAGCTCCTTGAAGAAAAATTGAAATTGGCCAATAATGAAATTGTTGTTATGAAAAGAGAAGCAAGCAAACACAATGTAGATAAGATTCAATTTGAAAATATGAAGGCAATTTGGGAAGAACAGGTTGACACTGTCTCCAAGACTTTGGATAACACACAACAACTCATCAAATGGACCATTCCAGCAAGGAAAGAGGCCAAACATATCAGGAGTATGAAAACACAGTTGAAAGCCACCAATAGAAGATTGAAAGACCAGGTTAAAGAATTTCAAGGCCAACTTGAACTAATTCATGAAGAGTTAGAGAGAAAAGGCCTTAAAATGACAGTGCTTGAAGAGCTAATAGCTCAACCAATTATAAATGAGGAAGAAATGCCTCAAGGATCATAAGGTGAGTTGGTTTATGGTTTTTTAAGGCTAATGACGTGTTAGAGACAATATTTTGGCACTTATAGGGTTCAGTTTTCAAAATTACACAAAAATATGGATTTTCAGCACTTTTCAGTAGTTTCGTAGCTTGCTTGGGCTTGGAGGACAACAAAATGCTACGAAACTACTGTAGCTGTTATTTTTAATTTTTGAACCAGTTTTGGTTGCTTTCAAGAGCTAAAATTGGTGTGGGATATGTGTCTAATTATGATGAAGACTAAGCAAAAGGAAGGAAATTTTTTTTTTGAGGGTAAAGGGCATGTTTTGCAGCGCTACGAAAGTATGCTACAAAACTGCCTTACTTTCGTAGCGTACTGTATTTGAGCCTTTTTAGCAGGTTTTGGAGCATTTTTGGACATCTGGAGATTATTGAAGTGTTAAAGACCATGACAAGAAATTATTCAACACTCAAAGACCACGAATTGAAGATAAATTGGCAGCCAAAGCATTCATGGAATAAGAAGACCATTTGCCTAAAAAATAGGGTTTTTTTTTCTAGTTTTAGAGGAGGTCAGTTAAGTGGTCATAAAGTGATGAATCCCATCACCTCAATTTGAACATGTGAAAGCATACTTGTAAAAGATGTAATTGCTTTAGAGGATAAGGTTGTTAAATGTAATAATGAGCAGTTTGAGTCCTAGTTGGATAAGGACTGTCAAGTAGGATAGCTGTCATTTTGTAATTAAGTAGATGTTTTATGGTTATGCAAGGTGTCATTAGGAAAAAAATTGATGAATCTAGCTAGGAGGCAGATCATATCAGGATGTAACAAGTCTACTAAAGGCCATTGAGTCGAATTTGTCAAGGGTTGGAGTTTTTTGGCAAAATTGCAGCTTATTGTAAATTGACTATTTTAGCAATACAGAGATTTGTTACTTGACCAACCTGAGATTCTGAATGAGTTTTTAGTGCTTACCTATCTTATCTATACCTTTTATGTATCTCATTTGCAGTGGTTTTCATTTATAATACTCAGAGTTGATTCATGCAATTCTCTAACTTCCTTTATAGATGAATTGATTGTGTATTTTCCTGTTTCATGTGTATGTGTCCTACTACTAAAAACTCTTACCTGCTTCAACTTCCATGTCAAGTTAACTCACTGAATCACTGAAAATGTTGACTCCATAAGCCCAATGTTTACATACTGATATTATTTTCAACCTACACTCATCATAAGCAAGTTATTTCCTAAATAGAGTTAGCCATCTACATATTTATTCAATATCATTAACCCTTGAGAGAGCCCTCTCAGACTGAGGAGGCTAAGCCTCAGTCACAAGATTGGTTTGAAACAGTTACATGAGATTTTCTAATTAGCAGCCTATCAGAAGCAATTTTGTGATCACATTTTCTTTTTTCCATCATTCTGTACTTAACGATCAAAAGGAAAATTACATACTCTGACCATTAAGCTAAACAAACACGCAGTACAACTCGTGTTTACGACTCCCAGATTGACAATTACATATTAAGAGATTTAATTCACCAGTTAAATCTCTTAACATTTTTGCGCCGTTTCCGGGGAGTTGTAATTTAGTTTATGTAAGAATTTTATTACAGAGTTTCAAGGGTATTGCAGGACGTTAGAGGGCAGAGAGTGTACGGTAAGACGTGAGTGAAGAGCCATGCATCCACTTTTGTGGGTTTGCTCCAAAGTCTGACCGTTGTTGCATAGCTTTGAACTTTATTTTCCTTTTCTTTATGCGTAGAAGTAGAAGTAGGCCTCAGAATAATCCGAAATATTTTGTGAGACATTTAATTTTCGAATTGTTTTGCTTTCAATAGATTAAATAGTCAGAAATTTTCCCCAGCACGTCGTTCCCTTCCTTTTTTTGCAAGTTTATTTTTTATGCAAGTGTGGTGAGATTTATTTCAGCCAATATCCTTTAAATTCATTTACCTTCAGATTCCAATATTTAACATTATATCAATTTTGGGGTGCTGTAATAACCCTCGCTACTAATATGTGTGTGGAGACAGGGAATATTAATCAACCAGATGGACTTAAAGATGATAACAAGTATGACGGTCCTCTCTCAAGCCCTAGCTGCTGCTGGGATCTTGATCTCTACCTCTCCGAAAGAAAACTTCTTGACAATAGTTAAGAACTTGTCCATTTCTCCATCATCACAAGAGGATTCAAAAGTATCTTTTGAGGAGACAAACAAATCATGCACTATGATCAACAGAGAATATCCACTGGAACCTAAGAACGAGGATTTCTTGACATGTTTATCAACAGATCCAGAATGTGATCAAGAGACTACTCTCCCTAAGGAGGACAATCGACACAGCATGGAAGAAGAAGATGTGCAACGTGGGCCAAATCAAGAAATGGACCAAGGCTACCATGATTACATCAAACACTGGTTCCAAACAATGGCTCAAGCAAGACAATATTATCCTCTTCTAAAACTATTGTTGTCATATCATTTACATTTGCTAGTTTTTCATGCTCATGCACGCTTTGAAGTTTACATGTTAAATTTTAGCATGAATATAAATTTGCACCTAATCCGCACATGGATTCATTGGAAGTACTCCTATACTTAAAAGGGAGTCTTTCGCCTCTTAGGGTAAAGTAGGATAGGAAAATAAATGAATAAAGCTTTTATAATGTTGTTAGGGTTTTTATTTTTAAAAGTATAGTCACTAAAACTACTTTTGATCCACATTGGTTGTTAACACACACATTTGTGACACATCTTGTTGAGTATGATTCACTCTAACACCTCATGATTTTTCAAAATTAACCATGGATAATCACTCAAATAAGGTGTCATCTGAGATATATATTTTCAGTTTCCCTTAGAATTAGTATTGGAAAACCCCCTATGGTGGACCACTCTTTTTAAGATCAATATGAGCTATTCATGAGAACACTAACATTATCAACTCGATGAATCTTTCAATCATTATCTGGGATATATTTAATAATTATCTAGGGTAGAGAAACTTGCCAGTAATGATTAGCCATTAAAAAATTTTCATGTCATCCCATACTCTTAAGGAGTAGATCTGTCTCCCCACTTATTAAGTAACCTTTTAGGTTAATCATAATAAGAGTATACAAAATATTCAGGGGAGGATAGGAGGTCTCATGATGAGCTTAACTACCATGATAATGATACCTAACATGCATGACATTACTGCTCATGGTCACCAAAAGATGGAAGACAAGAGGTCTCATCACGAGCCGACCTATTCATCCATGTTACTTCTTTTGAGTGGCACTGCCATCAGTACTAAGCCAGGACAATGGCCTTCATCTAAATTTCAAATAAGATAACTCTGAATCCATGCTTAGTAAGTGGGACACACACATTTTGATGGGTTGAAAGACCTCCCTACTGAGGTTATGGACACCTACGGGCAACAAGGTTTTTTCTGTGGTATTAAAGTTAATTGCATACTATGATTTTCTTGGTTATCCTTCTATTTCCCTAAAACTTATCCTTTATTTTCTTGAACAATGGTTTTAAAGATGATTTGAACATGATGCTTTGAGTTCTATCTTTCAAAAATAAAGAATCTTTAATGATGTGGTATTCTCAGTAAAGGTTATTCTTTGTACTAGATTAAGAGGAAATTTAGTTTTGAATTCGAATGAAAACAAAATTTAGAGTGTTCAATAAAGAGGTTGCTGATTGGTATCATAACTCACTTCGAATTTCATGGTATTTAGAGTGATGAATTACTCAATGATGACTGCTCACAAGATGTTGGTTGGCAGCAATGTGTATTGATGGTGGCTGCCTCTAAATATGAGATGCATAACCTAGATACAAGATTGATATAGTAGGTGCATGAAACTTGTGGTAGTATTTTTGAGATTGCACCTTTTCAACAAAATTTGATTTTTATCATAAGACTTTGAGCAGAAACAAAACAGGGAATTCATTTGGGACAAGGTAACATGTATGTGCCATACTCTTTTCTCTATAATGTCTACTTTATGTACCCGATCTTGTTACATTCCTGGAATTGATACTTTTATTAGAACTGTAACGTGGTTCGCAGGCATTGTAATAGTTATATTACATGCGAATTAAGGCATTACAATATAGGGCATATTCATCCTTGCTTGCTGAAATCTTTGATGACACACTTATCAGAAGCATAATCTTTAGAAATTTCCCCTACCTTCTTCCATAGTTTTATAGTTTAAAGGTTTGGCTTGCACAAGGACGTGCAAGAAGTTCAGCATGGGGGGATTGTTGAGTTGCATTTTTGTCCAAATTTTTACGAGTTTTATTAAATAATTATATGCTTCTACTTGGTATTTTTTCCTTTTAAGTTGATGACTAGGGGAATTTAGAGACAATAGTTATTAATTCATAAATTCTTCTTGTTAATTAAATTGAAGAAGTGTTTTGTGTAATAATATCATTAATAATAGGTTTTCCTGATGGCAGGAGAATAATTCTAGCACTAGTAGTGTTGGAAGGCTTCTTGAAATACATTTGAGTACAAGTTCATGCACAGAAGCAACACCATATTTGAGTACAGATTCAGTAACGTTGAACATTTCAAATCTTGTCAAAACCTTCAACTGGCGAGATCATGCGGTCATGGGTTATGCAACAATTTCCGTCATAAAGATCTATGCTTTTGAAATCTCAGTCGAAAGAGAGAGGATTTATTTCCAGAGTGCCATTCCTTAATTGATGAATTATCAACATCATGATCGATAGACTTGCAGCAACATGCATGTGAACCATATCCGGCTGGTTTGGTCTTTCAATTATAGTTTTCAAAATAAATTCATGAAACCTTTTTGTAATACGAATGGTGTTGGCTCGTAATTCTTGGAGAGGATCGAAGGGCTCGTTGAACCCCAAAATGTGGTGTCATCTGTTCTCCCTTGATTCCATTGTGGGAGGGTTAGGAAAATCACTGGATCATGATAAGTTGTTGTGCATGTGAGAAAATGATCGTTGTTGGAGAATTTCTATGTAATTTTCCAATGGAGGTGCATATATTTAATTTGATATTTGTTGTTCGACATCAATATGCTACTTGCAAACTATCAAAGTAATCGTAATAGGAAGTAGGTCCTTGTGGAGCCAACCTGATTGCAGAACAAAAGTCATGGTTGGGTGATTTATTTATGGTGGCTCCAACCCCGATATCATCTGAATAAATACATATTTACCCTCATCTGATCGTATGCCTTGTTTCACATACCTGTGGATGGTAGCATCGAGATTTTCATTCCGTGGAACCATGGGTACATGTTGGATAAGGTTATGGAGTGGCTAAGTCGACAGTTTGAGTCGGTGGTAGGTGCGGGCTTACCCTTTCATCTAGGAATATCGTTGATGTGATGGTAACAATGAATATTGCAGATTCAAATCGCTTCTTGGAAACTTAATACAACTGTGTGGGTGTGGAAACTTTAATCATTGAAGTTGGAGGTAGTAGAAACAATAAGATGCTGACTCTAGAAGAAAATGGAACGAATTTGATAGAGTAAGGCTCAGTGGGCATCTGCATCGACACTACCCAAGAATGTGTGTAGGTGTGAGGAGAACATGAGGCCTCATTATCTGCCTCGACTTATTTCATTTCTCACTTATCTCACGACCAAATATAAACTTGTGTGCGACATTGGCACATGGAATGGCCAAGTTTCCATTCATATTAGCACATATTACGAGTATGTCAGGTCATGCATTTTGGAGGCAGTCAGTGAGAATTCTGTAAAGGTTTTCTTGTTGATTTTAATGTTAAATCATGATGTAGATGAGATTGCAGCAGCTAGCTTTGAAGCCTAAGTGGAGCAAGTTGAGGGTGTAACACATGCTCTCCGTTCAAAAGAATTCCATAATCACAATGAACCATACGACAGAGTCTTACATGGGTCTACGCAAGGTTCATGTATGGGATTTTAGTCATCTAAATATTGTTTACATTCTTTTGAGTGAATGAAAACTAAAATGGTTTGTAAATAATGGAAAGGCAGAGGGCTAGGATGATCCTCGGTTTCCAACAATGCAGAGAATATTACGGAGAGGCTTGCGATGTGAGCTTTCTAGCTATGCGATGGTCAAAATTCTTCCAAAAGTTAGGATCGCATCAACTCAAATAGGAAAACAAATCATCTATTCCGATTTTAACTAATTAGTATTAACCATAATCCTAAATTATATACACAATTGATCCATCTTAATTTGGGCAGCATTATTGATATAAAAGCAATTGTTGTACATTGATTTGGGGGGGGGGGGGGCATTAAATATTATCTGTCGTGGAATGTAATTACAAGCAATTTACTGTGTATTTCGAAGACTCTGTTACAATAATATATTGTGGGTATGATTTGATTCATGTCGCTGTGAGTTATGGTTTATTGTGAGCCTTTTATTTAAGTGTTTTAATCCTTCCTTTACTGTAAGTAGTTTTAAGCTTTCCCACGTGTGGTAGGGCCCACCACCATATGGGATCAAGCTGCATTATTTGTTAAAATAGATAGTTGTACGATCAATTTATTGAATTAACCTTTTCATTTAGTTAATGTGAGTTTCTTCCATGTCATTGCGTGAGGTATATAATTGATTTATGGGTGTTTTTATCATTATAAGAATTGCACTCGTCAATTGACAAACTAGATTTGAGTTTATATGTTGCTATTGATCACATAGATCGTGTGCAGTTTCCTTTGGGAAAGTCGAGTCCATTTAATCATCACTCGGGTATTCAACGATCCATTATGAAGCACACTCTGAGATTAGATCATAATGCATAGAAAGAGTTTGAATAAATTAAAATTAGTATTTGTGGATTTAATTTACAGTGCGAGAAATGGTTGGCTAGTGAGTTTTATTTGTATATATATATATATATATATATATATATATATATATATATATATATATATATATATGTATATATATATATATATATATATATATATAGATTCCACTTGTGCTTAGTAGTGTTAATAGATCATGTGTGTGTATTGATTGATTTTATTTTAGAAACATCGTGATCCTATTAAACAATGTGGTTTCTTTCTTGCATTGAGGTAGTGTGATTTGATGTCGGCAATTTCCTGTTGATTGAATTCATTTAAAGGCTGCATGTGATTTTAATTTAAATATTCATTTCCAACATCAAAGATTGATTTCCATTTCCAGTATTATAGAATAAGGATTGATTTCAAGCATCATCGATGTGCTTTAATTTAAGTTGTGAGATTTAATTTAAAACATTTGTGTGGCTTAAGTCATTCCCAAAATTCAGATTTATTTCCAACACTTCCAGTTTGTCTTAGTTCAAAGCAGTGTGAGTTAATTCAAAGAATTTCCAGTGTGATTAAGATCTAGTTTTTATTTTTGAACAAATAGAATAGAATAGGTCCAATTCCAATTCCAAGTATATTAGCATAGGGATTGATTTTATAACAATATGGTAGAGGTTCCATTCATGAACGCAACATAATTTCATTTCCATTTAAGCATTAATAGATCGATTTTCATTGTGCTCAAAACTAGTCATAAAAGTGTGGGTTTTAATGCATTTTATTTATGAGCAAGAACAGATCAGCGAGATTGAATGAGTATGATATTTTAAGGGTTAATTTTGGTTTTAATTCCAAGCTGCAACATTACATTTTGATTTCTTATATATTAGGTTTTGATGATTGATTGTCTCCGCCTTTTGAATAATTAGATTTTGAATTTCCTGTTTTGAAAATGTTTTATTTCAAGAATTGTACTTAAATTGGTTTTCTTCAAGCCTTTGATTTCAGTAGGTTTGTCTTTTGATTGCAAAAATTCAGAATAATTTGTGTTGAATTAAATTGATTGCTTATGTCATAGTGAATAATTCTTTTATGAGAATGAGATGAGTGCTAGTATTCTTAATTAGTATTGTTTTTTTTCCCATCATTCTGTACTTAACGATTAAAAGGAAACTTACATACTCTGACCATTAAGCTGAACCAACACGCAGTACAACTTGTGTTTACGACTCCCGGATTGAAAATTAAACATTAAGAGCATTAATTTGCCAATTAAAGCTCTCAACACTCTACACGAGTTTTTAGGGATTTCTTGAGTTATTTCACTGGACGCTACCTTCCAAGCCCGTGCGTGCATTCAGAAGTACTTAGACACTAGCTAGCAAGACTATGCGTGCATCCGGCCACTCCCTTGCATATTCTGTGCATGCATACGAGATGTTTTTCCTAGAAAAATTAATTTTCTATTTCTGGAATTTTAATTTCTGTTTTTTTCCAGTCTGGACCTCCTATCTACCTGCTCGATCTCATCCAGATCTGTTTTTGTTCACTTTTTTATTTTGATTGGTTATTTTCCTCTTTAGAGGAGTCCTTGTATTTCATTGAGAATTTAACTTCTCGTTTCTTGCCAATCTATTGGAAACTTGTTTGGTTTATCACTTGCTGTAGTTGATCAACTGCTGTATGTCTATGTTCTGATCCATTTCGATAAGTTTGTTCAAGTTTTTCCATTGTTCATTGTTGTTCAAATTGCTTCTTGAGTTTTGATTGGGTGCCTTGGATTGAGGTTTGATTTGTGCCTCTAGATTTCAGTATCATATTGGTTGGCTGTTTTCAACAACTATTTAGACCTAATTTACGATTTTTCCTTCAAATTTTGTGGTTTTTTCTCATTTTCGTTCCTTCTTGTTGAGCAATCTCTTTGATATTTTGGTCATTTTTGTCACAAATGGTGGTGTTGTGACCAATTGTGCAACTGTCATTTGAACAAGTTCTTTTGAGTGTGTTTTGTCGTGTTGTGTCACCTTCAGTTGATATTGTTTAGGCCTTCTTGCCTCTAGGTTTGAACACTGTTACCGATGAAATAGGTAACTGCGCTGGTACCTACTTTTTGAGGCAGCAAGAAAAACACCCGATTTTGAAAAAGTGGTGATGCAGAATGACAAAAAAAATTTTGGAGCATGTTTTTGGCACTCTAAGTTTTTATTTATTATTTATTTTTTATTTTTATATGTGATTTTTTTTATGTCGATTTTGAATAGTGGTGGTGTATCATGACCAACGTTTTTTTATAGGATTGATTTTGACACTATAGATTTTCTAATGTCTTCTTCTTCCATGATATGTTTATTTTTAAGTGCATTTATGTACTTGTGTTTTAAAAACAAAAAATTATTTAAAAAAAAATAAAAACTTGTAATGATATCTTCACTTTTTCACATAGATAAAAGATGGAAAAAGGGTCAATATTCTATAGTTTTAACTTTGAGCAGAAATTATCTACACACGAATCTTATAACATAAAATAAACAATAGCGAACGCATACAACATAAAACAGATAAACACAGAGATTTTCCCCTGGATCCCAAATCGGGACGACCAGCTTGATTTTTCATTATATTCCTTTTAGTGTTACAACACATATATATACATGCAGGAGCATACATAAACCCCAATCCATTAACCCTGGATTAGAACATAACCGTAGTTCCCTTGACCGGATCTACAAAAATACCAGGGGCCGAAAACCATCGAAACCCAAAACCATGTGCAAAACCATGCACAAAACCATGGGCGGATCCGCCTATGAGTGGGTCCGCACAAAAAACAAATTTTGGCCGGGGCGCTGCCCCGGACCCCAACGGTGGGGATTGCTTCGCCCCTCGTGACCCCCCAGCTACGCCCGACGCAACATACAACGCGTGGGGCTAATCGTGGAAAGAATATAACACATACCCAACATTCTCCCACTTGTTGTTTTCTTTCCACGGGGGCCACAGGAGAGCTTACTCATTTGGCCAATTCTTCAACACCCATTGTTTCTCTACACCAAGAGAACTTCTGAGTGCTCACAGACTTCGTCAATGCATCTGCAACATTCTTCAAAGTGTCCACCTTTACCAGCAACACCCTTTTAGCCTCAACCATATCTCTAACAAAGTGATATTGAACATCAATGTGCTTTGTCTTTGAATGATAAACAGGGTTCTTAGCCAAGAAAATTGCACTTTGGCTATCACAGTCTATCCTTATAGCTTGCTGTACCAACCCCATACTTGAACACAATCTCTGTAACCAAACTGCTTCCTTGCTTGCATGAGTGGCTGCTATGTATTCTGCCTCTGTAGTTGAAAGAGCCACTACAGACTGTCTTTTACTCATCCAACTGACTGCGCCTCCAAATAGGCTAAACACATACCCACTTGTAGATCTTCTTTGGTCGAGATCTCCAGCCCAGTCTGCATCAACAAAACCACGAATGTCCAACATTCTTTCCAATCCTGGTCTTCCCTGGTAGCACAAGCCATAATCACTAGTGCCACGTAAATATCTGAAAACCCGCTTCACTACTGTCCAATGCTCCTTCCCTGGGTTTGACATAAAACTGCTCAATACTCCCACTGCATGTGCAATGTCTGGTCTAGTACAGACCATTGCATACATCAGGCTACCCACTGCACTTGCATATGGAACACGGGACATATACTCCTCTTCTTCTTGTGTCTTGGGACACTGTTCAGCAGACAGCTTTACACCTACAGGAATAGGAACATTCACCGGTTTACTATCCTGCATATTGAACTTCTGCAATATAGTCTCGACATACTTCCTCTGGTTTAACCAGAGCTTCCTCTTTGCCCAATCTCTCTTAATTTCCATGCCCAAAATATAGTTTGCAGCACCAAGATCCTTCATGTCGAATTTGGAGAACAGTTGGGTCTTCAAATCCTGGATAATTTCTTTGTCATTTTCAATCAACAACATATCATCCACATACAAGACCAAATAAATAACACAGTCACCAATTAATTTAAAATAAACACATTGATCTTCCTTGCTTTTGGTGAAGCCAAGTCCCCGTATATAGGTATCAAATTTCTGATACCACATCCTTGGTGACTGTTTTAACCCATACAGAGACTTCTTCAACCTGCATACCAGTTCTTTCTTACCCTTCACCATAAAGCCCTCAGGTTGCTTCATGTAGATCTCCTCTTCTAGATCCCCGTGAAGAAATGATGTCTTCACATCCATCTGTTCTATCTCAAAATCAAATGCAGCAGCAACAGATAAAAGTAATCTAATAGAAGTAACTTTGGCAGCAGGAGAAAAAATATCACCAAAATCAATTCCCGGCACCTGGGAATAACCTTTCGCTACCAACTGAGCTTTGTATTTCTCCACCTTGCCTTCTACATTCATCTTCTTCTTAAACACCCATTTTCTCCCAATGGGCTTCCTTCCAGCCGGCAACTCCACCAGATCCCATGCATCGTTTTTGTGCAAGGATGCCATTTCATCAGCCATGGCCTCCTTCCAGAGTTTTCCATCCTCTGAATCTACTGCCTCCCTGATAGTTCTGGGTTCATCATCAGTTATAGTTAAGGCAAAACCTGAACAAAAAACAGATGGACTATACCTTTCTGGTTGCCTTCTTTCCCGAACTGATCTTCTCAAAGCTGGAGTTTGTGGCTCTTCATCTTCTGAGTCTTCTTCTGTTGTAGAGTCTGATTCATCCTCCTTTAGCTCAAACTCTATCTTTTCAAGTTCCTTTGATAGGAATTCATGTTTAACAACATCTTTCACTTCTCTAAACACCACATCTCGGCTGTACACAACCTTCCTTGTTTCTGGGTTCCAAAGCTTGTAACCCTTTAAACCATCATTATACCCAATAAAGATGCACCTTTCAGATTTATTATCCAACTTGGTCCTTTTCTCCTTTGGAACATGTACATATGCATCACATCCAAATACCCTTAGATGTGAAAGAGAGGGTTTCTTACCGGTCCATACCTCATGTGGAGTCTTATCCTCCAACGCTGATGAAGGTGATCTATTAACTAAGTAACATGCAGTCTCCACTGCCTCTGCCCAGAATTCTTGTCCTAACCCGGTACCACTGAGCATGCTTCTTGCCTTTTCCATCAGTGTTCTGTTCATTCTTTCTGCAACTCCGTTTTGCTGAGGTGTGTATGGAGTAGTCTTCTGCAGTGCTATACCACACTTCTTACAGAACTCTTCAAATTCCTTCTTGCAGAACTCCCCACCATTATCTGTCCTCAGCGCCTTTATCTTCTTCTCTGTCTGGTTTTCCACCAGAGCCTTAAATTCTTCAAATTTGTCAAAGACTTCAGATTTCTTCCTCAAGAAATATATCCATGTATTCCTTGAGAAGTCATCTATGAATGAAACATAGTACACAGACTTTCCCAGTGATGGAACTGACACGGGCCCAAACACATCACTGTGCACAAGTTCTAATATCTTGTTTGCCCTCTTAGCACCAGAAGGAAAACTCACCCGATTCTGCTTCCCATATACACAATGTTCACAGAAATCGAAATCCAGAGAAAAATTAGACATACCTTCTACCATACCATTTATGTGCAGTATCTGAAGGCCCTTCTCTCCAATATGTCCAAGCCTTTGATGCCATAACATGGTCTTTTCTCCAGAGACAGCTAGGCTTTCTGCTCCACTTTCAGGAACCATAGAACTGTTACACCCATCAATAACAGTGCTACCTTGTAGCTTGTACAGAGTTCCAGTCCGAACTCCCCGCATTAGTACCAGTGCTCCCCGAACCATCTTGCAGGCATCTTTCTCGAACACTGTTTTTACACCTGCATCATCCATCTTGCTTACAGAAATCAGATTTCTAGCCAATGCAGGAATATGCAGAACACCAGGAAGTGTTCTAATCCTTCCACCTTGTAGCTTTAGCTTGACCTTTCCACGTCCGATGATTCTGGCCCTCCTATCATCCCCTAGGAAGACATCACCACCATCATATTTCTCATACTCGCGGAACCACTTCCTATGGGGAGTGAAGTGAAAGGATGCACCTGAGTCAATCAACCATGACTCATGATCTACATGTGTATTTGAAGAAGAAGCCAAATACACATCCCCACCTTCATCCGAGGTGGTTTTTGCCTCTACAGAAGAAGCATCATCAGATCCCTTTCCTTTCTCAGGAGCTTTAGATCTGCATTCCCTTTTGTAGTGTCCTTCCTTTCCGCATTTCCAGAACACCTTTACAAACTTTCCGGGAGATTTAGATCTCCCTCTAGATTTAGATCTCCCACTCGAAACCTTATTCTTGTTTTTTTTTTGGGACCTTCCTCGTACAGATAAGGCATCTATTCATTTCTCTGTTCTCAAATCTGTTTCTACTCCCTAAACTGACAAAGTGAGACAATGTCCATCAAAATTCAAAATTAGTTATTTGCATACCTATTGCAATAACAGACTCCTTTGAGAGTCGGAAGGCTCAAATGGCCCAGTGCTGCACGTTTTATCTATCGAAGTTTTAATATCAACGAACTGTGGTGACATACCACAGTAGTGAAAGCGTTCAGATGCTACGTCAAGTCCATCTTTGTGCCAGAGTTATGACTTTCCCAGGGAACAACTTATTCACAGAGACTTAGATTGGTACAAAGTCCCAGAAGTCATTCCCACAATTCAGTGCTTTGTAATACATTAGCAACAATGCGAATCGACTGCACCATGACCGTATTATGCTCTGTATCGATCAGTTCTTGGATCTTCTATCGACGTCTGAATTTGGTTTAGTGCGGGGATCTACCACGATCCACTGATCTTTATCCACCAGTAGTTCCTCCATCTTGAGCTTCCACAACTCAAAACTCTGACCATTAAATTTCTCGATCTCTATCTTTCCGCCGCTCGCCATCTTCTTTCACCGCAAGAATCGATCCCGCAGATCTCCCACTGAACAGGGTCTACCACAGGCCCAAGCAAAAACCCTCAACAACAAAGGCGTCCCCTTGAAGCCGAAACAGCTCTGATACCAAATGTAGGTTTTAACCCTGAACAGAAATTATCTACACACGAATCTTATAACAGAAAATAAACAATAGCGAGAGCATAAAACATAAAACAGATAAACACAGAGATTTTTCCCTGGATCCCAAATCGGGACGACCAGCTTGATTTTTCATTATATTCCTTTTAGTGTTACAACACATATATATACATGCCGAAGCATACATAAACCCCAATCCATTAACCCTGGATTAGAACATAACCGTAGTTCCCTTGACCGGATCTACAAAATACCAGGGGCCGAAAACCATCGAACCCCAACACCATGTGCAAAACCATGCACAAAACCATGGGCGGATCGCTATAAGGTGGAGTCGCACAAAAAAAAAAATTTTTGGGTGGGACTATGATGGAAATTTGCTTGCAGCCCTCGTGACCCCGAAGCCACCAGCCAACAACATACGAGCGCGTGGGGCTAATCGTGGAAAGAATATAACACATACCATGATTATATGGTTATATTTTCTACATGTTTATGTATTGTTAATTAAATTTTCAATGCACATCAAATAATTGTCGCTAAAAAACCAATATTTTGAACCATATGACAAAAAAATACAAATTTTCAATATAAATAGAATGCAAAAAATACACTTTTAGAGACTTTTTGTTGAAAAAAACATGTTAAATAAACTAATTTTTTGAGAGAATTTTAACAAAAAAACTTAAGAAAATAACATTTTTATTGAATTTTATGTCAAAACATAATAGCAATCACATGTTTTTTGCAAAAAATAAGGGTTGTTTTCATAAAATATCAAAGTCTGAACATTACAAGTAAAACTAATTAATAGATCTAAAAAATGAGCTTTGTTTGCAAGCATAACTTAAACATCATCAACAATATCAACTAATACATCTTCAACATCATCTAGAACAACATTGATGGCTTCTTCCGCAACATTTTCTTCTTCATTTTGATCATTGTCGTCTTCTAATGGATCTTTCATGTCAGCAAATCTTCCAAAGTGTCCCTTTCCAATCATTCCATATAATGGTGGTTGAGGTTCCTTTTCTTTTTTGCCACACGTGATTCATTAAAATATCCTTTCCTCAAACCAACTTCTTGCTTCGCATCTGGAAGGAATTTAAGAGCGTTAATTCTTTGTTGAATAAATTTGCATTGAACTGGGTCTTCTCAATGGCAATGCAATTTCTTCCTTTTAGTAGGCAACATGCTAGTGTTGTACCTAATCATCAAGCACAAAAAAAATAAGTAAGAAAATTAGTATGGAGACATAAAAAGTAAAAAAGACAATATTTAAATTTAAATTTTTATAATAAAACTTACCTGAACCTGAGAATAAATCCAAAACCCATTCTCCTTCATTTGAACATGGATCTATAAGATAGTTAATCAATGCTTGTGGTTTTTGATAAATGTTAACTATATCTCCTTTTGCATCTTTATCCTCATATGTTAGTTTTCTTACAACTGCATCATGAACCAATACTTGACTATGACTCTTCCCATCTACTCGATTCATAAGAATATGCTTATAGCTATCCTCTTTTGTCCAACATTCAACATGGATGAACTCACAATCATTTATAATAGGTTGATCTTCGGAAGAAACAATATTTGACTTATGCCTGTAACATAACATAGTAAAAGTTCAATTAAATTTTACATGAATAAATTTTTTTAGGAGTAATCAAACATACAATTTCAAAGTCTTACCATGTAAGTTGCATCCTTGAGTTTGCTTTACCCTTGAAGCTTGTTAATAACATTGGAAACTGTGTGTCTGAATGAAATGTCACAAATCGCCAAAGTGGTGATGTTGTCACTTCTTGAAAACCCATAACCACTTTACTAAAAGCTTGATAAATATATGGTTCTCTATCATATTCAATGTCTGGGAAATTGAAACCATGAGGAATATCTGCAATAACTAGGCCATATTCCCTTTTAGGTATTAGTGATGCAATGTCTTCAGAGTCACCTTGTATTATTTGATATTGGATTCTTTCGAGCCCATTCCAAATGTAATGATTAAGAGTAGGATCAAGTTCAACATTCATAAGACGCTTCTTTCTCATGTTTTCCACCTTAATTTTTTCAATAAAGCTTTTGAAAGTATCTGGTACTCCATTTGCATCCTTCTTCGACATCTTTAATGACACACACACACACACACACACACACACACACATATAGTTTAAATATGAATAAAATGAATGTATAAATCAACATACCTTATTGAATGCAATATAAAAATCTTTTAGTGTTGATGTAGAACTTGCTTCTAGGTAGTTACGTACAATATCATTCCAACTATATTCATTAAACATTTTAACCATGTGTTCTTGTATTTTCATAAAAATTTTCTGACTGAATAAATCAAGTTAAAACCGTTAATATAGTGACATGTATAACAAATTCTACCAACATCATTATGTTTTATTTAAAAGAAAATTGCAATGAAATAAAAATAAGAAATAATTCAAGAAACTTACTTTTGAAATTCTGCACACATTTCTTCCATTGATAATTCACCCGACTTCACACGGGCTAGTACTGATTTGACTAGTTTATCATCCTTCACACCTTGCATTGTTATCCAAGCTGTGATAGTCATATCCTCGAGAAGATGCTTCATTTCAGGACCCGTCTTACTGTTGGTACATATTATGGGTTTACTCTTTTTAACCTTCTGTTTTTTTATGGAAATATTCTCCCACTGATCAAAAATCTCATCAATCAAATCCTATATCTCCCCAGTTCTAAATACCAACTGAAAAATGTTATCCATGCCTCTGAATAAATTTTTATTCAATTTTCCATCTTTTTCTTTTTTTAATCAATTTGATAACCTGTTTCCATTAAAAATTCCTCCCAGAAATGTTACACTAACTCATGTCTTATCCCCATCACATTTTTCTATGAATTCATTATGAATAAATCTGACCCTTTGGATGAAATTCATTTTCATTCTTTACTCATTATCTGCATTATGATCCCTTGCCAATAACTTTGATTCTATTTCTATTAAGCCAACGTAAATGATGCATTTCATTGTTTGAAAAAGATAGTTATTGGGATATTCTGCTATCAATTGTCTCTTAGCCTCTACCGAATGGTTCCATCCAATTACATAATATTTATAATCAAAACATTTTGTCTTGTCAAATGCTTGTTTGTTGGGAACCTGACATGGATCGACAAGAACCACATAATCAACCACACGCACATATGGATTGAACCTGAACAATGTTTTCAAATTATGTACATGTAGGTGATGGGTCTTTCTAATTTGATATTGAGATTGTCCTTCATTTGGGCTATAAAATTGGTTAACATTAAGCTCAAATGTTTGGCCACTAAGAATTAATTTATTCTTCCTCAACTCATATCGAATAGCATTTTGTTTTGTTTTAATAATGTCATCCTCTAACTCAGCACCTGGTGTTATGATTTCTCTACTTCCGTGAGAGCTTTCATTTTGTTCTTCACTGCTGCTCATGACCTTTACAGGTTCACCAATATTTGATTTCCTAGTCTTATTGGATAACATATCAGTTTTTTTTATAAACAAGCTCTCCATCATGAGGTAAAAGAGAGACATATTTGGTGATTTTTCTTTTTGGTGTCTGATTTGTTTTCTCCTTTTGCACAACAGTTCTAATCTCCTCCTCACTAATTCTATCATAATTTTCTGTTTCATGTTCGACATCTTCAAAAGAAACATGTTTAGGTTTACTAGATTGACCCACCTTAGTGACTCTTGGTTGATCCCCTCTTTGTACTATTGTAGTGTCACAAGCTATTGATATTTGATTCAATCTCCTTTCCTCTGCTTTGTTTGTGTGGAAAGTGTTGATCACATTCATAACATTTGGCTCCAACATATAAATACCTTCAAACATGTTTGAAAGACTCGGAACAAAATCCTATGAAACAAAATAAAACATGTCAATGATCAATAATTTATAAAAAATTGAATCATCCTTACAATAATGCATAGAGGAAATAAAAATAAGCATACTTACAATGTTATTTGTAATGTTGCTTGATATTTCTTCAGAAAATTTTGAAGATATTTCATCTGTGTCATACTTGACGATTGATAGATGATATCTAACCTTCTCACGTTTCTGAGCCTTCCTTGCAAGAACATAAATAGTGTTTGTATTCGGGACCATACATATGTCTCGTACTCTGCCCATCACATCATATGGCTCATTTAAGTCAATCATACCACAAATCAGATAGATGTGTATATCAGCCTCCGTTCATTGTCTTCAAGATACCATGAGAAATCAGTTTTATCTATTTCCTCGGCATTCTTCCAATCAGAAATAAGCTTTAATGAACCTGGTGCCCCACTTGCTTGACTTTTATTAGTGTGTGCAACAATGTCCTTATTGCGTCCAACAGTGTCCATACTACGTCCAGCTGCAACTTTAGATTTGGGAGTTGTATCCATAGTGCATCGAGCTGCAACTTTAGATTTGGGAGTTGCTGCCCTAGGTGCAGAAACATTCACAGAGATCTTTTTTTATGCCATTTTCCTGATAAAAAGAAATATATATATTAGTTAATGAGAAAATAATGCCGATAAAATAAATTTAAAAAACAAAGTTTATTTCTAAAACTAAATAAATTGAAATTAAAGCAGTAAAATTAACTATAGAAAATTTTCATTTAAAAACAAAATATTATAAATCATATTTATATATATCTATATAATATGTTTTGAATACATCTTATAAAAAAATTAAAAATGTGTTTTAAATTGTATAAAACAATTTTAAAAAAATAAACTATTATTTTCAAACTTCAGTTTTTGTTTAATATTTAAAAATAAATAAAAAAATTACTAACTATTTATAACAAATGTTAAAATTAAATTTTATTTTTTTAAGGTAATGATTTTATTAAAAAAACAAAATAATGTTAATTTTTTGTTTTAATTTTAATTATGTTTTTTTATTAAATTTACACTTAATAAATAATATTTTAAAATTTTAAATATATTGAATAAAAATAAAACATATATGTTAAAATTAAAATTTTAATTAAAAACTTATAATCTTTTAATATATTTTAAAATTTTAAAATTTTATTTTACATTACATTACATAGAAATTAAATAAAAATAAACAAAATAAAATAAAACAAAAATTTATTTTACTTTACATAGCAATTAAAGAAAAATTTATAAACTTAAAATTATAAAATTTTAACACAAAAATTTATAAATTTATATAATCTTTTAATATATTTTAAAATTACAAAATTTTATTTTACATTACATAGTAATTAAATAAAAATAAACAAAATAAAATAAAAGCAATTAAACTATATATATATATATATATATATATATATATATATATATATATATATATATATATATATATATATATATATATATATATATATATATATATATAACGTTATTTTAATATTTAAATTTAAAATAAAATAAAAATGAAATATTTAAATTTTAAAAACATATATAATATATTCAATTAAAAAAAAAAAACAAAAGCGCTTTACATATTACATCAACAAAATAAAAAAAATAAAAATAAAATTTTAAAGCGTTTTAATAATTAAATTAAAACAAAAAACAAAAAAATACATTATAATTAAACAAAAAAAAAATTAAAATTTAATAAGCGTTTTTATAATTTATATATATATATATATGTTTGGCGCTGCGGGGGCGCTGGAGTCCGGCCGAAGGCGGCGCCATGAAGAAATTTGCCCGGTACGACCCGAGGCCGCCGGTTGGGGCGGAGGCCAATTGGGCCACGGGCGGCCAAAACATACGATGCACACTAATTTTTTTTTTAAATTAATTATTATAATATTTAAAAACATTATTTAATAAAATAAATAAAAAAAATATTTAATTAAAAAAAACAATTATTTTAATATACAATACAATAAATATATAAAAAAAAAACAAAAATAAAATTTTAATATATAACACTTCAATAAATAAATAAAAAAAACAAAAATAAATTTTTAATATATAACAATTCATTTGTTGGTTTTTTTAAAAATATTATTTAATTAAAAGAAAAACACAATTGTTTTAATATAAAATTACCATAAATATATAATAAAAAAAACAATTCTTTGTATAACAATACAATTGTTACCACCTCTCTAGTTAAGCAGGGCTGGATGTCCGGTATGGACCTGCACTTGGATAATAGGTGGATGGATGAATGGAGCCGGTATGTTGCTGATCTTTCTCTCTCTTCTGTTAGAATTTCGGATTCTGACGATACATTGCGTTGGGTGCATGCTCAGACAGGTATCTACTCCCCTAAGTTCGGTTACAAATGGCTTATGATGCAACAAGGCTGGGAGAATCCGGCTTGGTGGACCAAACCTCTCTGGAAACTTAAATGCCCAGCTAAAACCAAAATCCTTTTCTGGTGCATTCTTCATAATAAGGTCCCAACTTGGGACTTCCTGCAAAAAAGAGGCAAACAGGGGCCGAGCTGGTGTTCGCTATGCAAATCTGAAGAAGAATCGCCTCTTCACCTCTTTCTCCTATGTCCTTTTAATGCTAGCCTTTGGGCAGAATCTCTACGTTTAACAACCATTCCTTTGAGATGGTGTGGAGATAGTCTTCTGCAAGCTTGGGAACACTGGTGGCAGGAGGCTTCAGATGACAAAATCAGGGACTTTCCTCTTCTAATAGCCTGGGGTACCTGGATCGCCCGCAACAGGATTATCTTCAATGAGTCTTCCTTTCCCTTAGTAAAGCTGGCAGCAGAGGGAGCTGCAATCTTCAATAGCATTCCTTCGCCGATTGTCAAAGGTTCCTCCCGCAATGTACAGCCGGAGTCAATTAATGAATCCTTCCCCTGGGCTTACTTCGATGGTGCTTCTGATCTCAATGATACCTGTGGGGCTGGGCTGGTTATCCATCTCTCTGCTAAAAAATCTCTCCAAGCCTCTGTTGGCCTTGTGCAAGGGTCAAATAACTTCGCTGAACTTAAAGCCCTCCATTTGCTTCTTTGCTGGCTTATTTCCAAACAGATAAATTAGATTCAGATCTTTGGTGATTCAAGGAATGTTGTCAACTGGTTCAATGGGACTCAGCAGTGCAGGCATTTTATTCTTCTTCCTTTGCTTAAGGAGATTAGTCGTCTTAAAACTTTTTTCTCTGAGATTTCTGTTGTTCACATTTACAGGGAAAGGAACCAGCAAGCAGATATCTTATCTAAAGAAGGTGCTCAACGCGCTATGGGGTCCTGGGCAGTAGCGGAAGTAGTGAATGGGACTATTCATAACCATGAACAGCCTCCTTTTGTGTAATTTTCTGTTTATTTTCAGCATTGTACAGTGGACTTTTATAACTTTTGTAATAACTGCTACTTTATTGAGTCCAGAATTGTTTTCCTTATGTAAGGAGGTTCTGGGCTCGCTTTTTGTTTTTATTTATGCTATATATATGGGGCTGGGAAATTTTCTACTGCCAGCTCTTATGGTGATGGAGCATCACGTTTATGCAGCCTCTCTCTGCTCTCATCTCTCCTCGGTCTGATGATGAGCAACAAGAGATGCTTTGATGCTTATGCTGTGGATATTTTTCCTTCTAGGGCTGTTAGCACTCTGTCAATAGGTGTTAAGTAGCCATGACTCCATTCTCTCTCAAAGGGAATGGCACTGTTTTGTTTCCAGAAATGCTTAGGCATATGTTCAGAGACTATCTATATTAATAGAAAGTTCATTTTTTTCTGTGGAAAAAAAAAAAAACAATGATTGTTTTATTTTTTTTAAACAATTATTTAATTAAAAACAATTCTTCTTAACAATGGTTATTTTATTTTTTTTAAAACATTATTTAATTAAAAAAAATGTTGTAATATAACAATACAATAAATATATTAAAAAAAAACAATTATTTATATAACAATACAATTGTTTATTTTTTAAAAACATTATTTAATTAAAAAAAAACAATTGTTTACATAACAATACAATCAATAAAAAAAAAAAAAAAAACTATATAACAATACAATTAAAAAAATTAAAAAATATAATATATAACAAAACAATAAAAAACAAAAACAAAAAAAATTAAGATTTAAAATTAAAAACAATAAAAATAAGATTTAAAATTTAAAATATTAAAAATAGAATATAAAATCAAAAAATTAAAAAAAAAAAAAATTTAAATAATGAAACCACTAATATATTTATGATAAAAAAAAGAAAATAAAAATATAATAATATAACTATTTTTTTTTATGTGCATGGTCGTTTTATGGATTTTTCTGTCTAGATGAACCTATAAGCCATAAAAAATAAAAAAAGTTTTTAAATTTTTGTCCTTAAAATCCTAAAAAAATCAGTTTTTTTTTTGGCATTTTCTTCACTAAAAAAATATAAAAAAATTATGGTTTTCGAACCTAAAAACCTTAGAAAAGTATTTTTTGAACACACAAACTATAGAAAAACATATTTTCCCCAAAATCGTCTTTAAATGGATAGAATAGAAGGAAAACTAACTTTTGAAATGAAAAAAATTGCTGTCACCAATGCCAACACAATGCCCCCACAAAATTACCAATAGCAACACAATGCCTCCAATGCCAATACAATGCCTCCACAAAGTTACCAATGCCAACGCAACACCTCTAGAAAATTGCTCTAAGAAATACCAGAAAACTGGATGTGATGTGATGAATAGAAACAATCATTCTTATTATATAACGAATATTGTCTGATTGGTTTACTGTTTAATGAATGTGGGATTAAAATTTAAAATATTTACATTTAGTTTATTATAGTTCATATCATAGTTAAAATACTTAATATTTGCATGTAGTTATCATAGTTAATATTTTATTTAATATTTACATGTATTGAATGTTGAATAATTCAAATATAATCTTAGATAAAAAATTAAAATATAAAATACTTACATGTAGTTAATTATAGTTAATATTATAGATAAAATAGTTAATATTTGCATTTAGTTATCATAGTTAATATTTACATGTACTCAATGTTTAAAATCATGGGATTAAATTTTAAAATTTAAAATATTTACATGTAGTTAATTATAGTTAATATTATAGTTAAAATAGTTAATATTTGCATGTTGTTATTTTTGTTAATATTTACATGTGGTCAATCTTAAATCATTCAAATAAGAAAATTATTTTAGTTTCGAAGGCATGCATGAAAGGAATATTTTGTGGATATTTTGAATAGAAAGTATGGTGAAATATTTGAAGACCAACAGTTTATTAAGAAATTTTGAAATATATTTTAGATGAATATAATGTAGGTTTAAAATTTAAAATTTAAAATTTAAAATATTTACATGTACTCATTATAGTTAAAATAGTTAATATTTGCATGTAGGTATTATAGTAATATTATAGTTAATACTTACATATAGTCAATGTTAAATCATTGAAATAAAAGAATTATTTTAGTTTGGAAGGCATGCATGATAGAAATATTTTGTGGATATTTTGAATATAAATATTGGTAAAATATTTCAACACAAATAGTTTATTAAAAAAAAATTAAATACATTTTTTGACTAATATTTTGTACGAAATATTTGAAATGAAAATTTTGGAGGGAAAATTTTTTGCAAAATTTTTTGGGGGGGAAATTTGGAGGAAAGTTTTTCGCAAATTTTTTTGGGGGGGGAATTTGGACGGAAATTTTCAGTCTTAAAGCTATATATTGTAAGTGGGAGAGGCATTTGTATCATTCAACCTATTCTTGTTGAAAGCCATGGTTTCTTCTGATAGCGAAGTTTTTCTTTGTACAACATCAACATCTTCGTCACGCAACAACTCTATTCAGAGTGATGAATATAATGGGAGTTCGTTCACCATGAATAGAGAGTCAAAAAATCGACTTGGTCATAATCCTAAAGATGATGAGAACAAAATTGATGAGGCGCAACAAAATGAAATTTCTGTAAATCGAGAGCTAGTTATACCACTTACTCTTAATCCTAAGGATTATGAAAGCAACAGTGATGAAGGGCATGATGAAGAATTTCCAGAGTCAAAAGTTTCACTTCGTCCTAATCCCAAGGATTATGAGGACACCATTGATGAAGAGGGAGATGAAGAATATCCACTTTAGCTTAATCCTAAGGATTATGCGAGAACAACAGATGAAGAGGGGAATGAAGAATTTGCAGAGTCAAAATATCCACTCTGTCCTAATCCTGAGGATTATGCCAGCACCACTGATGAAGAGGGGGATGTAAAATTTCCAGATTCAAAATATCAAATTCGTCCTAATCGTAAGGATTATGCGAGCACCACTGATGAAGAGGGGAATGATAAATTTTCAGAGTCAAAACATCCACTTCGTCCCAATCCTAAGGATTATGCCAGCACCACTGATGAAGAGGGAAATGAAAAATTTACAGCGTCAAAATATCCACTCCATCCTAATCCTAAGGATTATGCGAGCACCACTGATGAAGAGGGGGATGAAAAAATTCTAGAGTCAAAATATCCACTTCATATTAGTCCTAAGGATTATGCGAGCACCACAGAGGAAGAGGGGAATGAAGAATTTGCAGTGTCAAAATATGCACTTCATCTAATCCTAAGGATTATGCTAGCAGCACTGATGAAGAGGGGAATGAAGAATTTGCAGTGTCAAAATATCCACTTCGTCCTAACCCTAAGGATTATTCCAGCATCACTGATGAAGACGGGGATGAATTTCCAAAGCTAAATTTTTCACTTCATCCTAATCATAACGATTATAAGTTCACCACTGATGAAGGGGGGGATGAAGAATTTCCAATAAATATAGATTCAAGGCATTCACTTATTCCTAATCCTAAGGATTATGAGAGCATCAGTGAGGAAGGGGAGGGGCGGGATGAAGAAATTCTAGTGAATACAAATTCAAAGCTTCCACTTATGCCTAATCCCAAGGATTACGAGAGCACCACTGAGGAAGGGGAGGATGAAGAGTTTCTTGCAAATGATAATTTTAGAGGCACAGATCTGAATATTGCATTTTCTCTAAGTGATCATTTCAAAGACACTCATGGTGATGAAGAATTGAATCCTCCCAGGGAAGAATTTGAAAGCATGGGTCAAGATGGTGAAGAATTTCTTCTGAGTCGGGGTTACAAAAGCACCGATGATTCTTGTGAAATGTTTTCTTCAAGTGATGATGGTAAAGAAAATTTTCCAGGCAATGATGTTGATGAATTTCTTAACTATGTTGAGGATGATGATAGTGGGGATAATATTCCTCCTAATGGTGATGAAACTGCTTTTACAAATGATGATGGAATGATGAAGCCGTTGCAAGAAAATATTGCAACTAGGAGTAGGAGTAGACCTTTTCATATCAATCCAAAACATTCCAGTTATACAAGGGTGAGGACAAAATATCTCACAAAAAAAAGTTTTGTCGTTCATTTGATTTCAAGTGAATGTTGTTGAAGGGATTGCTTGAAACATATGGATTTCAACTTTGTTTTGGAGAAAAGGAAAACATATATGTCAATGAATAAAAGCATGCAAAATTCATATTTAGTGGGTTGCATGCAATCTACACTAGCAGGTTATGATTATCATATTGGGAATGTATTGCTCTGCAGAAAGGCATTCAAAATGTTGCATTCAATTGGTAATTGTCATTTGTAAAGAATCCAGGAAAGATTGGAAAAGGATCCCACATATTATTCAGAAGTACATTATAAACGAGAGGTGGGGCCGTTTGCAAATACTTCTAAGACATGGATGAAAGAATTCTTTTCAAATCATGGAGAGTGTATGCCAAATAAAGACACAATACACATTCCAAATAATTTCTCTAGACGAGAAATATTCATGTTATACAAATATTATGCAGAAGTTGTTGAAGGAATTGGTAATTTTATTACATATTCTTATTTTACAAGGTTATGGAAAACGGAATTCAACAATGTTCGTATTCCTAAGAAGACAAGGATGGGGGTTTGCAGCACATGTGCTTCTCTTAAAGCAAAAAGAGATAAATGTCAAGGGGCAGAAAGAGGTATGCGTTCAAAACATTGTTTTTTAAAATTGGATACTTATCAACTATGAAAATATATTTATTCATATGTTTCTTTTATTTTATGTACAGATTCTGTTGTCAAAGAACTTCAAGACCATCGCAATCAGCAAACAAGTGAAAGGCAAAAGTTGTATAAACATCGAAAGAAGTGTTATGATCATCCAAATAAATATCTGGGATTGATAATTGATGGTATGGACCAAAAGAAAACACTTCTTCCACATTTTGTCCGCATGCCAAAAAAATTACAGGAGGAAAATTTCATTTAGTTTCACTTGGTTGGTTGTATGGTATTTAATGAGAAGATGTTTCCAAAAGTTTTCTTCACAACTCCAAATATTCACAATGATGCAAATCTGACCATAACTATAATCCATGATGTGGTTACTCATTGGTCTGGTATTCTTCCTGAAGTTTTGTATTTACAATTAGACAACACAAGTCGTGAAAACAAAAATCAAGTTCTTTTTGGGTATCTAAACATGCTCGTTGAATTGGGGATTTTTAAAAAGATAAAGGTTGGTTTCCTTATTGTTGGGCATACTCATGATCATATTGATCAAATGTTCAGTCGTTTTTCAGTAACATTGAGGAGGAAAGGTGTTGGGAGCCTGCCATCATTAATTGAATGTATTAAGAAATCGTACATTCCACAGCCTATTTTTCATGTGTTGGAAGAAACTATTGACATGCGAAGGTTTATCTTTGGATCGCATGGTGAGGAGAAATGCATTGAACAACTTAACGACATTAGTTTCCAACATCAATTTCGTATCAAAAAAATTGATGGGATAACACTTATATGGGGCAAGAAGTATTCAACTGTTGAAGAATGGGGGCCATCATCAGGTTTAGCATTTTTGAAGTTCATTCCAGAGCGTCCAATATTTTCATCAAAGATATTGTTATTACAGTCAGTTGTTGAACTCCATAATGCACGAAGGCATAAGAGAGACATAAATTATTCTGAATGTCTAGAGGAAATTAAAAGATGTATTAGAGATACATATGAGTACTTTGATGTTGCTGATTCAGTTTGGTGGGAGTATTTTTTTAGTAATCAAAGTGATATGATTTCAAGATCAATAAATGTGGATACACTTTTGAAGACTCTTTTTTTTTGGCCACAAAATATGCCAAATGAACATCAAGAAACACACATTGTTGAACAACAACAACCTCAAGCTATTATTAATTCCCCACAGGTAGAGGAAAGAGAAATCTATATTGGTTCTAGAAGATCACGTGCACAACGTGAAGCCATGGAAGACCTTTACAGGGGTTATGTGCAGAATGTTAAGGAGGGTTGCATGATAGTAGTGTTAGCATATGAAGATCCACTTGGCTATCCATTCTAGATTTCCAAGGTTATTAAGGTCATTAATGAAAATGAAGATATTACAGCTGTTGATGTACATTGGTATGCCACAAGTACCCACCCTTTCAATGGTGTGTACAAGCTAGAGATGGTAGTTGAAAAAAGAATTGGCAGAAAGAGAAAAAGAAAGGGCACAAATATAAATCATCGCCACACAGATGTCTTAAAATTGGAGGATGTTGACATACTTGTGTATTACTTCAATTTGACAAAGAGAGGAACTCTTTGGTTGCAGACCATAAATATTTTGAAGAAATTGCTATCAAAACAATTACTATTGAGATGGGACTCTGCAGAATGTAGTCGTAGATCTACAAGACTTTTGAACTCTGAAATGGTGGGCATGCATATTGACTCAGATGGAGCACTAGTTGATGAAAGAGAAGAATATGGATCATCTTCATCTGCATCGAGCCATTCATCTAAAGATGTAGGTTCTGATGGTGTGCCAGAACCTATGGTTGATTTTGAATAACTATCTAAGACACTTTTATGTAATTGATGTTTGCATGGTAACTTGAAATAAAATTTTTGACTTCCATCTCGTTTTTCATGAAGTTATGAGGCATTTCTATGTTTGTTGGATTATATGTTTTAATTATGAAGAATTCATCTCTTTAGAATATCGACAACGCAACAATGAATTACAAAAATAATTTATGTTATATTCAGTGTACCAATGTTAATATTTTGATTATAAGTAAAATAGAAAATAGAAACTAATGTTGAATTTTTAGATTATGCAGTGATATTACCATGATATTATGTATTGTTACCATTTGGTATAAGATACTTTTAAAATTTTTAATAATTATATGCGTCATTGAAAGGGGACACTTTGTTTTGATGCTTGATTTTTAGGTTTTGGTTGAAATTAGATTTAAATTTGTCTTATGCTAAGATTTGAAAAAAGATAAGTTTTTATCCTTTAAAATTAAAATTACTCTTACTTGTTTCTCTTCAATGATAATTTTTTCATTTACTTGTTCATTTTTTTAAATTGTTTAAGTCTTATAATTTCTCCATAATTTCATTGTTCAAGTATGTTGAAAACTTAAGATTGAAAAACTTTATATTTACAACTTGTCATTAAGGTTTTTATGCGCTACCAAATTTTATCTTTAATGTTATGGTTGACAATAATTACAATTTTAGGGTTGTTTAGAGTCAAGATATTTTATGTTTAACAACATGGATGAAAATTGTTTGAAATGATAAGCCCTTCAGACATGTTTTTGTTTATCTTTAACATCATCTATCAAAAATTTTAGAAATTTACGATTTTAAAAAATGTCCTAATATGTTGTCTTTAATTCCATTGTTACAAGTGTCAAAAGTATGACACAATTTTTTTTTTTGTTATTCCAGCATCAACTGGTTTTGTTTTGAGGGTGTTTTTTCAATCCTTTTTTCAAGAAACAATTTTGTTTTTAACATAATTTTATAAAATGTTGAAATTTGACCTTAAAAAAAAACCAAGTGCGTTCTGGAATACACACTTTTTGTTTTTTTGGGTGTTTTTTAATGTTTTTTGAGTCTTTTTGGGCTAGAGTTCCCGTTTTGAGGTAATAGTTCTCGTTTCATCGGTAACTATGTTCATACCACGAAGTTTTTTCCATTTCCATTAATTTAAATGAAAAACAGGGACAAGAGGGTTCGTGTTTGAACATTTTGAGAATTTTTCTATTATGAGGTTCTTTTAAGCAACACAATAGATATTTGTCGTCCTCCCTGTAGGGATTTGGATGAAATTCTGATGATGTCATGGTTATGGTTGAGTCGTGTGTTTTCTTCGAAATAAATGTATTAGCCTCCCGGGCTCGAACTCGCGACCCAACAAGCTCCACTCGTACTCATCAACCTGCGAATCCTCCTCATCCTCAGCATTAGGCATTCAAATATCTTTAGGCCTAACACAACATCTCTTCCTTTGCGGCTCTAGATTTTTCCCATTGCTCTCAGCAACAACGACGACAATAGTGGCCACAGGGCCATGAATTATCATATGACCACCAAAAGGCTGATCTGATACAAAATTATTTTTTCAAATATTGAACATATGAGTGTAATAACACTTGTCAGAATCATCCTCTGTGGCCTGTGCATGCCCTACATGAAACAACTCTCCCTATCCATAGCAGCTTCAACACTCATCATCAATCTCTGAAAATTGTCTGCAACCACTTTGAATCAAATAACTAAATATTGGAAAATAAATCTCAAAGAAAGCTTTAAAATGAATGCCTCTGGGAGCTCAGTCCTCACTTCTAGAAGTCTACAAAACACATGATACTTCTTGGAAGGTAACCAAAATTTTACGTATAGAGCATGCCCAGTGGTAAAAATTGTACATAAAAACCGATTTCCGGGGTAGTGGTGGATGAGGGGTGGAATTTAACGAAATGAAATGAAGACCCAAAATATTGGAAATTAGATTGGATTTCCAAGTGAAAATTCGATTAAGAAATGATATGCTCAGCATTAGCGTTGTCAATCTCTAATCTACTTCTCGTTGGTTTTCTCCACCATGCGGCTCAACTCTTAACTAGGTTTGGTTGAGTATACCATGTGTGAGGAGGTGTGTCTGCATTACTTGTAGGCAACCACCTTCTAATTCAATTGGGTCCCTCCCAAACATATCTCTCTATCCATCCATATGAACAAATTCTCGTTGTATGTGTATATATACATTACAATTAATGGAAATTTTGTCCATATGGAGAGTCCTCAGGCCATTAGAAGGCTATGTTAAGAAATCCTTAAATGTTTTTCTTAGGTGTTATTTATTTTTGGTTTCTAGATTTATGTTATTTACGTTGATAGTTATATATTTTTAGAAAGATAAAAAAACCCCAAAAACGCTTTTCACGTGCTCTTTACACCTCTTGGTGCAAACGCTAGTTAAATTATGATAAAAATAATAAATAATATTAAAAAATACTCCTATAAATAAAAGAAAGAAAAGAGGAAGTTTGATTGAATAAAGAAATGATGGACAAAAATATCCCTCAACCCTTGCACAAAAGATTGAATTTCATGGCACAAATCTAGTTGGCGCAGTTTCGTGGTGCGCACAACGATTGCTATCGTTGGCCAAGATAGGTGGGAAACATTGCAATGTTGCGAAACATCCACTGGTCAACATCATGGCATCATACCATACCATACCATCCACGAGGAAGAAGATTGTGGACCTCCCATCTGACATAAATGATACCATAAATCAGCATTGGCATTATACCATACCATCCCAACATAAATTAGTATGGCATCACATCATACCATCCATCTATGAGGAAGAGGATCGTGCATAGGACCTCCCCCAATAACATAAATAAATCATAAGAAATATCCTTCATCACGATGATGACACATCATTGGAATTTTCCATATTTGAATGTCGAAATACAGACACCATTACATTCAACAGGCATCCAATGTCTGCTCCCATATGCAGTCAACCTCATCCCAAAAGAAAATAATATCAGTCCCTCAATTCGCGTAATGATCCTGGGTTGACTAATCTTGGGTTAACTAAACATTTATGATTCTGAGAAGGTTGAGTCGATATTGTGAAATTTATTGAAAGCCCAGATGATTCGGTAGGGTTGTGTGAATCGTATATAATAGAATTCAACATAGGATTTTCAGAGATTTAATGGAGTTTGACAAAATTTGTTAGTATCAATGGACGTTGCGGGCCGTCGACAGAGAACGAAGCTCCAGAGGCCGAAAGCGTAGAAGAACATCGATTCGATGAAAATCGTTTCGCATCGCAGTCTCCACCCTAAAGGCCTTCCACATCCGACGAAGAACATGGAAATCGTTTCGCACCACAGTGATTTTTAATTTAAATTATTTTTTTGTGATTTTTAATTTTAATTTTATTTTAAAAAAAGTTTTTTGGTTTTTTGTTTTTTTTTTTAATATGGTTAAAATATAGTGTTATTATTGTGCTCGTTTATAATTTAGGACCATTAATACAATATAACAAGTTAATAATTATTTGGAAACAAATCTTGCGCTAAAAAGTCACAGATAATGAATATTAATTATAAGCTATTTGTACATAAAAGTTAAAAGAGAAAAGCATGGTTCTAGGGAAGTTAAATTTTCGCCAGATTACAAAGCACCCACACTTTACCATCTAACAAAGTCCCTATTAATATGTCTTGAGAGTTTTAAACTGCCTTGAGAGTTTTAAAAAAAGTTTAAGGGTAATTATGTTTTTGCTAAAATCTTATTGTGTAAGTCATATAAGTAATTATTGACACTATATAATGCATCTTCCTAGATTTAATCTACCTTTTCATCCTTATAAATATTAGGATGAGTGTCAAGTAGATTTTAATTGAGACTTTTGGGTAACATGTCATTAATGAATAACACTTTTAAAATATAGGACATAATTAATGATTTCAATATCAAATACTTTATGTAGTTAATTTTGAAAAATTATTTTATAATATAAATTTTAATTTTAATTCATTTTCATATCATTTTTTAATACAAGTAACCAAAAATACACATCTAAATTTATTTTTATTAACAAAATACTTTATATTAATAATATGCTATATATAGCATGTATGCACTAAAAATATTAGTGTATGATGTAATCAATTTATAACATTTAAAAAAATCTCTTTTACATATAGCTAATAGTTATATGTGCACTATCTATTTTGTTAAAATAGTTAGACTTTCACTTAATTCTAATTATTTGCAACAATTTATATATACAAATAAAACTTCCCTCATACATAATAACAACTTTTAACAATTTTTTTGAAATTTTAAATCTAACAAGATGATGAGGCACCATCTCTTTATTATTTGTACTGTTTAACCAAATTTATATCAATAATAAAAAAATTAACTTTCACCACCCACCTTAACCCTTGCTTGCAAGCTTATGTATCATGAGGCCCTCTTACAAAATCTCAATAATACACCTTTTAAAGTTCTCAATCCCATATGTTGAAAGTTACAAGTTCCTATGTTGAAGTGACGGGCTTTCTGCATATATGACAAATCTAAAATGAAAAGTAAATTAATTATCTCTTGCACCCTATGTGTCTATAGGGTGATTCCCATAATTACAAATGAGATTTCTAGTCCTATTATTATCATGGAAGCCACGTGTTTATTTAATTTGGCCTTTTGTAATCAATCATGGCATTTGTCCCTAGAGGATTCATAGAAATTGACTAATAAAAGAGGGGGGAGATTCCAGGTAGCTAAAAGTAATGACTATGTTTATTGGGGTGACATCATCTTAACGATATTCTTCTAATGTCGGTCGCCTCAGTTTGACATTTCTTCCCATGCATGCACATCGTTTAAAAATGTCTTCACCATTGAAAGATTACTCTAGTATTTTTTAAATATATTTTTATTACAATGAGATGAGTATTATGGATAACTATTAAAAGTGCCTTCACCATTGAAAGATTACTAGGGTATATTTTAAATATATTTTTATTACAATGAGGTGAGTATTATGGAAAATTATTAAGGTAATATAATTTAATTATTTTTAATTTAAAATTGTTTATAGGAATATTTTTTATTTAAATTATTATGGAAATTATTTTTTTATTGTTCTTTGCATTAAAAATTTAGGTGAATTTTTGCCCTCGATTAAGGTGTGGAGTAGCCGCAATCCTAACAACAGAATGAATATGGTAGTTAGGGCAAGCATGTCCGGAGGATAGATCAACTTGGACATGGGAAAGTGGCATGATTTAGCCAGTCGGCACGGTTGCATGCGAGGGGGATGGCACTCCTTTCGAAGCCAGAGTCACGTGAGGGAAAGGAATAAACACCGAGGAATGAGCCGTAGGGAATACATTCGTCTGGTTTGGATTTTGGCCTACACCGTGAGAGAGATAACGAAGTTGTGTGCGTCATCGACAGGGAGGATTGAGCTATGCTTCTGTAACCTGTGTTAGTGCCCAGAGGTTCAAGGCCACTAGAAGGGAGTGCAGAAGAAAAAAACCTCCAATTACAGTTGTGAAATATACAATGGCACGAGCTCAAGTTGTGAAGGAAGAGGGGGAAGGGGGAACACGAAGGCAGATGTGGAAGTGAGGCCAACAGAAAGAGAAGGCTGAGGTATCCACCTGTGCTTCGAGGCAGATGGGGCGTAAGCCTCAAGACAATCACATTGTCGATGCAACCTTGACATATATTCAGGAAATTCCTCCTCAAGTGAGGAAAATCATGACAAATGGGAGGAAGCGCTCACACGACAAGCTGAGGAGGAAGGAATTGACTTGGAAGAAGAAAAGATAGTGTCGGACTTGGGTAATACTAGAGGCAGAGTTGCACAACATCAAAAAAATCTACACTTATACTGGTGAATGAAGCAGCTGATAGCTAAAGCCATCATGCACACTATTAAGTTCATGCAAGTTGATCCTGCAATGCAGGAAATTCAGAAGGACTTTCAGCTGTTGCAATTCCAAGTCCAGAGACATAACACCCAGCTGAACAAAATTGAGAAATTTATGAAGAATTAGCAGCAAACGGAGATGCCCGGGTCCAATTCTAAAGACTTGGTGCCGATTGACTCTTTTGAGGGTTGAGATGAAAACATTCTTGCTACTCTTTCGGTTTTTAAGTATCTATTTTTATGTTTATATTGTTGAATTATGTTAGTAGAAGTAGTGTCTCCACTTTGGAAAACTATGTCAAAGTCACAAACATTGCGATTGTAAAAGCTGAGAATGACAGATTGAAAGTCTTTTGTTTTTGGATGGCTTACAATGCCTTCCGATGGCCAACAGATCTGGTTTCCTAGCACGGCAGATTGAGGTCACGAAAGTTTATTTTACTATGTAATATGCCTTTTTGAAAATGAATAGAAAAACTACTACTACTTAGCTTACAAAAAAAAATTAGGTGAATTTTTGAAGGATATATTTCATGAGTATTATCTATAATAGTAATTTTTAATCGACGTTTCGAGTCTATAAGATGATCCATCATAAGGATGTGACACATCTTGATGATGGGTCCTGGTATGGACTCGAAACATCGATTGAAATGGCTATTGTGGATAATACTCTAGAAACATATTCTTCAAATTCTGACCACCACAGAAACTTGCAAACAATATAGATGAACGTTAAGTTTTGGAGGTTATTTAGATAGAAGTTGATATTTAGAGGGTTTTTTTTTTGTAAGCTTAGATTGTATTACCTAACAAAATCAAAAGTCCAGTGCATCAATAATCCATTCATTGCCAACATATTTTTATGGCAGGTGGTCTCAATCTGCCCAATGGGAAACCAAATATTTTTTACCACTTGCATATAAAATAGTTTGTCCAAAATTTTAAGAGCCTTAATAATTGTAACATAACTAAAGTATCTACTCGATAATCACAATACAAAAACTATCGGTAATCATTTAACAATGAGGAATTAGAAGAAGTAACAAGTGTCATATATTTCGTATTAGATCTTAGAGGAGCTGACACAATGTTGATGCATGGGATATTTCGCTCGATTTGAGCCATATGAGCATCCATTCTCTCCATATAAAATATTGATTTCTCTGTTCATGTTCCACATCCTCAGGACTTACAAAGACATTGTACCTTTCAACACGCCTCCCATTAAGGACCCTTCCTAAGAGGCTTTTCATTTTCCAATAGAGAGATAAAGTTTGAAAGTACTACTTTTTCCTTCCCCCGGTGTGGCCAAGGTTAAGAATCCACTATCCTATATCCTCTATGAGCTTTGAATTAAAGAAGGCTTTCCTATCTCTAACTATCATAGTCTCCATGTTCTACATTTCTCTATGAATTTTAGGGGGTATTACCACATGAAAGGTCTCAACAACCTCTTGGGCTTGTTTTTGGGCTTGATTTTGGCCTTGGAGGCCTCAACCTCCCCCACCTTCTACTTCTCATGTGTTGACACTACATTTGGGTAGACTGCAACACCTTAGCGGGTCAACACCAAGCTTGCTAAGAGAGGGTAACTGGTTGTAGAAATAAAATAGATGGAAAAGCAATAACCAGACAAGAGGGATAAAGACCAAAGGAGACTCAACGTTGCTCAGACAAAGTAAATAATAACCACCCAAGGTATAATTACAATAATATAAACAAGACCTAACAAGAGAGAGCAAGTGTCATGCCCCTAGGGTGCACCTCCCACCTATAAGGTTCCTAAGTCCCCTGAGGTATGCGACACTAGCACGATTTCCTCTCAATGGTGTGAACAACTTAAGTCTATTGTCTCTCAGACTATGCCTCTAACATATGTACCCTTAGCAAGATCGATAACTTACTTGCATAATTAGTAGTTGGTCTAACTTAGTATAGTATCCATTTAATACTTTAGCTTAACTTATTTTCCAATTTACTTTGGTTATGAATAATTTAGTTTTACTTCAACCATATAAACTTCACAATGTATAACAATACAAAATTTACAACAACACAGTAATAAATGGGAGAGGGAACTCCCAAATAGCTTCCCCACAATATACAACTTTGGTTCAGTAATGCAGACTTCAGTTTACATTAATTTTGGTTGGGTCGTGCCTTAACTGCTTGCTGCAATGACCCACGTAAACAAAATTTACAAAGAATCTAGCCAAGCTATAACACTTACGATGACAACACACAACCAACCCCAAGTTTGGCCTTTTGAATTGCACAAATTCCCCACAACGTACAAAAACCTGTATCATAACTTCACCTAAAAACCTGCATGATAGACTCCCTTGTTTGTCTTCAGAACTTGCCTTAGAGAAAGCTCATTGCATGAGCTCACCTTCCTTTGATCGATAGTCTCGCGGTTTTGTTCTTTTCTTGGTTCGATTGTCCCTTGCTTCTTGAATGCTTCCGTTCTATCTCAAATCATCTTATCCATCGTTCAATATGTATGTGATGTCCCCTTCGATTGAATTGTCACATCTCCTTCATTGGTCGTTCAGCCTGACGTATGTCCATTTGGTTCGAACATTGTGAAAAACCCCTAAATTGGTCATCGCTTTACTTTGTTTTTCAGCTTGGTCATTCCACCTCACGTTGTGCGTGCATCTTCACACCAAATGGGCACTTGTTTAGGCATGTTTTCGCCTTCATGGGGGAACGCCTTCATTCGGGTGGTCCAATTCTCATTTCAATTCACATTGTTCTGTGTAAGTCTCGTCTCGTTAGGCGCCCCATCTTGATTGTGTGGGCTTTCTCATCTCTGTGGGTGCCACGTATCGGTTTGTCATGCGACTTTTGGCTAGGAACCTTTGTGCTCTTGGAAAACTTCGCCAAAACCATTCCATTCATTTCAACCTCGGCTGGGCACATCCGTGCACTTGACCATGTCATGCATCAAGTCGACTTGGGCACACCTTTGTGCATGCACAAGCTTGAGGGATTGACATGCTCCCCCACTCTAAAATGGTTTTATCCTTGACAGCAATGCTCCTCGTAAAAATTCTTCACCAAGGCCTTCACACCAATTGAAACTTCTTTAATATAGAAGAATATCTCCTCTGGAATATCCCATGTGACTGCATGAATCACAACCTACAAGAACGACATGTATTGGATCCCCTCATGCAATCAAATAGCCAGGTAGATAATCTAGTCATAATGCCAAATCCACAGGAAAAAATATACCCCAACATATGAAACCATCATCACATCCTCCTATCATACAAGCTCTCCTCTAGATCTACTCATCATGACACACTCGTCAATGGCACTCCACACTCTCAATGGTATCACCATATCAAGCAGGTGATGGTGAGCCCATCTCCTTCATGCACTCAGAAAGATAGTGGTGTGGGGAAGTTCTATGAATTCCCTCTCCACATCACAAGTCCATATATCCTCGTCTACGAGAAGAATCCACCAATCCCTAGTATGAATACTCCATACTTCTATACAATTTACTTCATCAAGGGTGGATAGGAACACCTAACCTTTGTTGGAAACCTTTGAGCACTACAGAGAAGGGGGGGGGTGAATTAGTAGTGTGTCTTATTGTCAAATTTCATCAATTTAATCTTCTCTTACTGAATCACATATATTCACTAACAAAACATTATATCATCACATGAATATAAAAAAATTAATCAACTAAAACAATATAACCATGAGAGCAACAATAATCAGCACATAAAAAATACTTCCCATGAATAATGAACTTCTCATGTTCATCCTTAGTTTCTGGAACCACAGTGTTTTCCAACTGCTAGGAGAGTCGACCTCATATACAATAGGCCAACACAAATCAACCAGTAGAATTTATTCTACTAATTAGCTCAGAATACTATGTTCTCACACGGATCTACAAAAATACCATCCGTTAAAATCCACCACGATCAACAATCCTTGCCCAAATCTGATTAGATGGAGAAAATATTGCTTTCACTGAAACTTCGTAGTCACTGCTCCACACCCATGAAGTCACTGCTTCTCTACTCTATGTGGACCACGTTTAATCTATTTTAATACTAGAGCCCATAATTTATGCTCAAATAATTCAACTCTGCAATACAATCTCCAACAACAAGGAAATCTCATCAAATAAAATAAAATCATCATAATCATATGCTCTCCACACAAGAAAAATAATTGCCACAATGTATCCATAAAATTTGAATAACATAATCAACCAACAACATAAATATAGCTCATACTCAACCACCACATCAAACCCTCACTCCAAAATATGATTATTGCATAATACAATCAACAACACAAAACCCAACGACTATGTGGAAAATGCACTAGCAGAACCTGCAAAAAAAATGTGAGAGTCTGAAATATGGAGCTATATCGAGCTCACGACCTCTACCAATACCTATGCTACAATTCTCTACTCTCTGATATGCAATATGAAGTTTTGAATCAAAACACTGCTTCAACAAATAGATCTGCTCATTTTGCTACCATTAACACACATACACTGAAGCATCTATGCTCACAATTTGATCTGAAGCATACTCACTCAATGCATCCTTCTCTAACTCACACAATCACTCCATCAACCTTCAACCAACTCCAAAATGTAGAATATAAAACATGCAGGGAAAATGACACTTTTGGGATGGGATCAAAGGTGCACAAAGCTGACAAAATCAAGCCACAACCATCACTACTTATGCAATAAATGTGTTTACATCATTGGAGGACCTTTTCAAACCATTCCCGTCTTTTAAATATTAATATAGAAGCCTATGGTAATTTCCATGCCAAATTACATCCAATTTGTGTGAGGAATCCAGAGAAATTTTCGTGAAACTTCAACCACATACACAAAACTAGCTAATGTGGGTTGCAACCACATGCACAAGCTTGTCTTCTAGCAGTTGGAGCCTTTCAACCACATGCACAAGACCGCATGGGTGTGGTTGGGGAAAAATATAAGAAAAATCATAAAAATTTAGCCCAAAACCTCTTTTGGTTACCTTCTCCAACTCCTAAACATGCCTCCAATCCTTTGTCAAAACCCTTAGCACCTTTGCAAGTGGATCAAACAAGTCTCCCAAGTGTCTCTTCCAAGTTGACCTAAAATCCTACCAAAAAAAAAGGGTTGGAAAGGCTACCAAAAAGTCCTCCTCTACTATCCACAAACAATTTTCCAAGCTTCAACACATCTGAAATGACCTGTAGCATCTCTGTAATACCATCATCGACCTCGTGAGGCCAAACCATCACCGCAAAAATAATCTCCATGAGCATAAGCATGAAGAACTATTTTCCAACTTAACTCAACAACATGGTCACCTGGGAAACCATCTCCAATACTTGTAGTAGAAACCTTTACATGTAGCAACACCATCCATATATCTATAGAAACATCAACAAACCATCATGACATGTCCATAAATGCACATGCCAACACATGGAAACTCCTCCATGACCACCATGCTAGCATAAAGATACATCATCAAAGGCTGACATCAAGGGTTTACATCGATGCCAACATAACCATCTCAATGTCAACAAAACCAACTGTAACCATACTACAAGGAAGGAAGCAACACAACAAATATACTACACAGGGTTGACATTAATGGAAACATGAGCTAGCTTCCATCATGAACCAATACCAACATCAACTAGCTGGAACCATGCACACCATAATTCCAACACCTTATCTCTCCTTTATCAACCACATAAAAATTTAATCTTCATGGCATGGTAAACCTATCCCCACAGTCTCATTCTGGTCCACATATATTTCTCCATCTTTATTCTCTTCTTGGTTTGGTTCCTGCTCCAAAATATCAACCTATTTGTCAACACCTTCCTCTTCCAATCTCCCCATATACTCCTCACACTAATCCACATCCCTTATACATTATTCATCAGTATAAGCCTGAGAATAAACCCTCTCAAGCTCAATTACCTCACACTCTTCTATGTAATTCTCCACATCCATCATCTACGGCCTACCTGACAAACTCAGAACACCATCTGAAAATTATTTTATCAACTTCCAATGTTCTATGAGCATAGAATTTGCATGATCCAACCTCTCATGAACCTCATCATTTTATTGTCTTGCATCCACACAAATGGTTGTAATCTCGCACTCTCCTTCCATGGATCCCATGGTAGGATATATCATGGGCTCCACCACTCTCGCATGATTGAATGATTTCCCTAAGTGCGATATTGACACAACCTCTTGCTCAACCGTAAACTCTATGCCAAGTATGAACTTATAGTCATCCATCCCGATGATCATGAAGTCAACCTTCCCTTATCAACTTCCAATATTCACAAGAACATCCTGCAAAATTCCAAGGACTTTGCTTCCATTTGATTGTATTAGCCTTCCAATGCACTGAAAACTATCACATCTCTTTACATATTGCTTGGCATATCAGGAGATTATGGGCCAGTAGTACCCTTGATGGATTACTTTATATTTGGTTCTCTTATGTGCAAAGTGAACCCCAAAAGGGCCATCATGGCAAGCCCTTAATATGTCATATATCTCATCCTCTTGCACACATCATTGGATAATGAGATATGGCCGTGTATATAAGAGGCATCCATTGAACCATGAAAATATTGAGCTTTGCTTCATGATGTTTTGTTGCTCTTTTGGAGAGAGATGAGGCGGGAGCTTTCCTACATCCAAGTAGTTAGAAATATTTGCAAACTAAGGTGAGCTAGTATATACACAAAAATATTTTTATCAAGAAATTAATCTTCAATTGGTGGCCCATTCTCATTTGTTGTAAGCCTAGAAAGAAAATTTTCCAATACATTATCTTTTCTTGGTTCATTTAATATGGTTATGTAAAATTTTTGCAACAACAACAACCATATAGTCACCCTTCCATTAGTGATTGGTTTTTTCATTAGATATTTAATGGAAGCGTGGTAAATATGTAAGATCATGGGGTATCTACTTATATTGCTAGATTTTATTAATAACATGAATCACCACAACAAACTCTTTTTCCATTACCATGTAGTTTAGTTTTGCAGGAGAAATATTTATACAAATAAGGTATATCACATAAATATAATTTCCATCTTGTTTCCCTAATAAATTTCCAATAACAATATCAAATACATCTATATATATGTGAAAAGGGAGGGACCAATTGGGCCCTCTCAAGATAGGAACCATAGATACTCTGGATTTCAGTTCTTTAAAGGATGTTGAAAACTATTCATGAAAAAAACATTGATAGTAACAAACATGTCTAAGAAAACTTTGTACCTGAGTCCATGGAGTAGGAAAGTCTAACATCACCTTAATTTTGTTGGATCCACTTTTATTCCCTTTGAATAAATATGATGCCCCAACAATATTCCCTTTATTTACATCATTAAAGGCTTTTCATTACTAAGGGAAACATGAAATTCCTTACATCTCATTATTACTTTATCTAGATTATTTAATGACACATAAAATTCATCATCGTAAGTCATACAATCATACATGTAAATTTCTATGCAATCATGTATTAGGTTAGAGAATATTCCAATTAAAACTCTTTGGAAAGTTGCAGAATAATTACAAAGTACAATGGAAAATGGTGGTAGGAAAATTTCAGCTAAGGACAATTGAATGTGGTTTTGTCCTTGTCTTCAGGAGTACTCTGAATCTAGTTGTATCCACCAAACTCAACAAGGAAAGAGAAGTATTTTCCTACCAATGTGTCTAGGAAAAGGATAATGAATAATAATGGGAAGTGTTATTTGTGTGTATCTTTGTTGATTTATTTGTAACATACACAAATATGCCACTTTACATTCTTTTTAGGCATAATAACAAGAGGTGAGACCCACTGTCTATTAGATGTAGGTTTTAACCCTGTACAGAAATTATCTGCAAATGAATCTTAAAAACAAAAAATAGATAATAGTGAGAGCATAAAACATACAACTGATATACATAGAGATTTTCCCTTGGATCCCAAATCGAGACGACCAACTTGATTTTTCATTATATTCCTTTTAGTGTTACAACACATATATATACATGCCAAAGCATACATAAACTCCAATCCATTAACCCTAGATTAGAACATAACTATAGTTCCCTTGACCGGATCTACAAAATACCCAGGGCTGAAAACCATCATGCCCCAAAACCATGTGCAAACCCATGACGCAAAACCATGGGCGGGTCCTATGACCCCCCCCTCGTGCGTGACTAGTCGTGGAAAGAATATAACACATACCCAACATTCTCCCACTTGTTGTTTTATTTCCACAGGGGGCCATAGGAGAGCTTAATCATTAGCCCAGCTCTGCAACACCCATTATTTCTCTACACCAAGAGAACTTTTGAGTGCTCACAGACTTCGTCAATGCATCTGCAACATTCTTCAAGGTGTCCACCTTTACCAGCAACATCCTTTCAGCCTCAAACATATCTCTCACAAAGTGATATTGAACATCAATGTGCTTTGTCTTTGAATGATAATTAGGGTTCTTAGCCAAGAAAATTGCACTTTGGCTATCACAGTCTATCCTTATAGCTTGCTGCACCAACCCCATACTTGAACACAATCTCTACAACCAAACTGCTTCTTTGCTTGCATGAGTGGCTGCTATGTATTCTGCCTCTGTAGTTGAAAGAGCCACTATAGACTGTCTTTTACTCATCCAGCTGACTGCACCTCCAAATAGGAAAAACACATACCCACTTGTAGATCTTCTTTGGTCTAGATCTCTATTCCAGTCTGCATCAAAAAAACCTCGAATATCCAACACTCATTCGAATCCTGGTCTTCCTTGGTAGCACAAGCCATAATCACTAGTGCCACGCAAATATCTGAAAACCTGCTTCACTACTGTCTAATGCTCGTTCCCTGGGTTTGACATAAACCCGCTCAATACTCCCACTGCATGTGCAATATTTGGTCTAGTACAGAACATTGCATACATCAGGCTACCCACTGCACTTGTATGTGGAACATGAGACATATCCTCCTCTTCTTCTTGTGTCTTGGGACACTGTTCAGCAGACAACTTTGTACCTATAGGAATCATAACATTCACCGGTTTACTATCCTGCATATTGGACCTCTGCAATACAGTCTCGACATACTTCCTCTAGTTTAACCAGAGCTTCCTTTTTGCCCGATGTCTCTTAATTTCCATGCCCAAAATATAGTTTGCAGCACCAAGATCCTTCATATTGAATTTGGAGAACAGTTGGGTCTTCAAATCTTGGATAATTTCTTTGTCATTTCCAATCAACAACATATCATCCACATACAAGACCAAATAAATAACATGATCACCAATTAATTTAAAATAAACATAGTGATCCTTCTTGCTTCTGGTGAAGCCAAGTCCTCGTATATAGATATCAAATTTCTGATACCACATCCTTGGTGACTGTTAACCCATACAAAGGCTTCTTTGACTTGCATACCAGTTCTTTCTTCCCCTTCACCATAAAGCCTTCAGGTTGTTTCATGTAGATCTCGTCTTCTAGATCCCCATGAAGAAATGCGGTCTTCACATCCATTTGTTCTACTTCAAAATCAAATTCAGCAGCAATAGATAAAAGTAATATAATAGAAGTAACTTTGGCAACAGGAGAAACAAAATCACCAAAATCAATTCCCGACACCTGGGAATAACCTTTTGCTACCAACCTAGCTTTGTATTTCTCCACCTTCCCTTCTACATTCATTTTCTTCTTAAACACCCATTTTCTCCCGATGGGCTTCCTTCCAGCCGAAAACTCCTCCAGATCCCATGCCTCATTTTTATGCAAGGATGCCATTTCATCAACCATGGCCTCCTTCCATAGTTTTCCATCCTCTGAATATATGGCCTCCCTGACAGTTTTGGGATCATCATCAGTTATAGTTAAAGCAAAATTTGAACAGAAAGAAGATGGACTATACCTTTCTGGTTGTCTTCTTTCCCGAATTGATCTTCTCACATATAGAGTTTGTGGCTCTTCCTCTTCTGAGTCTTATTCTGTTGTACAGTTTGATTCATCCTCCTTTAGCTCAAACTCTATCTTTTCAGGTTCCTTTGGTAGGATTTCATGTTTAACAACATCTTTCACCTCTCTAAACACCACATCTCATCTGTACACAACCTTCCTTGTTTCTAGGTTCCAAATCTTGTAACCCTTTAAACGATCCTTATACCCAATAAAGATGCACCTTTCAGATTTATTATCCAACTTGCTCCTTTTCTCCTTTGGAACATGTACATATGCATCACATCCAAATACCCTCAGATGTGAAAGAGAGGGTTTCTTACCAGTCCATACCTCATGTGGAGTCTTATCCTCTAATGTTGATGAAGGTGATCTGTTAACCAAATAACATGCAGTCTCCACTGCCTCTGCCCAGAATTCTTGTCCTAACTCGGTACCACTGAGCATGGTTCTTGCCTTTTCCATCAGCATTCTATTCATTATTTCTGAAACTCCATTTTTCTGAGGTGTGTATGGAGTAGTCTTCTGTTGTGCTATACCACTCTTCTTATAAAACTCTTCAAATTCCTTCTTGCAGAACTCCCCACCATTATCTGTCCTCAGCACCTTTATCTTCTTCTCTGTCTGGTTTTCCATCAGAGCCTTAAATTCTTTAAATTTTTCAAAGACTTCAGATTTCTTCCTCAAGAAATATATCCATGTATTCCTTGAGAAGTCATCTATGAATGAAACATAGTACACAGATTTACCTAATGATGGATCTGACATAGGTCCAAACACATCACTGTGCACAAGCTTTAATATCATGTTTTCCCTCTTAACACCAGAAGGAAAACTCACTTGATTCTGCTTCCCATATACACAATGTTGACAGAAATCAAAATCCAAAGAGCTATTAGACATACCTTCTACCATACCATTTCCATGCAATATCCGAAGGCCCTTCTCTCCAATATGTCCAAGCCTTTGATGCCATAGCATGGTCTTTTCTCCAGATACTTCTAGGCTTTCCGCTCCACTTTCGGGAACCACAGAATTGTTGCACCCATCAATAATAGTGCTGCCCTGAAGCTTGTACAGAGTTCCAATCCTAACTCCCCGCATTAATACCAGTGCTCCCCAAACCATCTTACATGTATCTTTCTCAAACATTGTTTTTACACCTGCATCATCCATCTTGCTTACAGAAATTAGATTTCTGGAAAATGCAGGAATGTGCAGAACACCAGGAAGTGTTCTAATCCTTCCACCATGCAGCTTCTACTTGAATTTTCCACGTCCAATGATTCTAGCCTTCCTATCATCCACTAGGAATACATCACTGCCATCATATTTCTCATACTCGCAGAACCACTCCCTATGGGGAGTGAAGTGAAAGGATGCACCCGAGTCAATCAACCATGACTCATGATCTACATGTGTATTTGAAGAAGAATCCAAATAAACATCCCCACCTTAATCCGAGGTGGTTTTTGCCTCTATAGAAGGAGCATCATCAGATCCCTTTCCTTTCTCAAGAGATTTAGATCTGCAGTCCTTTTTGTAGTGCCCTTCCTTTCTGCATTTCCAACACACCTTTACAAACTTTCCAGGAGATTTAGATCTCCCTCTAGATTTATATCTCCCACTCGAAACCTTATTCTTGTTTTTGTTATGGGACCTTCCTCGTACATATAAGGCATCTCCAATCCAACCCTCCATATTTCTCCGTCTCATTTCCTCGGACAACAAGGTTGAGACAATGTCATCAAAATTCAAGGTAGTTGTATTGCTACCTATTGCAATAACCAGATTGTCCCACGAGTCTGGTAGAGAACAAAAAAAAAAGATGCACTTATCTTCATCTGAGATTTTAATATCAACAGATGATTGCTGACTTACCACAATATTGAAGGCGTTCAGATGCTCTGTCACCGAGTCTCCATCCTTCATCCTCAGGTTATACAACTTTTTCTGCAGGAACACTTTATTCACCAGAGACTTAGATTGGTACAAAGTCCCAAGTTTGTCCCACAAATTATTCACCGTAGCTTCCCCAGATACATTCAACAATACAGATTCTGAGGCACACAACCGTATTGTGCTCTTCGCCTTCTGATCCAACTTCTTTCAGTCTTCATCTGACATTGTCGCTGGTTTAGTACTTGGATCTACCGTGATCCACTGGTCTTTATCCACTAGCAGATCCTCCATCTTGAGCTTCCAAAACTCAAAACTCTGACCGTTAAATTTCTCAATCTCTATCTGTCCACTGCTTGCCATCTTCTTTCACCGCAAGAATCGATCCCGCAGATCTCCCACTGAACAGGGTCTACCACAGGCCCGAGCAAAAAACCCTCAGCAGCAAAGGCATCCCCTTGAAGCTGAACCAACTTTGATACCAAATGTAGGTTTTAACCCTGTACAAAAATTATCTGCAAACGAATCTTAAAAACAGAAAATAAATAATAGCGAGAGCATAAAACATAAAACAGATATACATAGATATTTCCCCCTAGATCCCAAATCGGGACGACCAGCTTGATTTTTTATTATATTCCTTTTAGTGTTACAACGCATATATATACATGTCGAAGCATACATAAACCCCAATCCATTAACCCTAGATTAGAACATAACCATAGTTCCCTTGACCGGATCTACAAAATACCAGGGGCCGAAAACCATCATGCCCCAAAACCATGTGCAAACCCATGCACAAAACCATGGGCGGGTCTGCCCACCGAAAAATAAGGTCCAAATTTTTTTCCTGGGACAATTTCCCAGACCCTGAACAGGGGGGGCTGCTGCCCCCCCTGTGACCCCCCTGCTGCGCCCGACGCAATGTACAGGGGGAGCTATTGCCCCCCCTGTGACCCCCCCTCGCACTTGACTAGTCATGGAAAGAATATAACACATACCCAATATTAGAAAGGAGGTACATGAAATTAACTGAAAGCAATTTATATATCTCTTCTTTAATGATGTCATGTAAAGAAAAATTCATATGTTGTTAAGGTGGATGGTTGTGGATTCCTCCTTGATATAGATTTTGTGTGTACATAAACCCTTAATGTTAGTATAGTCCTAGGCCAAAGCCATGCTATTTTTTTTTTAGAACCTTGATTAGTCATTCCTTTTGGTATTATATTGGCCCTTGATTAGTCTTCAAGGTTTTCCTGGGGCTAATTTCTATGGTTTCCAAAATTGAATCTTGTTCTTATTCAAAATATGACTCATGCTCTATAGGTTATATATTTGTGGTGGTAAGAGAATCTTGTACTTCAGGGTCCATTATGTGGGTGAGCATGTGTGTTAGATGAGGAGGAGAAGGCTATAAAGTCATCAAATTTTCATCCTCTTTTTTATTTATGAATGAAATATATTGATCTATGGTAAGTACTTGACGAGAAACCACTTCCTTGTCACTTCCTCTCCACTTTCTCAAAATAGAATTTCAGGATTAATGTTGGGCTTAGTGGGAGGATATAAGGTAAGTTTTTTAGTGGAGGTCTCGTGATATTTTCATGTTACCAGATCTACAACTAATGTGCACATATGCAGTGGCTAGCCATGGCCTCCCCAATATTAAATGATATCCTCCAAGGGAGGATTTAGTTTGTAGAACCATAAAATCAACAAGATACTCCCATAAATCCCAGAGATTACTACATCCTCTAATATTCCTTATGTTTTAATGGTAGACTGGTCAAGAAGTTGTAAGACAGTGAGAATTTTCCTAAGACCAGAAAGTCCTAAGGATTCCATTGTCTCGTGAATCATTATATTAATAGTGGCACCAAGGTCAATCAATGTGTTGGGAATAACTATGTGGTTAATTTTCATATTGACTACATGGTTGCTAGGATCTGAATAGTTTTTAGCAAGGAATCCCCCATCATAGGGTTTGATAAATTTCCCATGATATGTATGGTCTAAGGTTGTTTCATTCTTCTACTAGATATCCTCACACATAATTATGTTACCACTTTTGAGTAAATAGGAACGTCTTTAATTTCTTGGAATAATGATATGCGAACATGCACATTCTTGAGTTCACCTAAGAAATCAAATTTAGGATTGGTGGTAGGTTTTTCCAAATCTAATATTTCGGGGATAAGAAGGAGCCTAGGGTTTCAAGTGAGATTGATATATTTTCAAGGTCTTAGGAGATTGAACCAATTTTGATTCTCCAATGGGAATTTCCTCATTAAAGTCTTCAATTTTCACAGGAGGAGTTACTTTATTGAAATTATTCCCTAATTTAAGGTGAATGTTGTGACAATCCAAGGAAGATATGGATTAAATGGGGTAAGTAGAAAACCAAATAGCTTGCACTAGTTGAGCTACCTTACCATTATTTTTGTTAGGAATGGGTTGTGTAAAAATTTGAGTTCGAGGAGAGAATATGTGGATGGTTGCATTGGTGGAGAAGGAAGAAGTGGCATAGGTTGTTGCAACAAGTCTTGTAGAGGGACTTCGAAGGATGAATTTATCCATCCTTGTGGCCAAGGATGGTTAGGTCGAGGAGCCATACATGGATGAGAAGGGAAGCACCATGGTGAAGAATAATAATTCATTCAAGGGTTAGTCCAAAATGATTAAATTATTATGATTGGTCTTGAATCCTACCTTGAGGTCTTGGCTACCACAAACACTTTTGAGAGATGAAACATAGTTTCTCTAGTTCTTCAACTTCTTGATAAATAACTTTTAATCTAGGTAGGGATGGAGACTTTCTTATAGCATGGTCTTCACTGCATATTTCATAGAATTTAATGTGATATAATTGGAATTCCTTCAATAGGTTCTTTCTTTTACATCGTGGAAAAAATATTTCCATAGCTAGTTTTGCTTCTATCTTATTCTTGTTCATGTGTGATGTGTCCAATTGGGAAATTGATGAACTAGGTATATATATTTTAGAATATTATAGCATATTTCCATTATCAGTTCTAGTAATTCCACTACTAACAATCTTGCCAGCTCTTGTTAATATGTCTCTTTTTTCTCTAATCTTTGTAGTACCTGAGAATATAGTCATCGTAACTCATTGATGTCACTTTAACAATGTTGGGAGACATGCACTTCACCCATCAAGTTTAGAAGCTTCATACAATAATATTATATTCCTCATAGTAGCAAGAAACGTATTTGTAACATACCCCATCCACCATTAGCCCATGCTAAGAGTAAAAGGCAGTGTTACTGTGATTGACCCGACCTCAAAAGTCCTATTATGGAAATGGTCTCCAAAAAATGCAACATTTTCAAACTCCTAGAAACCCCAAGAAATCATCTCCATTAAATTTGTCTCGTTGATACCTTTCCTGCCATATAAAATATTCCTTAATCCAAATCCTAGATCAAAATATATGGGCTTTTAAATATTTTTCCAGTGACAGCATTTCCAACATGTCCTGCCATGTGGCACCCAGATGTCCCCATGTGGTTCCATGTGGCACTTTATCTCATCACCATGTCACACCCCTTGATCAGTTCATGTGGTATTTTGGCCTTTATAATGTTGTGATGGCACACCCCTGTAGTTGTAAATGTAGATCACTACTATTGGGGGGTTGAATTAGTAGAGTAGGAATGAATAATTTTTACTAATTTTTTCCATTCTTACACAAATAACTGAAACAAAAATGTTTATCAAAACATAAAAATATATATGCAACACATAACATAACCATGATCATATGAGCAACATATCTAAGAACATAACCATTAGAACATCAAAGCAAATGAACAAGTCTATGTGATGGCGAGATCTATGCCACTTTTTCAGGGCTAGCCTACAAGCCATTACCCAGATTTTCCCATAACTTTTTGGAATCAGGTCTAAGTTGATAACAAGTATAAACAATCAATACTAGGGCTAGAACTTGCTCAAAAAATTCCAATCACATACTAGACATTCTTTCAATCATATGGTAAACATAAAGCCACAAGTCATGAATGCATATATGATCATGGTCTCTTTAACTTCATAAGGGAATCATTAAGATGACTGAATTCTCTCTCAATGTAGATGCAACAACACTTGTTAGCCCATGAATTCATCAATAATTCAATAACTCATAAAATCATGAATGAGATCCATAACAGGAGCACATCATATATCCATGCATATAGCCATCATATAACCAACATAGAATCCATGACAAAATAGCCATAAGATCAACATAATTACCAATATAAGTGACCATCAATCACAATAATAAAATAGCTTATATTAAAATATGCAAAATCCAACCAAGTCAGGGACTTCCATGTACCACTCGACCATATATTGGGCCGAACCAAATATGTCTTTCAATTAGTGATCCCCATGCCATATTCCAAGAATGAATATGGGATCATATGGGTTAAACCAAAATAGAACCAACCATGGATTTAAGAGGCCAAACCACATCAAACCTCAACCATAGTGATTTCACCTAAATTGGTCCAGAGATCACTAACATCAAAACAAGCTTCAATGCCTCTGACTTCCTTCACCAGATCCAGAGGAAATTTCCTATCTCCACCCATCCCTTAAGAGTTCCAGGAGAAAACCCATCTCCACCCTTGACCCTCGGTAATTTTCCGAATACCACCTCAACTATGATCCTAGTCTATCGATCATCCAAAGCTAAATCAAATAGAGAACCCACTACATCATGGTTATCTAGGAAATAAAAAAGGAAAGGATGAAACCTATTTCAACCTAGGAAAATCCATGCCAATGACAACAAAAATACCTATGAACCATGTATCCGAATATCAACAAAAAATCACACATGCAACTTTTTACCTGCAATGAACTCTAGTTGTATTTGCATATCCAACCTTATCTCCGCTGCTTGCTTCTCTCGAAGTCCGGGTGGATAATAGGATGCTCCAAGAATGATCTAAGTGTGCAATAATGTAATATTATGGAAGAAGAGAGCCAAAATCTAAACTGAAAAAGGCTGTGAACTAGTTCTCTAATGTTCTTTTATCATTTATGTCTAGTCTCGTCCTTTCATTTTCCATTTATCTTCAATTCCATCAAATTTATATCTAATTTCCCTTGCATACATATTTGTGTCTCTTCATCTTCCTTCTCTCTTTTTTTCCTTTATTTTTCATATTAAATTTCCATTTATTTCCTCTTTTTCTTCACCAATGCCTTTCCTAATTTCCATAGACATTATTAAACTACAAGTGATGCCCACTTTAATGTTTACCAACCATTCAACTTCGAATACATGTCCCATGTCCTTATTTATTTACATGGAAATTAAACCATATGATGTTACACTCAACCATCACTAACATACTCTTGAAGCCTTTCAAAACACATTAAAATATGCTACAACAATGAACTATGCAATAGAACCCATGCAACAAAATTATATCAATAATTTGAACTTTGATCCAAAGCTCTCCGAAAACAGCTACAACAATACTCTAATCTCCATATCAACACCAACTTTAAGCAATAAAATTTGCAACAAAAACATGTTAGGAATATAAATACACTATAGCTTCATTATCTTGTGAAAAATGCTCCAAATATGATCTCTGACCTCTACATTATCTTTAGATTCCTATAACTTACTCTCTCATACTCTCCAACCATTTCTGTTGCACACTCTGGCCTTTTTATTAATGGTGAAAGATGCAACCAATAAAAATTACTAAGCCTCATAATTTTTGAATTGATCACATTCTATAATGAAGGCTAAATCAATTCTACTCTAACCACCAAATACGATGTGCAAATATCGTCCAAAATTCCCTTGGAATTGAATGGAACACTCACATAATCTAGGAAAAACCACCTATAGAGTGTAACACTCTTCATAAATTTGGGAATTTCTTATAAATCGCCCTATGACATTGATAAACAATGTTATAATGCAGGTTTTCCTCATTGTTATAGGTCATTTTGTCACATCCATTCATTAGGTCTCATAATGGGATCAATCAACATCCTATTCCTCCTTGTCAACATCATTGCACAAATCCCTAAGTGAACCTCCTTCATTTCCCATAATTTATGATTGAAACCACCTCATCTGAGCTAGTTTTAGTACCAACATTCCCTGGCCTTCCTCTAGAAAATTTTCAACTACAGAGTGGTCCACTATGGCCAACGTTGATCACCTACAATTTTCTCCCCTTTCCACTTGCATTGGTTCTATAAATTCAGAAAAAGAGAGAATTTCGAGAATCTTCCTCTTCCAGAATTTGTTACAACCATTTACCTTTGCTTAATATTTCATATCATATCTAATCCTTCTTTGGATTTTCCATCCCTTATCCTTTGATCCCATCTGTCTGCTCAATTTAGTGTTCCTAAATTGATGTCATAAACTGTCAACTAGGACTAGTAAACTATTGAAGTGAAGTGCACTATATGTGCCTAGGTATCTGCTTCCTACTTCGTTGTGTTTAGTGTTTTTCTAGTGTTTTGGTTTTGTGTTTTTATGCTAAGAGGAAAGGAACTAAGTGTTTAACAAAGAGAAGTTATTGGTCACACTAAAACATAGCAAAGGCTATTCTAAACTATGTATGGCACCTAAGAACAGAGAATGCAAAACTCGACAAGAAAAATAACTCATAACATGAACTCAGTCCAATTCATTCATTAGAAGTATGTTGGAATAGCTTGAGAAAAGGATAAGCTTAATGCAATGAGGTTCTTCTAAGTAAAAAACAACTTACAATATCACAAAAATCTCATCCATGGTTAGAAATTTGTTGGAACACAATTGGAAAAGATTATCTGTAGCATAGTAAGGAACCCTACTCTAAATTAACTTATGACACTGAAATTAATCCATTCTGCAACTCAAATTGTCACTACTAAGCCTCATTCGAGAGTTAGAAATCTTTTGGAATAGTTTTGGAAAAAGGCTCTTTGTAAAATTATAAGAAATTGCAGAACAGTCAAGGCCTCAAACTGATATCACTAATTCCTGTCCATATGATGATGTGTTGGAAGAGATTAATAACAAGAGTAGTTTGTAAATAATTAAGGCCTTGAAGTCTAATGGAATAGAACTAGAATACAACTAATTAATAAAAATTAAAATACATTAAACATAACTGAACTAGAATGCAATCAATCAAACTTGAAATACAGTGAACAGAACTTAACTAAAGTGCAATTAACCTCCTGAGTATTACAGCTGAACTAAAATGAAACTAATCTCTAAAATATTATAGCTATCTCTCATTCAGTGTAAGTGATATTTTGGAACAATTCATAAGAATAAGACTGGCTGTAACATTCGATGTAAGTTAGCATAAAACATGGAGTTCAAAAAGCTGCTTGAATTAGGAATGAAACAGAGCTAAAGTTACTTATCTAAACAATATGCACAGAGCTTCTCGGGCAGTCGGGGCCCTCTACCACCGGATTAGCATACAAATCTCCTCAAGATTGCCTCAGATCATGCAATGAAGTTGGACTTATTTTCATTAAAGGAAAAATACTTCAGAAACAGAGTATTACAGATTTTTGAGATCTAACCACAAAACATCAATCTAGCTAACTGTCTCTCGGTCTCCCAAGTCATTCTTATAAAAGAAATACATAACTACCCTTGAGAAGAAATAGGGATAAGTGTCTTTCCAATTAAAATCAAATTAGAACTCTTGTGGAAGCCTCGTACTTTTGCTGAAGACATGTGTAGAGTTCTTGTCCCGGTAGAAGTCTACCTCTTAGTTTTGATTTCTTCCACGTGCATAACCACCTGTAGGTTTTTGCTCAGACTTCGTAGAGAGAAAATAATGATGTAGGAGTGTTGTGGAATACAATCATATGATTTTTTCCTTTAAGTGACACATGTAACCTGTGTGAACATGAAGATAGCTATGGAATAGGCGACTAGCTACAGAATGACTGCATTCTGTAGCTGAGTCTAGTCAAAAACTAATACAACAACAAAACCACGAAAATATAGCAAGTCAATCATTATATGCATTCTTAAAGTGAATTTAATTAATCCTATTGATCTTTTAAGCCTGCAACTGATAAAGGACAAAGGAATTGAAGTGAAATTTGGTGAAAGAGAAGACATCTTTGGGGCTCAACATACCCCCACTGCAAAGATTTTGCATGTCCTCATGCAATTAATCCATGTATTCTGAAACTTCTGCTAGGACATCCAACTTCCTTTTTCTGCTTTGCCTGATGTTCAATGACCTCCTAGGCTTCTTTATGAATAATTTGAATCTCAGGTTTATAAGTTCCCTACTTAACTTTTTGTTTTTATTTTTCAGCTTCTCATTAGCCTTGTACAGTTTTTCCATTTGCAGAGAGAGAGTTGTGTTCATGTTACTCTTCAGCTTGACTTTTTCCCTGAGAATTTCATTTTCATTTTTTATGTGCCTATTAAATACTTCCAGTTCATATTTATCTCTTCTTAGTACTTCAATTGCAGATCCTGGTGGGCTAGGAGTTCTTCTTCTGCTTTCTGAGGCTCTCCTTTCTAATGTCTCAACATAATTATATATTTGTTGTTGTGCTGGGTCTATCTCTGGAGTTTCTTCATCGAGATCCTCTTCGTACTGGTATTCAGGAGATTTATCAGCTGGTGTCTCTTCATCTTCAATTTTTATGATGCCTGTTTGCTTAACTCCTGTCTTCTTTAATATGCCTCCAAGCCTATGGCTTCGTCTTAGTTTAGATGGTCCCTCACCTCTCTCCTTGGCATACTTTCTTATTACCTTCTCCTTTTTAAGCCGTTTCTTGATTTCAACCAGTTTTTTAGAGATAATCTCCTCACTGTCCTCTTGTATGGATTTACCAATTTTAATTTCAACAGATTTGGAAATTTTCCTTCTCCTGCTTCTTCTTGCAAGTTTGCCTTCGGATGGAGATTCCTTGGGTTCTTCAAAGTGATTCCTCACTAGGAACTCATCCCAATTGTCTCCCACTTTTTTCAAATGATGTTCAATTAGGATTTTAACTAGGCCATGGTGATACAAAGTGGTTTCCAATAATTGAACCCTATTTTGAACATTAGAGGCCATTCTCCTTAGGCTATGAAGTAAGAAGAAGGGTAAATTGATTTCTTCATCTAAGAAATGCATCATAATATGAATGTGATAAACATATAAGGTACCAAACCTTCCCTCACAAGTTATAAACTTTTTCAAAATGAGCAACATATTTCGCCATTTATTCTTCAGTGCTGAGCTAGGGATGCCTTTCTTGAAAACTGAGATATCCATACCTGGTGTTTTGAGCATTTGTCTCCATGCCTCATTGTGAAATTCCTTGTTTTTGAACCATCGTTCACCTTGCCTTGGTAGTTCTGCTGCCTCTGCAATGAAGGATTCTGTAATAGTGAACTTGACATCTCCTATTTCAACCTCTGCTCCATTGAAGTACCATGCAAATGTCTTGGTTACCTCCTTATGAAAACCATTGAACTTTTCCAAAAACTGTAACCACCCAACCTGCTGTAGCATTTCTCTAATTTGTGGGTAACCATATAAGTATTTGGTTCCGACTAGTTCGGACCTTACAATGAGACCCATAGCTTCTTTTATCAACCTTCAATTTACTGCTCCGTTACTGCTCTTCTATTCACGGTAAAAATGGCTGCAAAGAGTTGTTTTCACCCCAAAGATTCCTTCTCTGCTTATGCATTAGGAATTAGCTACAGAAAGATGATATGAAGTGGTTATGGGATGAGTGAAATACGGTGAAGGTGATTCACATGAATTAATGAGTTTGAGAGCTATCATGAAAGAAAAGACCGCGGAAAAATATCGTGAGAAATTCAAAATCATCACTGAATACTTCGGGTTAGTGACATGACCGAATAGGTCACTTCAGTACTAACCATTAATTTTTAATAAATGATGGTTTGGTATGGTGGAATGGAAGGGATTTTGTCCAAGGTTTTTTTGATAGGTTTAATAGGCTTGATCAACACGAATAATCAAAATAACTTTATGAATCATACATGAATTAACTATACTATAACTTTCATAATTTGTCATCATAATAATTTCACAACTTTACCTTAGCCTTTCCTTTGATTTTTGTGGTTTTAATATGCTTTGTCTTCCTTTGAAAATCATTGATCCTTCAGCCTTCATAATCCCTTTGATTTTGCTTGTTGACATAGGTGTGCAGGGTCAATTTGCTGCTGAACAAGTGGTTGCTGGATAGTTGCCTACAGGGTATCTAGCTGCAGAATATACCTGTAGGAGCTTTGAAACATGAAATGAAATGATTTGAAACATGGATGGAGTGTAGTATGAAATGGATTAATCATGAATCATGAAATATGGTAGAATGGAGCATGAATGAAGTGGAATATAATGGAATGGAATGAATCACAAATATGAAGTGGCATAAAAAGTGGTCTGCAACTTATGATTTGTAATACTCAATTTGCAGAAAGAGATCAAATTTAGAAATCTGAGATGGAAATGAGATGGACCATGAAATGGAGTGAATGAGATATGAATGAAATATGAATGAATGGAATGAATGAGTTATGAATGAATGGAGTGAAATGGATCATAAGTGGAATGTGATCACTTATGATTTTATGATAGCTGCTTGTAGGGAAAGAACAAATTTGAAAAGCTAAAGTATCAGAAGGATTCTGATTTTCACTTTATCTTTTCTATATAAACACGCTAATCAGTGATTAGTTTTCATGTTTATATTTTTTTTTTTAATTTTTAATTTTTTTTTTTTTAAATTTGAAAATTTTAATTAATTAATTAATTAATTTTTTTCATACATTCAAATTCAGAAAATTCAATTAAGTTGATGAAGAAGAAGAATTATTCTTCATGAACTTCACATCACTGTTTTCTTGGAATCTCTTGATAAATTCTTCTCTTGAAAGTGGCTTATGATACAACTTCAATCTATGACCATTTACAAGAAAAGTGACTTTCTCTTCATCTATTGTCCTGATTTTTATTGCTTCATTGTCAAAAAATTTCATAACTTCATATGGTCCAAGCCAATGTGTTTTGAATTTACCTTGAAAATCTTTGAACTTTGAATCAAACAAGAGGGCCCAGTCACTTTCTTTGAATTTCTTTTCCTTGATGTACTTATCATGCCATCTAATCCTTTGTTGCTAGAATATACTTGTTTTCTGGACTGCGTCTTGTATGATCTCATCCAATTCATTAATCTACTCCAATCTATGCTTTTGTGCCTCTGTTAGATCGAGTCCTAGCTGAACTGCCATTTTAAAAGTTTGAATCTGAAACTCTATGGGAAACAAAACTTGTTTTCCATAAACAAGTTCATAAGGAGTATGGCCTGTTGTGCTTCTCCATGTAGTTCTATAGGCCCACAAGGCTTCAAGAAGCCTATCTACCCAATCTCTTCTATGTAAATGAACATTCTTTGTTAGGATCCCTTCAATGACCTTATTAGTAGATTCCACTTGACCATTTTCTTGTGGATGATAAGGAGTAGATTTTCTGTGTCTGATTTTGTACCTCTCCATCATTTGTTCCACTAGCCTTGATGTGAATTGAGCTCCTTGATCTGTAACAATTTCCCTTGGGACACCAAAACAAGTAAAAATATCCTCAAAAAGAAAATTAACTACAGATGCTTCAGTAGCAGAAAGTAATGGCTTGGCCTCTACCAATTTGGTAACATAATCAGTGCAAACTAATATATATTTTTTTTGTCTTGATGGAGGACTAATAGGTCCTACAAAATCTAAAGCCCATTTTTCAAAAGGTTCAATATGTACTTGAGGCTGCAATGGCATCTCACCTGAAGGAGAAGGTTTCCCTACCATTTGGCAACTGTCACACCTTTTGACATACTCTTTAGCATCTTTAAAAAGGGATGGCCAATAATATCCTAAATGAAGGATCTTATAAGCTGTTCTTTTATCAGCAAAGTGTCCGCCACAAGGTTCATCATGACATGCCTTGAGGATCTCAGGCATCTCATCTTCCCGAACACATCTCCTAATGATAAAATCTGGACTTGTTTTGTATAACTCATTAGCAACCCATGAATATTTTTCACTGTCATAAATGATCTTTCTTTTGTCTCTTGCATTCATTATTGAAGGAAATTTCCATGAAACTAAATAATTAGCAATGTCAGCAAACCAAGGAGTTTGAGTAGAAATTGCAAAAAGATATTCATCAGGGAATTGATCTTCAACTGGAGTATTATCTTTGATGTTTTGGAGTCTAGATAGGAAATCAACTACTGTATTTTGTTTCCTAGGCCTATCTAGAATGGTAATGTTGAATTCCTATAAAAGCAATAACCATATTATGACTCTGCCATTAGTAATTGATTTGTTCATTAGATATTTAATTACAGAGTGATCTGTGTGAACAAAAGTTTCATAGCCTGTTATATAGTGTCTATATTTGCTTATGGCATGAACAAAAGCTAAAAAATCTTTTTCAGTTATAGTATAATTTAACTCTGAAGGAGTCAAATTCTTACTTGTATAGTAGATGGCATAAGGAATCAGGTCTTTTTGTCCCAATACTGCTCCTAAAGCTGTATCTGAGGCATCTGTTGAAATATGAAAAGGTAACTTCCAGTTAAGTTCCCTTAAAATAGGTGCTTCAGATATTTTTGTTTTCAGGGCCTCAAAGGCTAACTGGCAATCAGGATTCCACTTGAATTCACATTCCTTGGTAAGTAATTTGAAAAGTGGAGATGCTATCTTGGTGAAGTTTTCTATAAACCTTCGATAATATCCTGTAAATCCTAGAAAACTCCTAACATCTTTTTGACAACTTGGAATAGATAAGTTAGAGATGAATTCAACTTTTGACTCATCAACTCTAATCCCATCCCCTGAAATGTGATGCCCCAAAACAATACCTTCAGTAAACATCATGAAACATTTCTCATTACTAAGTGAAAGATTTGCTTCTTGACATATCTTTAAAACTTTTTCCAAGTTTGCTAAGGCTTCTTCAAATGTGTTTCCATAAACTGTGAAATCATCCATGTATACCTCTACACAATCATGTATTAGATCTGAAAATATTCCTAGTACTGCCCTTTGAAATGTTGCGGGTGCATTGCATAGTCAAAATGGAAATACTCGGTAAACATAGGTACCCCAAGGACAGGTAAATGTGGTTTTGTCTTGATCTTCAAGTGCTACTTGAATTTGGTTATAACCACTAAACCCATCTAAAAATGAGAAGTACTTTTTGCCAGCTAATGTATCTAATACCTGATCTATGAAAGGTAAGGGAAAATGATCTTTAAGAGTAGCTTTGTTTAATTCCCGGTAGTCAATACATACCCTCCATTTACCATTTTTCTTTGGCATAATTACCAAAGGAGAAACCCACTGACTATCTGAAATGGGATAGATAAAGTTAACATTTAACAATTTCTGCAATTCTTCCTTAACAATCTCCCTAAGATTTGGATTCATTCGTCTTTGAGGTTGTCTGATTGGTTTACAATTTTCCTCTATGTAGATGTGATGAGTGCAAGTCTTGGGGCTTATCCCTTTCATATCAGTGTACTCCCATGCATATGCAAAAGAATGTCTCTGTAATATCTTGACTAGCTCTTCTTGTTGATATTTCTCTAGGTTCTTGTTTATGTTTAAAGTTTTGCCTGGAAATATCTCAATTGTAGAGCTGCCAAATTTATCCATGGAATAAAGAGACATCTGTCTTGATGATAAAAACTCAATGTTGGATTCTTCTTGAAATTGTTCATGTTTGTATTCCAAAGAGGACTCAAAATTTTCTAAGGTATTCAGAATCTGGCTGTCTTCACTAATTTTTTAAATTGTGAAGAGAGGTTGTATGTCTTCTTCATCCTCAATCCATTGAGTATCATCTAATTCTGTAATTGTTTTTGTTGGAGGATACAAGGTAAATTTCTTGGTTGAACTACCATCAGAGATGTACATATCACCGGATCTACAGCTAATGAAAGCATCAGCTGTAGCTAACCAAGGTCTTCCTAATATAATAAGATGTCCTCCTAGATTATTCTTAGGAGTTAGGATCATAAAATCCACAGGATACTCCCAAGAATCTAGGGACACTGGAATGTCTTCTATTACCCCATCAGGTTTGATCACAGATCTGTCTACTAATTGTAATAATGTGGGTGTAAAAAGAAGATTAGGAAGTTTCGGTTTATCCATGATTTGTCTACTCATGATATTGATTTCTGCTCCTAAATCAATAAGTGTGTTTTGGATCTCAGTTCCATTGATGTGTATCTTAACAACTGGATTTCACGGGTCTAGATACTTTGGAATGACAATCTTACCCATCATGATGTCTGCTATTTTTCCTGCCAGTTGAATTTTCCTTGTCTCTTTGATTCTTTTTCCTGTCTTTTTCATGCTCAACTCCTTTATTGTTTTTGCTAAAATTGGAATTTCCTTGATAGATTGTAATAATGGGATCTTAATACAAACATTTCTCAGCTCATCTAGGAAATCATAATTAGGCACCATAATTTGTTTTTCTACACCCCTATCAATTTGTAATCTTTCTGGAAAGGGAGGTGTAGAGGTGGATGTTGATGGCTACTCTAATATAGGAGTTGAAATTATTGGTTCTTTTTGTTTTGATTTTTCAATATTTGGGTCTTGGAAAGGCGTGTTATCTTCAAGACTTTTATTCACCAGTAGAGAATCTTCCTCATAATTGTTTTTCTCTTGTATGATTACAGAAGGTTTCTTCTTTTCAAGTATTCTTCCAGACCTAAGTTGAACATCACTAAGGTCTAAAGGAATAATCAAATAAGTTGGAAACTGTTGGCCTTCTATCATGTATGTGTTCTGAGGTTTATTGTTGGGGTTTGGTATGGGTTTTGCAGGTAACTGATTTGTTTTCTGAGGAAATGGTAATGGAAGTGGTTGATTTTGATGTTGTGGATTTTGAGGATTTTGTTGAAAATTCTGCTGAGGAGGGAAATGTGGATATGGTGGATATTGATAGTACTGAGAGTATCTTCCATAGGGATTTTGTGCTCCTTGTGCCCAAGTTTGAGATTGATTTTGGAATTGGGGCCAAGGTTGTTGCAAATAATTCCAATTTGGTGGGGGTTGATTATACATCTGATCATGGAATCCTTGTGTTTGAGGTCCTTGCCAAGGCCTTCTAGAGACAAAATTGAGAGATTCTGTGGAATTTGTAGGGGTTTCTTCTTGAAAGACAACTTTAAGACCAGGAAGAGAAGGACAAATCTTGGTCTCATGTTTTTCTGAACAAATTACACAGGTCTCTACTACTTTTGCATCCAGAGGACATTCTCTCAAGGCATGCTTCTTTCTACATTTGGGACAAAAGATTGCTAGGGCATCAGATTCAACGTTTTGATTGTTTTGTAACTTAAGGGTGTCTATTTGTTCACTAAGACTCCCTAAAATATCAGATTTGAATTCATCAAGAATATGTCCTATTTCTGCCCTACTTACTGTCCCAGAAGCAGACTTACTTGCCCTTGCAAGAGCAGGGTCTCTTGGTCCTTTTACAGTTTTAGATTTCCCTCTTGAAAGGTTGATACATAATTCAACTATTTCAGGTAATGTGAGCTAAGATATATCCCCTTTTCCCATCATGTTAAGGATATCTAACCATTCATCCCTAATTGTCTTCAATAAGAGAGCTTTCAAAGTGTCTTGGTCTAAGTTTTCCATTTTTTCCCTCTTGATGTTATAGTTAAACCTCTCTAGCAAATCTTCAAGATTTTCATCATCTTTTTGTAACATTTTAAACACTTCCTCCTTATGGTTGACTGGCATACAGTAATCCAAATACCTCTCTAGAAATGCATGTTTCATGTCTTCCCATGTCCTAATAGAACTGCTGATCAAACTCATAAACCATTTTAATGTTGCTCCTTTCAATGTTGAAGGAAATAGTTTAAGTTTTTGGGAATCTTGTAAGTAATCATAGGTTCTACATAGGACTTCAAATTCAAATAGGAAGGTTTCAGGATCTTCATTTTTGAGTCCATGGAAGTTTGGAAGGACAGAGGGTGAAATGTTTTTCATAGTTGCATTGGTTTCTTCATCTACTATAGGAAACCCAAAAGAGCTTCCCATTTCCCTTCTACCTCTTCCTCTGCCTCCTTCTGCACCTCTACCTCCTTCTCCTTCTACACCTCTACCTCCATTAAAGACTCCTCCTCCCCCTTCTTCTGCCATAGTTGATTCTTCTATGGAAGTGGAAAAGTTTGTGTCTCTAGCAGGGGTCCTTGAATCTTCTTCTAAAACAAGTTCAGTGGATGAAGTTGAAGGTCTTTCTAATGGAATATCTTATCTTAAGCCTTCTAGAAGTCTGTGATCAGTATAGGATGGAATGTAGGTTTGAGTTGGAGGTGTGCTACCTCTTGGTCTTGGTGAAACAAGTGGTGTTCTAGGAATCAAGCTTCTGCTTCTTATGAATCTACCCCTTGAGTCTCTTTCTCTACGCATATCATTGTTTTTAGGAGGTAAGAAACAAGGCTACCTAGTTACACTTCCCCGGAAACGGCGCCAAAATGTCTGCTCAACTTAGTGTTCCTAAATTGATGTCATAAATTGTCAACCAGGGCTAGTAAAATGTTGAAGTGAAGTGCACTATATGTGCCTAGGTATCTGCTTCCTACTTCGTTGTGTTTAGTGTTTTTCTAGTGTTTTTGGTTTTGTGTTTTTATGCTAAGAGGAAAAGAACTAAGTGTTTAACAAAGAGAAGTTATTGGTCACACTAAAACAGAGCAAAAGCTATTCTAAACTATGTATGGCACCTAAGAACAGAGAATGCAAAACTTGACAAGAAAAAATAACCCATAACATGAACTCAGTCCAATTCATTCATTAGAAGTATGTTGGAATAGCTTGAGAAAAGGATAAGCTTAATGCAATGAGGTTCTTCTAAGTAAACAACAACTTACAATATCACAAAAATCTCATCCATGGTTAGAAATTTGTTGGAACACAATTGGAAAAGATTATATGTAGCATAGTAAGGAACCCTACTCTAAATTAACTTATGACACTGAAATTAATCCATTTTGCAACTCAAATTGTCACTACTAAGCCTCATTCGAGAGTTAGAAATCTTTTGGAATAGTTTTGGAAAAAGGCTATTTGTAAAATTATAAGAAATTGCAGAACAGTCAAGGCCTCAAACTGATATCACTAATTCCTGTCCATATGATGATGTGTTGGAAGAGATTAATAACAAGAGTAGTTTGTAAATAATGAAGGCCTTGAAGTCTAATGGAATATAACTAGAATACAACTAATTAATAAAACTTAAAATACATTAAACATAATTGAACTAGAATGCAATCAATCAAACTTGAAATACATTGAACGGAACTTAACTAAAGTGCAATTAACCTCCGGAGTATTACAGCTGAACTAAAATGCAACTAATCTCTAAAATATTACATATATCTCTCATTCAGTGTTAGTGATATTTTGGAACAATTCATAAGAATAAGACTAGCTCTAACATTCGATGTAAGTTAGCATAAAACATGGAATTCAAAAAGCTGCTTGAATTAGGAATGAAACAGAGCTAAAGTTACTTATCTAAACAATATGCACAGAGCTTCTCGGGCAGTAGGGGCCCTCTACCAATGGATTAGCATACAAATCTCCTCAATATTGCCTCAGATCATGCAATGAAGTTGGAATTATTTTCATTAAAGGAAAAATACTTCAGAAACAGAGTATTATGGATTTTTAAGATCTAACCACAAAACATGAATCTAGCTAACTGTCTCTCAGTCTCCAAAGTCATTCTTATAAAAGAAATACATAACTACCCTTGAGCAGAAATAGGGATAAGTGTCTTTCCCAATTAAAATCAAATTAGAACTCTTGTGGAAGCCTCGTACTTTTGCTGAAGACATGTGTAGAGTTCTTGTCCCGGTAGAAGTCTACCTCTTAGTTTTGATTTCTTCCACGTGCATAACCACCTGTAGGTTTTTGCTTAGACTTCGTAGAGAGAAAATAATGATGTAGGAGTGTTGTGGAATTCAATCATATGCATTTTTCCATTAAGTGACACCTGTAACTTGTGTGAACATGAATATAGCTGCGAAATAGGCGACTAGCTACAGAATGACTGCATTCTGTAGCTGAGTCTAGTAAAAAACTACTACAACAACAAAACCACGAAAATATAGCAAGTCAATCATTATATGCATTCCTAAAGTGACTTTAATTAATCCTATTGATATTTTAAGCCTGCAACTGATAAAGGACAAAGGAATTGAAGTGAAATTTGGTGAAAGAGAAGGACATCTTTGGGGCTCAACACCATCCTCCCATAAATTGTGGATCTAAAACCTTAGATTGTTAGTTGGATAAGAACTCCCAACTTACCCCATTCATCCATATATTTACTTCCTTTCCTATGCAAGGGGTTGTATTTTGTAGAGTAATTCTACCCTTATGTTACTGAGGTGAGAGGTTAATATTCCATGCATTTTGGGTGATTGGAGGTGCATATTGTGATAAGAAAGGACAAGACAACTTGGAGGATATCTTCTACAAGATCAACACCTATTTGTGGTTGTAATCTCCTTCCATTGTAATGCAAAGAGTTCTCGATTTTCCTATATGTGATTGTCATTATTTCACTTATTTCAATACCATGTTGATCTATTGAATAGAGTACTTAGACTATACTGCATAGATCTCATATTTTCTTGGCTTGTGTTATTTGACTGTGCAGGTTTTAATTTTGGCATTCAGAGTTGGAATTGGAGCATTCAAGCTAAATAAGGAACAAAGTGTACGATAGATTCCAGGTAGGCTTCATTCCATCATCTATTTACTTTAACGAAAGCATTGGGTTCCTTGTTTCTTTGTTGTTCTAGGTATGCCATCAAACCTATGGGAGATACTTTTTTCTACAATCGTAAATCCCACATAAAAAATTGGAAACCATACTGGGGAATGGTGTATTCCCTTGGTGGTTTTCCTAGATCACTATGTTTGATTACCTCTTTCATAGACCTTTACTACTATGACCATTCCAGAACATACCTAGGAAGTGATTTAATTGAGCCTTTTTTGCAATTTTGTGTCGGAATCCTCCATCCAAGGACCAATGCTCTCCCAATGCCTTCGACAAAGCAATGCACCTCACTCAGGCCCACTCTATACCAGCGTTGCGCACTGGTGCCTCTTCTGCACCAGCGTTGGCCCCTGTGTTTTCACAAAATTTTCCTATGTTTCTAAGTCTCTCTTTGATCAGTCTACTTTCAATTGACCTTCCTCGAGTCTTAAGTGTATTGTGGTCTCCCTTAAGCCTCCATTTGGTTTGCATTTGTGTTCGATTTCCTTTGGTAAGAATTGGTCTTGATTTTTCTTTGTTATTATCATTAGATCAGTTGCAAACTGATTTCGTTTGGTCATTTATCACTTGGATGAATTGTTGTTATAGCCCTCATTTTGAAAAGTGCATTTGAATAAGTGATTAAAGTTTTTCATCTTAGTTTTTCTTCATTTTTGAAAATTAAGTGTTGAAAAGAAAAATCTCATGCATCCAATCTAGGGTTTTGTGTGTGAAAATTGGAATTCCCTAGTGTGAATTTGCATGTTTTTGCTTTTATTTTTGCAAAATCCCCCCCAATCACAGGGGGGGTGCTGAATTGTGTATGAGTGTTAATTTTCTTTGAGTGCCATCTCTTTTGATTTTTGGATTTTTTCACCTAATTTCAGTTTGACTCCTCTGTTCATGAAATCTCAAATTATGTTTGATTTCATTAAAATCCTCTTCTATTTGTTTTGAATAATTATCTTGCATAGATCACATTTTCATAGCTAGAATTCTCATTTTCACAGGAGTAAAGGAATCGTGCATATATTACATTTACATAGTTTTAAGGGGAATCATGCATAGATTACATTGGATGGTTTGACATTTTTTATTGCCTTGAATTGAATTTGAATAGTGAAATTGAAAGATCTAGTTAGGAAGCTCTTGTTTTCTGCATATTTGATTGTTTCATAATTGTTTTCACCTCTTCCCTACACTAGATAGATTTCATCGAAAATGAAAAGAGTTCTTTTTGTCATATTAGTTTCATCATAGGTGTGTTCAGGTGAGATCAATTTTTGAGCCTTCAAATCGAAATATAATTCAAGATCAACTCTAAAATTATCTTAAATTAACCTAAGGATAATTTCAAACTTAACGACAAACACAGAGGTCTAGGCTAGAGATGTGTTCCAACGTCGTTAAACGTAGGAACTGTCATTGATTGCAACCATTGTATCCCAGGGGTGATGTCTCATTCCACGTACGTAAGTGTATAGTATTGTGATATTCCGTTCCATGTACGTAAGTGTATATGATCGTTCTCCATGTACCTTTGGGTATATCATATGGTGCTCCATGCATGATAAGTATAAAGAAATGCTCTCATCGAATGGTTACACATTAGAGAACACTAATACATATTGCACTCCCACGTACTGTCGAGTATATTTTTGGAGTAACCTATAGGTTTCTATCCATCCATAGGTAACAGAGTCAACTACCGTGTATACCGTGATACAATGAACACAACATTAGGGGAGATTGATTTCCATGCATTAATTCCTTGGTTTGCCGAGGTGTATATTTTAGCTCATGGTTGCTTGGTAAAAATTTATTCCTAGATTACGCTCTTCAATTTATTTGTGTCATTAATTTCTAAAATCTATTAATTGAATACAAAAATACATCCTTACTATGGAACAACTTAGTAGATCTTAGGTTGAGACTAATGGAAACAGTTCCCGAGTTTACCAATCAAGGAAACCCCTCTGAAGGGAATTGGAAATCCTGATCCTTTTCCTCATTTTGGAAGTATTGGTGCTCCTTGTATGGAAAAGTTGTCCCTTATGGGATTTACCATTGGTTTTCTAGTTTGGTTTTTTGGACCCCTGTGGTTCCGAATGTCCAAAATGATCCTCAACCAAGTTCTCCTCCACCTAAACAATATCAACCTCAAGTTGATCCTAAAGTTGTCCCTTTTCCTTCTTCACATGTAGTTGCTTCATTCATTTCTTCCTCCTCTCCTAGTGAAAGTAGTAATTCTAGTAACCATGAAGCTAAGAAGAAGAAGAAGAGAATTAAGAATAAGAAGAAAAATAAGCAAGGAGGCAACCAAGCATCCATTGCTATCAATGCAACTAGTATTGAAAAATCTTCCAATCAACCTTGCAAAGTTAAATTCCCTTACAAGATTTGTAAGGGTGACCATATTCTAAGATATTGTCCTGGTATTCCCAAGATATTAGAAGTTTGGTCCACATGCTCACATCTGCCTTTAACATCAGCCTTTAACATCAACCTTTGGAGATCGTGTTGGTGATAAATGCTCAAATAATGATAGTAAGGTCCATGGGAAAAAGGGTAAAGTCAAATTTCCTTGTAGGTTATGTGAAAGGAATCATCTTGTTCACCTTTTTCCTTATTTGGAATGAAGCCTCAAAAGTGTTGGACAACCATACAAATTCTTAGCCTCATATTCCAGCTAGTTACCAGAAGCTTTCTCCCAATCCTCCACTAGTTGATAACTAATCGATTAGAGTTCATATCGAGTCAATCCCACTCTCTCTGAAGGAAAATCCCATGAGTATGTTCCCAACCAACAATTGGTTGAGAAAATGGTTGATTCAATTCCACTTTAGTCAATTGTACCTTTCCCGTAGAGAGTGAACTTCATACCGCTCACATTCTTATCGTTTCTTCAGATTCCAATGAACTAGGGGGAAATCCTCCCGTTCTAACAGTACCGAGGAAAAATCCTCCCATTCCAATGACACAAGGGGTAAATCCTCCCTTTTCCTCAACACATGGGATTAATCCCCCGGTTCCCATAACACAAGTGGGCATTTATCCTGTTCCTACGGTACCCCCTCCAAGTAAAATGGTCATTTCATTTGATTGGAGTCGACTAGCAGGATATCGTTTTCCTCCTTATGTGCCCTCCTAGATCACAATGCAGTCTTATAATATAGTCATACTTGGAATAGTCATAGATGAATTCACATATGTTAGTATTCTATCCTCAATTTCTTGGCAAGATTTAGGTGCTCCTCAGCTTGTGATCGTTACCCATAATATGTTGGCTTTTAATAGAGGAGCTAGTCACCCGCTAGGGATCCTTCCTAAATTTCCTATTACTTTGGGAGGAAAGATTGTCTATATCAATGTGATGGCTGTCCAAGGCCCTTTGGATTTTAATTTACTCCTTAGGCATGCCTATGTGTATGTCATGGAAGATCTTGTCTCTTTTCTCTTTTGTGTGATGTGTTTCCCACATGAAGGAATAATCGTGAACATTGATCATATTTGATTCATTGGTCCTAATTCAATTTCCAATCAACCAAATTCCCTAAATGTTCCTTACATGCAAGTGGTATCTCCCACGTCACAAGTTAATTATGCGGTAACCTGTTCCATGCCCACATCTACTGTTTATGTAGTAAGTGATATAATACATCATGTATTGGGGTAATTGGAGCCCTATCTTTCCATTGGATCCTTTGATACAATACAAAGTGTTGTTCTTCCATATGATGAGAACCTCTTGGAAGCCATGGTCTCTTGGAGGCCATGATCACATTTTGGAGAAAATTTCCTTTTCTTGTGTCAAGCTCGTTAAAAAATGAAGCAAGGTCACATGAGCAACGTTCCTTTTCTTGTGTCAAGCTCGTTAAAAAATGAAACAAGGTCCCAGAGAAATTTTCCTTTCCCTGTTTCAAGATCGTTAAAAAATGAAACAAATCCCATTCCAATTCGAGTCTTTGAGAAAATATCGTAAATTCCCAATTGATTCTTTCATTTGATCTCGTAAATGAACCTTCATTCCATCCACCTATTAGCAACTATAGTCTACTTAGGTGAATGAGATGAATTTTGGGAGGGCATGTACCTTTAATTGAGTCATTATGTTGGGGGCATGAAAATTTATTCAAGCACAGTTTTTCTCAGTTTCAAGCTTGTGTAAAAGTGAAACCAATTCCAAGCATAGCTTTTCTCATGTTTCAAGCTCGTGAAAAAATGAAACCATATTCAAGTATTCTCAAGCATAGTTTCCGATGCTTCAACTTGTGTAAAAGTGAAACCATTATCATCCTATCTCTTTTGATTGCCATTTTTTCAGACTATTTTTTGTAGATGAGCCTTGGTTTTCTAATTCCATCGTTTCCATATGCTTGGCCAATCATACACTTTCACTTGGTTTTTACCCTTTCCCGAGGAAAAATTGCGATGAGTGGTCTTACAAGAAAACCTCTGAACATCTATGTGTTTTGAGTAGCTCCATCATGAAAATAACCAGTTTCTCTCCTTTATACCTCTCATTCCTCAAGGTGGGGTCCTCTTTTAGATCTTTTCAAACTCGCAAAACATGAAAATATTGCTGAGCACTTTTCTTTTCTAACTCATTAAAATAAATGAAAATATGTTCACTCAGTATAAGTTTAACCCTTTTCTGGACTGATATGGACTATTTACGAAAAAGGAATACCTTATTCGAACATGGCTAAGAGGTTATCTTGAGTATTGTTTCCTTTTCGGACTCGAGAGACTATTTACGAAAGGGACATCTGGAGTTTTGTTTTTCACCTCTTTTTCAAACTCTCTAAATATGAAAAAGATGTCGAGTTTTATCTTTTCTAGACTTGTTAAAACATAAAACAACAATGGACTTGTCAAACATGACCAAGGTCGAACAACTCCTTATGGTTTGTTAAAAATACTCATCTATATATTTACTTCCTTGCCTATGCAAGGGGTTGTATTTTGGAGAGTAATTCTACCCTTATGCTGCTGAGGTGAGAGGTTAAAATTCCATGCATTTAGGGTGATTGGAGGTGCATATTGTGACAAGGAAAGGACAAGACAACTTGGAGGAGCTCTTCTACAAGATCAACACCTATTTGTGGTTGTAATATCCTTCCATTTATATTAATGCAAAGATTTCTCGATTTTCCTGTATGTGATTGACGTTATTTCACTTATTTCAATACCATGTTGATCTATTGAATAGGGTACTTAACTATACTGCATAGATGTCGTATTTTTTTGGCTTGTGTTATCTGACTGTGCAGGTTTTAATTTTGGCAATCAGAGCTGGAATTGGAGCCTTCAAGCTACATAAGGAACAAAACGTGTGACATGTTAGGGTCCTATAATAATAGGATTCATAATTTTTGAATTGACTTTGATTAGTCTTGTAATATGTACATACTTTCCTTGCTTCAAATTGTTTTTCCATATCAAAAATATAGAAAAAAATAATAATGTAAAGAGGGTAAAAGTCCTAAAATAAAAATCAAAGGACTTGAAAAAGAATATGAAAATGGACCCCAAACAAAAAAGAGATAAAAATAAAACATGAAAGTGATGCAAATCCAAATGCCACTACTATTTACTTTTTCCGCAAAACAAATATTATGTGCAGCTTGTTACAATGCCACAATCCATGAAGGTTAAACAACTTAATATTAACCTCTTATGTTTTAAATTTCATGTTTTTAGATAGAGAATAAAGATCTAGCCAAACAGTTTAATCTTGGCAGATTAGTAGTTAGGTAGAAAATAATAAAGAGCTGAACAAATTAATCTAAGCCCTTAGAAGAAATAAGGATAGAAATAGTTAGTTTTTTGTTTTAAAAGAAAAATAAAAAAGCGTTTTCAAGCTCAAATGCACCTAGGTAAATGAAGAAATTTTTTTAGGGTAGCATATGGGTAGGCAGAAGCAGTTTTTACAATCATGGATAAGCAAAAAATTGGTCATTTGAGTCACTAACTTCCTTCAAAAACTCATCCCCTTGTAAAAATACTTCAACCCCTTCATTTTTCCTTTTCCCATTATCTTCAGTTTCCTTTGAAAAAATCCCATTTTCCTAAGTTTAAAACCCATTATACTTAAGGAAAGTAAAACCCTTTAACTAATTCCCCTTTTGCCCAAAAAATATCCAAAAAACCCAAAAAATACTTTATCCCAAGTGTAAATACAAAAATATTATGTCGAGACCCACAACAATGAATTTCATCCCTATATCATGTTTTACACTAGGATTAGTGTATTTTCCCTCATCTCATTCATTACTAAACATTAATTTATATATTAAACCCCTATATTTCACCTTTTAGCCCATATTAGATTAAATCCTTTAAATATTATTTCCCACCCATATTTTAATTTTAACCTATGATTTATTTCCCCACGTGATATATATTCCCGCTCCATCCCATAGGTTAAAACTATGAAAACATATTAATTCCACTATTTACTTAACCCCCGCCAATGTTAAAGTTACATATGCCCGCATTTCATTTGTTAATAAAACAATAACATCTGCCTATCATGTAAAGCACTCAAAACTATGTATTAAACCTTTGTTTAAATACATTTTACACCTCCCGTTGCATAGAAATCCTGGGCCCCACGCCATCTATCCATGCATCTTTATCGCACAATATGCTCCGTTCGATCTACCTCCGCCAGATCCGACAGTGACAAACCCTCATCACACATTTCATTTTGCAGTGGTTAAACAAACCCAAATCTTGCGATAAACACAGTTTTCGAGGTTCCTCTCACCTCCACGCGTCTTAATTCCATTGGATTGCACTGATCATTCCAATCCCGCTTACCACCTATTAATGTTGTGAAAAATTCTTGGCGGTTATTCCCTCCCCTGCACCCAAACTGCTTATCTGTTTGAATTGAACTTGCATTTAATACATTCACTATTTAATCAAATTGTTTATAAAAACGCCCGAATGCATTCATTCAAACCCTTCTGTTACCGTTTTCTACGTAGAAGAAGTATTGCAGACCAAAAAGACCGTTGTTGCCTCTGTTTTATAGCCTAAATGAAACATAAATCATCAATTTGATTGCTACAACCACTGCAGCAGTCATTCAAGTTCCTGTAAATACCAGAAAAAGCTTCTGAAAGATTTCCAACTCGAGAAACCTTTCTACACAGTGAATTTCCAAATTTCCCAGGTATTCTTCAAAGGAAAAAGACTCATTCATCAATCTAAAAGAGTTATACATTTAAATGAATCATTTATGAGCCTGTGTACTTACAGAAAACCTTGTTGCTTCATAAATCCATAAATTCTATAAACCCAGAGCATCCTCTCATAGATTATGAAGCCTTGGACTATTTTAAACACAAAATTTGATTAAGTTTAGCCATCTGCAGACCTTAGAAAGCCTCTGAGACCTTCAAAACCTTTCTACAATACTTAGACATCCTTCTACATAAAAATCGATGCCTTAAGATTGTTTTTATCACAAAATTCCACTATAAACCCTAGATATCATTTTCTGAGGCTATAAGGTCATGAAGTTGCTCTTTTGATAAAGAAATTATAGTTTGAATTAAATTGATTAGAATTACCCCTTTTTAGAAAAAATATAGAACCCCTGCCATATCTAAAATCCTTCTGCAAACTGTTTAAACTTACAAAAGTGTTTTACAGGGGTAAATCATTGTTTTAAAGGTCAAAAGTATTGAAATTTATATGTCAAACAAATATATGGCTTCCAAAGGCACTATTGTGATCAACCCTCTACAACCCCCTGTTGTAGATGTAGAGCATATTCCCATGGCAGATGTAGACTTCAAAATTCCTGATACTGTGACAGAGTTCAACCTTCTTGAGCTCCACTGCTGGAGCCAAGAGAAATCCCTAGATCAAGCTGATGAAGTGTTTATCTCAGAATCAAACTTGCCTAAAAATGTTGTTCCTCATACTCACCAATGCCCAGAAGCAATCATACTCTGCCAATCATGCTAATTTCCTAATCAAAGAGCCATTGTGAACCCTGAAAAGGAAGTTTTGTTTACTATAACAGTTGAATCTATCAACCATATGCTTCAGTTACAGCCTGGGCCAAATGAAGTTCCTTTTTCTATTGAAGCCTTCACTAAGTTCTACTTGGATCTGGATTTTCCAAAGATATTCCAGATTTTCCAAACCTTCATGCCATCCTATGTGTAAATTCCCAAGCTCAACCCTCCATACTCCTCTTCTTAATTCTCAGAAAGGACTAGACATATTATTTCCATGTTCTCCTTCATCCTTGACTATTTTACAGATGAACATGCTGATGTAGCAGTACTTGGTTTCTTGTCCACTTTTGCACCTGATCAACCTCCTGCTACTATCTTTAACTTTGCTCAATATATAGTTGACAATATCCATGAGAAATTCATCAAATTTCCTTCTGAAGGTGTTTTTAGGTATTCTTCATTCCTATTCCACATGTTCTTATATTTCTAGTCTGAAAAGTTTCCTATAAACCTTCAGAAGCTTGATGTGGAAGGAAATCCACAATCTGTCATATTCTGGACTTCCTTGATAAGGAAGGATTCAAATGAGTTTACTTATTTAGAGTTCACAGATTCTTTCATTCATCCCTTGGTCAATTTGCTAAACAACAGTGTGCAGCCTAGAATTAGTAATGAAATCAGGAAGGTTTTGCAATTTTCTGAACATAAGAGGACAGGTGATTGTTACTTCTACCAAAATCACACTGAAATCAAAGGCTATGGGTCAAGCCTTATTCCTTATAAATTACAAAAATACCTCCCTATGAGGTTATTTTCTCTAGAGTATAAATGGTAGATTTTAAATTCAGATGGTGTCAATTTCTTAATTGCTAAGAAGAAAACACAATTCAAGTTGAAGAACCAGGTTGGCCCATTCATCTATAATAATAGAGAAGCAGGTCCAGAGGCAGAAAAACAGTTGCAGGAGTTTAAATTCAGTCCTAGTTTTCTTTGGTATTATGATCCCCTTGGTATTATTAGAAAAATGAGAGTTAAGTGCAAATTGACTCCATACATACATAAAAAGAAGCTAGAAATTGAGAAATTCTCAAACCAATCTGAATGGTTAGAGAATACATTGGTAGAGGTTGAGAAGCAAAGTGATACTAGTCAAACTTTGCAAACTCTAGCCCAATAAGACAAACGTGTGAACATAAACAGGGAGGAAGGGTCATATATAACTGAGACTACTACAGAGAAAAAATTCAAACTAAGATACAAAAAAAGCCAAAGCTTAATCCTGCCGGTAAAGAAAAGGAGATAGTAGAGGTTATTGACAAAGAAATTGCAGAAAAAGATACTGTACCTCCTACAGTAATTGAAGAGGAACAACAACAAACCACTTCTAATATGTTATCACAAAATTTCACCTGATAGGCTTCTTAATCAGCCAATCTCATGTAATTGTTTCAAACCAATATTTTGACTGAAGCTTAGCCTCTTCAGTCTGAGAGGGCTCTCTCAAAAGGGTTAATGATATTGAATAAAGATGTGTTTAGATGGCTAACTCTATTTGAGAAATAATTTCTTTTATGATGAATCTTGGTTGAAAATAGTATACGTATGAAAACATTGGGCTTATGGAGTCAACACTTTCAATGATTCAGTAGTGATCTTACTTGACATGGAAGCTGAAGCAGGTAAGAGTTTTTAGCAATAGTACACACACACACACATGAAACAGGAAAATGCACAGTCAGTTCATCTATAGCGGAAGTCAAAGCATTACATGAATGAATTCTGAGTTTTATAAATGAAAACCACTGCAAATTGGATACATAAAAGATATAGATAAGATAGGTAGGCACTAAAAACTCAATCAGAATCTCAGGTTGGTCAAGTAACAAATTTATGTATTGCTGAAACAATCAAATTACATCAAGCTTTCTTTGCCAAAAAATCTCCAACCCTTGAAAAATTCGACTGTATCTTCTTTAAGAGACCTGTTACATGAGAGATGATCTGCCTCTTGGCTAAATTCATTGAAATTTCCCTAATGAAACCTTGCAAAACAAGAACACGTGATTTAATGATAAAATTACAGCTACACTATGAAACAGTCCTTTTCCTAATAAGACTCAAACAACTAATTATTACATCAACTACCTTATCTTCTTGAAACAGTTATACATCTGACATCCAATCCTCCACATGTTCGAATAGGCTATGATAGAACTCATCACTACATGACATCTAATTAGCCTCCTCTAAATCTAGAAACAAACCCTGCTTTTTAGGAAAACTGGTCCTTATCTTCAACGAATGATTTGGCTGGTAGTTGGTCTTCATTTCGTGGTCTTTAAATATTGGATGACTACTGACATGGTCCTTTGACTCTTTGATAGTATCGTGTTGTACAAAATGCCCAAAAACCCACTTATAAAGCTCCAAAAATGTACGCTACGAAAGTATGACATTTTTGTAGTGTACTTTCGTAGCGTTGCAAAATTTCCTTTTTCCATCATCCTTTTTGTTTCTTTCCTTCTACATGGTGTTAATTATGCCTTGATACACCTTCCATATCATTTTAAATTCTCAAAAGCTCCAAAAAATGGTTCAAAATGCAAAAAGGAAAGCTAGAGTAGTTTCGTAGTGTTTTCCTGGTTTTCAAGCCTAGGGACGCTACGAAACTGCTCTAAACATTGAAATTTCCAGATTTTTGTCTAGCTTAAAAGATGTGTCTTCCAACTGTAAAAAAATTGTTTCCAACATGCCATTACCCTTTAAAATCATAAATCAACTCAAACTAAGAGTTTTTAGGTGTCAATATCACCTTTCATATTTAAGACATCCTTGCAGATTTTTCCTGTTTTTTCTAAAAAATAGGTCTTAGAACATAGCTTTTATCTCTGAATCAATGATTTATTTTGAAAACATCGAGGAGTTTTTTGTCAATAATAATTTTTTGAAGACAAACCTATCTTGTTTTTTTGAAAACAATCTCCATCTGTCCATAACATGCATTTGAAAAGCATGTGTAAAACAGGAAAACTATGTTTTATGAAAATAAGGCTCAAATAAATCCTTGTATCTCCCAACGGATAGCACCTGTGAGAAAAGTGAGAGAGGTTATTTTTCCTTGCCCTGTGCTTGACAATAGCCTTTATTTTTATTTCCAAATTCATCTCTGTTCATTCATAATCTTCTCTTTAAACTTGCTGCTCAAATATTCCAAAAACACAACCATTTCCTTGTTGCAAAATTTCAAACAACTTGAACTGATGCATGCTTCAACAAAGCTAGGGTCCTCCATGAATAGCTTAAGGTCCATGAGCTTCTATATTATCCATATAGCCTCCTTTTTTTCTTTCTTGTACATGACCATCTCCTTTTATAACCAAGCTACCCTCTTAAAAAGGTGACACTTGGAAAGTCAAATTGGACAACAAGCTGCTTGGTGTGATGAAGCAGCTCTCAAAAAGTGACATTGAGATGTTTCAGATGAAAGAATGATTTTTTAGTGACAAATAGCAGCTTAGGATGAAAACTCATGCTTACACACATGCCCAAAGGGTAATGATGACGTCATACATGGTTGTGTACCTTTGAATTAAAATGACTTTGTTTTTTCTAAAAACACAGGGTTCAAAGTTGAGCTCTTATCTCCCTATCCTAGATATATATTGCAAAACGGAAGGAGGTTTTTGTAGTTAAATATGCCTTGAAGAAAAACATCTCTTGGTTTTTTGAAAACCATCTCTAACTGTCTAGAACCTGCCTTTGAAAAACATGTGTAAAATAGGAAAATTCCGCATTCTGAAAATAGAGCTGAAAGACATCCCTGTATCTCCCAATATGTAGCACCTTTGAGGAAAGTGTAAGAGGGTATTGTTATTTGGTATGTGATTGAAAATAACCTCTCTCAGTTTCCTAAAATACTTCTTTTTTTGTCCAGAAACCGCCCTTGAAGTTAACTAATCAAAGTTAGAAAACAAAGAAATGCTTCATATTCACTACTAAACTATTAGCCAGTTTCATAGCGTTTTCTGCCTATTTTACACTGAATTCGCTACGAAAGTAGGGATTCTTGGCTAAAATTACCTTTTCGGTACAAAAAAACTTGGGAATTGAAATTTTTCAGAAAATTATGAGTGATGTGACATGAGAGAATTTGAAAGTGAGTGGGTTTAGACCTTAGGGTAAGCTTAAATAATAAAAAATTAAAATTTCCCTTGACAAAGTAATGAAAAATGAATTCTATGACCCTACCTTTGACACATGAACCTCTAGGATTTTGTCAAATGATGCTTCATTTTTATGAGTGATAAAATAATACATAGTTAATTCAAAAACAACACAGCATAGAAGTGTCTTCATCCAATAAAACAACTGAAAAAGACATGGACATAAAGGAAAGATACAAGGAAATTATGGCCAAAAATGAAGAAATAAAAAATGAAATATATTCTCAGTATCTAAAGCAAACTCCTAGCATTCAGAATAGGTTGCTTCCAGCCTTTGACTACAAGAACAAAAAGATGATGATGATAGTTCTTCAGCCCACAGTTCCAACTCCTAAATCATCCTCTGATTATAAAAATATTTATTTTGAAGTTCTAGTCCAGGATATTCATCCTCTGGATCAAATTGAATTTCATAAGCAGGCAGGAGAGATGATTTATTCCATAATGACCACTAAGGTCATGAGTGCACGGAAGCTTCAAAATACTTTGATAAATGTAAGAGATCAACTCAAATTGGAGAAAGCATCATCATATGCAAAGGATACTAGTATCAAATCCTTGGAAGAGCTAGTGATTGAAGTAGGACATGATCCACAAAATATGAAAGTTGCGGAGGAATTGATCAAAAGAAGAATGCCGACATTGCTACACTTAAGAAACAATTGACGCTGCCCCCTACAGAGCATCCTGAAGCCAAGGAGGTTTTACAGGATTCCAATAAAAAGATGAGGTGATGAGTTTAATTTTACAGTTAACAACCCCGATTAAAGAAATAGAAATTGAAATGGACAAATTGGTCCAAGAGAAAGAAGCCAACAAAGCATAGGAAGTTACTGCCACTGTGATTTCGGTAGTTATAAAAACTGTACCATCTACTTTGGCAGAAACACTGGCTCCTAATGTTCCAATGGCCACATCAGTTCCAGATACTTCATCTACAACCTCAGCCATTGAATCTTCAACAACAACAACCCAACAATCAGATGAGGCAAGTAAATTAGTAAAGAAAATGCAAGACATGTCTATCTAGACAAATGAGATAAACAGGTTAAAAGAACAGATTAAAAATCTTGAAGATGCTAAGAAACTTTCTCAAATAAATGCCAAGAGTGAAGAAAAAAAAAGCCAACAGGTTGAATGAACAACTGAAGAAGTTGGAAAAAAAATTAACTTTGAAAGAACCTATGGCACATGTTAAGCAACAATTATGGTCCAATATCATTGAAGCAGTCAATGATATTTGGCCATGCATACAGGTGATATATGAACAAAAATACCTAGGGAAAGCAGCAAGAGAAGCAATACAGAAGACAAAAGAAGAGCTAGATAAAAAACGTGAAGAGGCTCTAGAAATTATCAAATTTCTCAATTCCAAAAATAAACAAGAGCAGGAAGAAAATGGAATTACAGACAGAACTAAAACCATCCTAGAAGTTAGGAAGGTAATATCCAAGAAGAATTTGATGACACAATTAGAGGAAAAGTGCCAGAACATGGAAATTGCAATCACAAGATTCATGATTAAATTTGATGTTCTAAGGCAAAAAGGCCTTCCTAATCCTCTAGTGATTAATGATAGATTAATGAAGCAGGAGGATTATGAAAAAAATATAAGAGAGTTTGCCAAAGAGAAGGTAAATAAATCAACTTTGCAAGGAATCCCAACAGGGAAGGTGCTATATAATAATTTTGAAAATTTGTTTTACTTACAGCATGAAGTAAAACACCTATTTGTGAACAAACCAAAATTTTCAAAATATAATGAAGCTGATGAAAACTTCAAAAGGCTTATGAAGATAAAACTGCCAGAAGTTGAGTTTTGGGAGAAGTTGACTGATCCAGTGTAAGATCAGATTACAGTGAGAATAGAGCAGTGAAAGTAAAAAATAGAGTTTGCTATTTTTACACTAGCATTGACAATTTTTGCAGTAAAAGAGTATCAAGATGAAAGTGTGTTAGATGAAAGGTTGAAGACAAAATCAGAGTAAAGATGAATATGCCAGTGTGAAGGACACCTCATTGTCCAGCTACAGTATTTGTTGAACAAAAAAAGAGAGAAAGCAGTGATAAAATCAAGACAACAAGCCATTTTATTTCAATAAAAAGGGGACAATTATGATTAGTTAGAAAGCTGTCACTATCTTCTTGCATGAAGATATTTCTTTTCCATCAAAAATTCCTAAGTTTATTCTAGGATATTTTGTACAAGTTTTTGTATAAATAATTCTCATTAGGAAGTATTGAGTGTGGATGAATTGCTGAACATTTATGTAGTTATACTATTATGAACCGAAGGGATTTTGTATCAATTTCAGGTCAGCAGACTGGATCACAGGAAATAAAGCATCATATTACAGGATTCATGTGTTGGGCCATTGCAGTGAAGTATTTCACTTGTTATCTTGTCAATTTTCTTATGCTTTCCATATATTCTTAAATGTGTTATAAATCTAAATGATAAATCAAGAATTTTTATTTCAGAATATGTTAAAAGCAGTCTGTTTGACTCATTATTATTTATATGTTTTCACCTGATATCCAGATTAGGGAACCCTTAATTGCTCCTTGATTTCGATTGACCTCTACCTTTTCACTCATAATCCGGATTTAAGAACCCTTAATTTCTCTTTTATCCCGATCAAAACTATTTCATCATTAGCCTTGAAGATCTGAAGTGATTCTGTTATCTTTCCCTGTAAACATTTCCTGTTAGACCTTGATCCTGATTTGACTGCTTGACATATTGACTCCATTTGCCCAATGGGATACATATTTCACCACCAAATGAAATCCAAAACCCAAATCCAATTTTCCCTATATAACTAGCCTAAACTAAAATATAATCAACAAAGTTAAATCAAATAGAGAGAGCCCTCTCTGAGCATTAGGAAGGCTAGATCCTAAGTCTTAAAAGTAGGTTTGTGGTTACCTCTGATATTATTTAAAACTAAAATAAAAAATCTCACAACTTTTGAAAATTATTGGAGTGATAACATACTGGTGACCATACTGGGGAACTAACCAATCCTCAGTTTTTAAATAGATCTTAAAGGAAGTATTTTCATTCATATTTTCACTTTAAGATTGTTTTAAATAAGTTGTGAGTATATTTTCAGAAAAATTGTAATTCTGGCTTCCAGAAGAGTCTACTATACCAGGTCAAATCTAGATCCACAACCTCCTATCATAGTAGATAATCCTGAAAAAATTGGAAAGAAAAACAAGAGTAGAAGATTTAGGTAATAAGATTACATTAGTCAAAGAAAATTCCCTTCCCAAACTATCAATTTTACAAGACATTGAATTTGATTTATATTTTGAACAATATTTGTTTAGAACTAAATCAGAAAGTGACTTACATAATACTGTAACAGATTTTGATTTTATTTCATTCATTGAAACTAAGAAGGAAATTGTTTCAGTTGATTTTGATAAAAAGATTTCTGAAGTTTATGATAAACTTGATGCTATAACTGCAACTTTGATTAAAGAAATTGATGAAGCTTGTTTACAACATTTAGTTGAATTGACTGCTTTATTAGCTTATACCCCTAAGCCTTCTACCAGTCATTCAGATACTAGTATTTTAGAATCTGTAGGTTCATCCATATTCACTACCACTTCATCCATTATTTCCACCATGCTTTATTCCACAAATTCATTTTTTCCTAAGCAACCATTTCAACCTAGAATTTTATTTCCATCTTCCACCACCTCAAGTTCATCCCCTATTATTTTTGCTGCATTTTCCAATACATCATTCTCATTCCCAAAGCACCTCTTATAGCATCCCAACTTCATCTTCTAATATCTCAACTTCATTTGCAAGCACATCTTCTTATATCCTAATATCATCTGCAAGTGCTTTAACTACATCAACAACTACTTCAAACTTACCTCCTAGCCAAGCTAGAATCCAAGCCATGACTGCCAGATATGCTCCCTTGGTCCTACCAGCATAGTTACATAACATGCCCCAGCATTATCAAAGGAAAATCCCTCAGTTTGATGGAACCACTCATTACACTGCCCAACAACATGTTAATAAAATGACAGATTATTTTGAACTACATGAAATTGATGATGATGATGTCTATATGAGACTTTTTGCTCGAACTTTAACAGGTGAGGTAAAAAAGTAGTTTAATGGTTTGAATGCTGGTAGTATTACTGATTTAGCAATTTTTCATAGAATGTTTCTTAATAGATGGGAGAAAAAGAAAAATCCACTACAAATCTTATCTGAATTTGAAAGCATAAAAAAAGCACCAAATGAAACAATCCAAGATTATTGTACTAGATATAACAATATTTATAATGCAATTCCTGCTAATCTTAAGCCTCCTCTAGAGTCTGTCCTTATCAAATTCCCTAATGGATTTGATATAGATATAGCTTATCAAATGAGAGAGAGAAATCCAAAAACCTTAGAGAAAATTAAAAGTAATGTTGTTAGTGTTAAGGCAAATTTGTTAGTAAAGAAATTTCGATTAGGAATGAAAGAAGAGTGACAATAAAAGAGGAAACATCCACTTCATATTTGAAAATAGATCAATTAGAAAAAACATTAGAGAGAATGATGGATAGGTTAGGTAATAGGGAAAGGAAGCCACAATGGGATAACCAACAACAAGGACCTCAAATTAGAAATCCCAATTTCAGGAAAAACACCAACACTGGAAAATCTAGAGAATCAACGCTTGAACAAACAATAAGACCACCTTTCAAAGAGAAAGTTCTCATGAAAATGAAGATGATGAAGACACCATTAATCTAATGGGAATTAATGATGATAAAACCATTTTTCTTACACAAGAATAACATGAGTTATATGAATTACAACAACTACAATTAGATTCTGGTGAGTCTTTTGATTACAAGCAAGGTTATGAGTTTGCAATTAATGAAGTTCATACGCAACATAAACTTAGAAGCAAGAAAAATATAGAGCCTTCTATTAAGAAATCTGCCCAAACTCAAACAAAGAAAACAATAGAGGCTCCTACCACTAAATTTCTGCAAATTCTCCCTAGGGAAACCAAGCAAAACTCTAATTCAACTCAGAAAATTTCAAGTCCCAAAATTTCACCTAGACCTAAAATTGTTGACATCACAGATGATGCTGTCCAAACATCAATAGATCCTAAAAAATATGCTGCTGCCAAGACGAAAATTTCTGCTAAAACAACAATTTCAGACATAAAAACATCTAATGCTGATCCAAAATCAACTGATCCTAAAGCAGCCACTGCTAAAACCATTGCTGAAACCACAAAATCTGCAAAAACTTCCACTGCATCTCAAAATTTCCCTGAAAATAAAATTAAGAACAGTAAAATAGTGGAAATAAAAACAGAGAATGAGAAACCAACTATAGAAAAAGAAGACAAACCCACCCAAACTACAGTTACAAAAGAAGAAATAATTGAGCTAGGAAAATCACAAGCTCCATTTAATATCCAAGCTGAAATTGCTAAACTAAAAATACCAATTCCTTTGACAGAGTTGGTAAAACATGACCTATACAAAACACATATCACTGAGACTTTAAATATGAATGATGGAGAAGATTCTGTAAATTTGAGTGATGATCAACTAGAACTAATCTTTGGTCCTGATGTTTATGGGAAACACCAAGATGGAGCAGTTCCTCCTTTCTACATTAGCTTAACTGTTCATGATCAGATTTTACATAATGTAATGCTAGATTCAGGGGCTTCACACAATTTGATGCCAAAAGCAATAATGGAAACCTTGAATCTAGACATCACTAGACCTTATAAAGATCTCTTCTCATTTGACTTGAGTAAAGTGAAATGTTTAGGTTTGATAAAATATTTATGTGTTACTTTAGTTCAATACCCTGGAAAAATCATGATCATGGATATTGTAGTAGCTGACATCCCTCCTGAATATGGAATGCTGTTATCTTGCTCATGGGGAGCTAAAATGCATGGATCTCTACAACTTGATATGTCTTAGGCAACAATATCAGTTTTTGGCCAACCCAAGAAAATTTACAGAGATATTAATGAAGTACATGGTCAGTAGTGTAGAAAGACCTCGAAACTGTCCTATTTACTCTACACCTACTGATATGGATTCATTCATTTTATGTAATTCTAAAATTGGCATTGAGAACAATACTGAACTAAAACAGAAAAATAAAGCACCAGACAGTGACAAAATTTTTCATGAATCAATGTGGCACCTAGATTTTGATGGATCAGTTAATAAATTAGGAGCAGGAGCAAGAGTTTAGATACATAATATGGAAAACATTCATGCAGAAGGTCATGCTTTTATATTAAATTTCAAATGTACAAACAACATGGCTGAATATGAAGCTCTTATTTTAGGACTGCAGATTGGTTAGAAATTTAGGAGCCAAAAGAGTGTCAATCATGGGAGATTCTGAGTTAATTGTGAAACATATAACAAGAGAATATTCTGTATATAGTCCAAGATTAAGCCAATATAGAGATATTGTTTTAGATCTGATTAAGGAACTGCTTGAATGTGACTTTAATGCAATTCCTAGAAAACAGAACATACAGACACACAGCTTAGCAACTTTTGCTAGTATTTGTAATCTGCCATTTCAACCAAATCATAGATATACAACAGAAGTTAAACACATGCCTACAATACTAGATAATCTTAAATATTGGCAAATATTTTCACAGGATGAACAGATTTATCATTTCATGAATAATGAATGAGAATTTCAGAATTGTAATATAGACACAGATTGTACAATAGATCAAAACATAGATAATGAAATTGACATAAATAATGTAGATGTAGATAACTTAGATTTTTCTAAACCCACTAAATTTACTCAAGTAGAAATAGATAATTTAGAGAAATTAGACATTGAAGAGTTAGAAAATGATGATTCTGACATTTTAAATCTTAAGAACACCTTTTTACCTAAGGGATTAGCCCCTTTAGAAGATATTTTTTATTCTAATGATGTTGCAAGGAAACCTAAAATGGAACCATTAATATTTGATATTGAAGAGTGAAATATATGAAGAGAATTAAAGCCTAAGATGATAAAACTTTAAAAAGCCTTACCTAATGAAGAAAAAGTAAAATACATAGCTTTGTTTAAGGAATTTTTGGATGTATTTTCATGGATTTATGAGGACTTAAAATTCTATGACACTAGCACAATGAAACACAAAATACCCATAAAAGAAGATCAAAAACCTTTCAAACAGAAACTTAGAAGGATAAATTCAATTTTGATGCCTTTAATTGAGAAATAGGTCAAGAGAATGTATGAAGCCCAAATAATTGCACCAATCAGATATTCTGATTGGGTTTCCAATCTAGTTCCCATTAGGAAAAAGATAGGGGAAATCAGACTATGTGTTGATTTCCGGAATTTAAATAAAGTGTCCTTAAAAGAAAACTACCCTCTCCCCAAGACAGATCACATTTTATAGAGGGTGGTTGGTTCTTCCATAATTTCATTACTTGATGGATTCTCTGGATATAATCAGATTTTAGTTCAACCAGAAGACCAACCTAAAACTGCGTTTACTACTCCTTGGGGCACTTTCATGTATGTGAAAATTCCTTTTGGATTAATGAATGTAGGAGACACTTTTCAAAGAGTTATGGATATAGCTTTTGCTAAATAAATTCATGATTTCCTTTTGATTTATCTAGATGATATTACTTTATTTTTAAAGATTGACAATGAACATCTAGATCAACTCAAACAAGTGTTTCGTAAATGCAGGAAATTTGGCATCTCTCTAAATCCTAAAAAGAGTTTATTTAGACTGGAAGAAGGTGAATTATTAGGACATATGATATCTAAAGAGGGAATTAGGATAGACCCAGCTAGAATAGAGGCCATTCTAAACATTAGTCATCCTAGGAATATTAAAGAATTGCAAGCTTTCTTAGGTAAAATCAACTTTCTCAAAAGATTCATCTCAAACCTAACAGAAATAATTAGAGAACTTAACAATATGTTGAAAAAATACTCAGTACATAAATGGATTGTGGAGGCCAAGCAATCATTTGAATCAATTAAACAAGCCTTGACAAAAACACTAGTCCTTGTAAGTCCCGATTTCAAAAAAGATCTCATTATTTTTTCCTTTTCTTCAAAACACACTATTGTTGCAGTTTTACTGCAAAAAAATGATCAAGGCTATGAGGAGCCCATTGTTTTTTTCAACAAATCACTTAGAGATGCCACTTTAAAGTTTAACATAATGGAAAAGCAGGCACTAGCTTTAGTGAAAGCTATCAACGAATTTAGAGTGTACATCCTTTATTCACGTATCATTTCTTATGTTCCAAATGCAGTTGTAAAGGACATTCTAACTCAGAATGAGCCTGATGGTAAAAGAGGCAAGTGGATTGCCACCATTTTGGAATATGACATAGAAATTAAGCCCACTAAACTCATAAAAGTTCAAGGTTTAGCCAAACTCATGGTTGAATCAAATTGTCATGCTTTAGATATTAATTTTATTGCCCAAATAGATGATCAGGAAGAGATGGCGACTCTAGAGATCAGTGAAGCCTTTTTAGACTCACCATGGTATGCATATATTTTTTTTGTATTACTAAATTTACAAGCTCCTCCTGGATTATCAAGAACTAAAGCTAGAATTTTAAAGTTAAAGGCAATGAATTTTTGTATCATAGAAAGTTCACTGTTTTGGAAAGATCATGGTGGTATTTTATTGAATTGTTTGCTTAAAAAAGAAGCTGATAAATTTTAGGAAGAATTTCATGCAGGTGACTGTGGAGGACATATTTACTAGAACACTACTGCAGATAAAATCTTAAGAGCTAGTTTTTATTGGCCTACCTTGTTTGCAGATGTAAAAAAGTATGTGACCTCCTGTCACAAGTGCCAAATATTTGAAGGAAAGAAAAAGCTGCTACCTTTGCCCTTAAAACTCATCTCCACAAAAATACCTTTTCAGTAATGGGGTCTTGAATTCATTGGTGAAATTCACCCTCCATCCTCAGCCCAACACAAGTGGATTTTGACAACTACAGACTATTTCACTAAGTGGATAGAAGCCATACCTTCTAGGCAAGCCACTGATACTGTCATAATATCATTTTTAGAAAACAAAATACTCACAAGATTTGGATGCCCCCAAAAGTTCATCACTGATAATGCAGCAGCATTCAAGTCCAAAAAGATGATTGACTTATGTAATAAATACCACATTACCCTTGGCCATTCTACTGCTTATTACCCTCAAGGTAATGGCCTTGTTGAATCCTCCAATAAAAGCCTTGTGAATATCATCAAGAAACTACTAGAAGACAATAAGAAAACCTGGAACAAAAGGTTAGTGAATGCCTTATGGGCGTATAGACTTACCACAAAGAAATCTATTGGTACATCCCCTTACTAGCTTGTTTATGGGATGGATGTTATTTTTCCATCTTCTTTAGGAGTACTAGTAATGAAGATAATTCAAGAACTACAAGTTGAAACCAATGATATCCAAAGAAGAATAAACCAAACCATACACTTGCAGCAAACCAGGGAAGATGTCTATCTCAAGTCTCAAGTTGTTCAAGAAAATATCAAAAATATATTTGATAAGAAGACTAAGGAAGATGATTTTTATATAAGTGACAAAGTTCTAAAGTGGGATTCCAGGAGAGAAGAGAAAGGTAAACATGGGAAATTTGATTTCTTATGGAAAGGCCCTTATGTCATTTATGGTTACAGATGTAAGAATGCTTTATTTTTGAAGGATTTGGATGGATCAGATCTGCTTGGTGGACCTGTAAATGGTAGAATGCTGAAGCATTACTATTCCTCAGAATAAAAAATAGTTCACTTTGTTTACTTTACTCATTGTACATAACATTGCAGATTTTAGATTGGATTGGATGTTTTTCTAGCAAAGTTGAAGCCCGGAGAGAAGGCTCTAAGCTTTGAAGGTAAAATATCACAAGTAAGAATAATACAGAGCTCAAAAACAGTTCGAAGGCCAGCATAGTCAAAATTCAAAGGCTACTAGTCTCAAAGTTCTTGACATTTCACTAGGAAATGCCATCTCCATGTGGAGCCACTGTTAGGGTCCTATAATAATAGGATTCATAATTTTTTAATTGACTTTGATTATTCTTGTAATATGGACATACTTTACTTGCTGCAAATTGTTTTCCCATATTAGAAATTAAAAAAAATGTAAAGAGGGTAAAAGTCTTAAAAGAAAAATCAAAGGACTTGAAAAAGAATATAAAAATGGACTCCAAATAAAAAAGAGATAAAAATTAAACATGAAAGTGATGCAAATCCAAATGCCACTACTATTTACTTTTTCTGCAAAATAAAGATTGTGTACAGCTTGTTACAATGCCACAATCCATGAAGGTTTAACAACTTAATATTAACCTCTCATGTTTTAAATTTCATGTTATTAGATAGAGAACAAAGATCTAGCCAAACAGTTTAATCTTTGCAGATTAGTAGTTAGGTAGAAAATAATAAAGATCTCAACAACTTAATCTGAGCCCTTGGAAGAAATAAGGATAGAATTAGTTAGTTTTTTGTTTTAAAAGAAAATTAAAAAAGGGTTTGCAAGCTCAAATGCACCCAGGTAAATGAAGAAATTTTTTTAAGGTAGCATATGGGTAGGCAGAAGTAGTTTTTACAATCATGGATAAGCAGAAAACTGGTCATTTTAGTCACTAACTTCCTTTAAAAAATCATCCCCTTGTAAAAATAATTACCCCCTTCATTTTCATTCTTTCCCCTTCATTTTACCTTTTCCAATTATCAATAAGTTTCCTTTGCAAAAATCCCCTTTTCCTAAGTTTAAAACCAATTATACTTAAGGAAAGTAAAACCCTTTAACTAACTCTCCTTTTGCCAAAAAAATATCCAAAAAGCCCCAAAAAAACTGTATCTTAAGTGTAAATATAGAAATATTATGTCGGGACCCACAACAATGAATTTCATCCCTATATCATGTTTTACACTAGACTTAGTGTATTTTCCCTCATCTCATTCATTACTAAACATTAATTTATATATTAAACCCCTATATTTCACCTTTTAGCCCGTATTAGATTAAATCCCTTAAATATTATTTCCCACCCATATTTTAATTTTAACCTACGATTTATTTCCCCATGTGATATATATTCCCGCTCCATCCCATAGGTTAAAACTATTAAAACGTATTAATTCCACTATATACTTAACCCCCGCCAATGTTAAAATTACATACGCCCACATTTCATTTGTTAATAAAACAATAACATCCGCCTATCATATAGAGAAACCCAAACTATGTATTAAACCTTTGTTTAAATACATTTTCCACCTCCCGCTACATATAAATCCCCAGCCCCATGCCATCTGGCCATGCAGCTTTATCGCACGATCCGCTCCATTCGATCTACCTTCGCCAGATCCGACAGTGACAAAACCTCATCGCACATTTAATTGTGAAATGGTTAAACAAACCCAAATCTTGCGATAAATGCAGTTTTTGGTGTTTCTCTCACCTCCACGCATCTTAATTCCATTGGATCACACTGATCATTCCAATCCTGCTTACCACCTATGAACGTTGCGAAAAATGCTTGGCGGTTATTCCCTCTCCCGCGCCTAAACTTCTTATATGTTTGAATTGACCCTGAATTTAATACATTCACTGTTCAATCAAATTGTTTATAAAAATGCCTGAATGCACTCATTCAAACCCTTCTGTTACTGTTTTCCACATATTGCATAACAAAAAGACCACTTCCACCTCTGTTTTCTAGCCTGAATGAAACATAAGTCATCAATTTGATTTCTAGAACCACTACAAAAGTCTTCCGAGTGCCTATAAAGACCAGAAAAAGCTTCTGAAAGCTTTCCAACCCCAAAAACCCTTCTACACAGCGAAATTCCAAATTTCCCAGGAATTCTTCAAAGGAAAAAGACTCATTCATCAATCTAAAAGAGTTATACATTTAAATGAATAATTTATGAGCCTGTGTACTTACGGAAAACCCTGTTGCTTCATAAATCCATCGATTATGTAAACTCTGAGCATCTTCTCACTGATTATGAAGCCCTGGACTATTTTACACAAAAAATTGATTAAGTTCAGCCATCTGTAGACTGTAGAAAGCCTCTGAGACCTTCAAAACCTTTATTACAGTACTTAGACATCCTTCTGCATAAAAATTGATGTCTTAAGATTTTTTTTATCACAGAAAGTCCAATGTAAACCCTAGATATCATTTTCTGAGGCTATAAGGTCATGAAGTTGCTCTTTTGATAAAGAAATTACAGTTTGAATTAAATTGATCAGAATTACCCCTTTGCAAACAAAAGATAGAATCCTTGTCATATATAAAATCCTTCTACAAACTGTTTAAACTTACATAAGTGTTTTACAGGCCTAAATCATTGTTTTAAAGGTCAAAAATATTGAAATTGATAAATCAAAAAAATCTATGGCTTCCAAAAGAACTCTTGTGATCAACCCTCTACAACCCCCTCTTGTAGATGCAGAGAATATTCCTCCCGCAGATGTAGACTTCAAAATTACCGATACTGTGACGAAGTTCAACCTTCTTAAGCTTCACTGCTGGAGCCAAGAGAAATCCCTAGATTAGGCTGATAAATTGTTTATTCGAGAATCAAACTTGCCTAAATATGTTGTTCCTCATACTCACCAATGCCCAGAAGCAATCAGACTCTACCAATCATGCTACTCTCCTGATCAAAGAGCCATTGTGAACCGTGAAAATGAAGTTTTGTTTACTATAACAGCTAAATCTATAAACCATATGCTTCAGTTACAGCCTAGGCCAAATGAAGTTCCTTTGTCTATTGAAGCCCTCACTAAGTTCTACTTGGATTTGGATTTTCCCAAGAAATTCAAGATTTTCCAAACCTTCATGCCATCCTATGTGGAAATTCCCAAGCTCAACCCTCCATACTCCTCTACTAAATTCTCAGAAAGGGCTAGACATGTTATTTCCATGTTGTCCTTCATCCTTGGCTATTTTACAGATGAACATGTTGATGTAGCAGTACTTGGTTTCTTGTCCACTTTTACACCTATTCAGCCTCCTGCTACTATATTTAACTTTTCTCAATATATAACTTACAATATTCATGAGAAATTAGTCAAATTGCCTTCTGAAGGTGTTTTTAGGTATTCTTCATTCCTATTCCACATGTTCTTATATTTTCAGTCTGAAAAGTTTCCTATAAACCTTCAGAAGCTTGATGTAGAAGGAAATCCACAATTTGTCATATTATGGACTTCCTTGATAAGGAAGGATTCAAATGAGTTTACTTATTCAGAGTTCACAGATTCTTTCATTCATCCCTTGCTCAATTTGCTAAAAAATAATGTGAAACTTAGAATTAGCAATGAAATCAAGAAGGTTTTGCAATTGTCTGAACATAGAGGACAGGTGATTGGTACTTCTACCAAAATCACACTGAAATCAGAGTCTATGGGTCAAGCCTTATTCCTTATAAATTTCCAAAATACCTCCCTATGAGGTTATTTTCTCTAGAGTATATAAGGAAGATTTTAAATTCAGATGCTGTCAATTTATTAATTGCAAAGAAGAAAACAAAATTCAAGTTGAGGAACCAGGTTGGCCCATTCATCTGTAATAATAGAGAAGCAGGTCCAGAGGTAGAAAAAAAGTTGCAGGAGTTCAAATTCAGTCCTAGTTTTCTTTGGTATTATGATCCTCTTGGTATTATTAACAAAATGAGAGTTAAGTGCAAATTGACTCCATACATACATGAAAAGAAGCCAGAAATTGAGAAATTCTCAAACCACTCTGAATGGTTAGAGAATACATTGGTAGAGGCTGAGAAGCAAAGTGATACTAGTAAAACTTTGCAAACTCCAGCCCAAGAAGACAAAAGTGTGAAAAGAAACAGGGAGGAAGGGTGTTATACAAATGAGACTACTACAGAGACACAATTCAAACTAAGATACAACAAAAAGCCAAAGCTTAATCTTGCCTGTAAAGAAAAGAAGACAGTGGAGGTTATTGACAAAGAAATTGCAGAAAAAGATACTGTACCTCCTACAGTAATTGAAGAGGAATACCAGCCAACCACTTCTAATACACAATTAATTTAGAAACAACACAGTATAGAAGTGTCTTCATCCAAGAAAACTGTTAAAAATGACGTGGACATAAAGGAAAGATATAAGGAAATTAAGGCAAAAAATGAAGAAATAAAAAATGAAATATATTCTCAGTATCTAAAGCAAACTCCTAGCATTCAGAATAGGCTACTTTCAACCTTTGACTACAAGAACTAAAAGATGCTGATGACAGTTCTTCAGCCCACAGTTCCAACTCCTAAATCATCCTCTGATTATAAAAAGATTGATTTTGAAGTTCCAGTCCAGGATATTCATCCTATGGATCAATCTGAATTTCATAAGTAGGCAGGAGAGATGATTTATTCCACAATGACCACCAAGGCTATGAGTGCACAAAAGCTTAAAAACACTTTGATAAATGTAAGAGATCAACTCAAATTGGAGAAAGAATCATCATATGCAAAGGATACCAAAATCAAATCCTTGGAAGAGTTAGCGATTGAAGTAGGATATGATCCTTAAAATATAAAACCTTTAGAGGAATTAATAAAAAATAAGAATGCTGGCATTGCTGCACTTGAGAAACAATTGAAGCTGCCCCTATAGAGCATCTTCAAGCTAAGGAGGTTTTACAGGATTCCAATAAAAAATATGAGATGATGAGTCTCATTTTACATTTAATAGCCCAGATTAAAGAAATGGAAATTGAAATGGACAAATTGGTCCAAGAGAAAGAAGCCAAAAAGGCACAGGAAGTTCCCTCCACTGTGATTCCGGTAGTTACAACAACTGTACCATCTACTTTAGCAGAAACACTAACTCCTAATGTTCCAATGGCCACAACAGTTCCAGTTACTTCATCTACAACCTCAACCACTGAATCTTTAACAACAACAACCCAACAATTAGATGAGGCAAGTAAATTAGTAAAGGCAATGCAAGACATGTCTATCCAAAAAAATGAGATAAACAGGTTAAAAGAAAAGATTAAAAATCTTGAAGATGCTAAGAAACTTACTCAAATAAATGCAAAGAATGAAGAAAAAAATGCCAACAGGTTGAATGAACAACTGAAGAAGTTGGAAAAAGACTTAACTTTGAAAGAACCTATGGCACATGTTAAGCAACAATTATGGTCCAATATCATTGAAGCAGTCAATGATATTTGGCCATGCATATAGGTGATATATGAACAAAAAGACCTAGTGAAAGCAGCAAGAGAAGCAATATAGAAGACAAAAGAAGAGCTAGATAAAAAACTTGAAGAGGCTCTAGAAACTATCAAATTTCTCAATTCCAAAAATAAACAAGAGCTAGAAGAAATTGGAATTACAGACAGAAATGAAACCATCCTAGAAGTTAGGAAGGTATATACAAGAAGAATTTGATGACACAATTAAAGGAAAAGTGCTAAAACATGGAAATTGCAATCACAAGTTTCATGATTAAATTTGATGTTCTAAGGCAAAAAGGCCTTCCTAATCCTCTAGTGATTAATGATAGATTAATGAAGCAGGATGATTATGACAAAAAGATAAGAGAGTTTTCCAAAGAGAAGGTAAATAAATCAACTTTGCAGGGAATCCAACAGGGAAGGTGCTATATAATAATTTTGAAATTTTGTTTTACTTACAGCATGAAGTAAAACACCTATTTGTGAACAAACCAAAATTTTCAAAATATATTGAAGCTGATGAAAACTTCAGAAGGCTTAATTATGAAGATAAAACTGCCAGAAGATGAGTTTTGGGAGAAGTTGACTGATCTACTTTAAGATCAGATTATAGTGAGAACAGAGCAGTGAAAGTAAAAAACATAGTTTGCTATTTTTACACCAGCATTGACAATTTTTGCAGTAAAAGAGTATCAGGATGAAAGTGTATCAGATGAAAGGTTGAAGATAAAATCAGAGTAAAGATGAATATGCCAGCGTGAAGGACACCTCATTGTCCAGTTGTAGTATTCGTTGAACAAATAAAGAGAGAAAGCAGTGAGAAAATCAAGACATCAAGCCATTTTGTTTCAATAAAAAAGGGATAACTAGCATTAGTTAGAAAGCTGTCACTATCTTCTTGCATGAAGATATTTCTTTTCCATAATAAATTCCTAAGTTTATTCTAGGATATTTTGTACAAGTTTTTGTAAATACTTCTCATTAGGAAGTATTGAGTGTGGATGAATTGCTGAACATTTATGTAGTTATACTATTATGAACCTAAGGGTGTTTGTATCAATTTCAAGTCAACAAACTGGATCACAGGAAATAAAGCATCATATTACAGGATTCATGTGTTGGGCCACTGTAGTGAAGTATTTCACTTGTTATCTTGTCATTTTTCTTATGTTTTCCATCTATTCTTAAATGTGCTATAAATATAAATGATAAATCAGGAATTATTATTTCAGAATACGTTAAATGCACTCTGTTTTGACTGATTATTATTTATATGTTTTCAAATGATATCCAGATTAGGGAACCCTTGATTTCTCCTTCATTTTGATTGACCTCTACCTTTTCACTCATAATCCAGATTTAAGAACCCTTAATTTCTCTTTTATCCCTATAAAAACCATTTCATCATCAACCTTGAAGATCTGAAGTGATTATGCTATCTTGCCCTGTAAACATTTCCCTTTAGACCTTGATCATGATTTGATTGCTTGACACATTGACTCCATTTTCCCAATGGGATATAGATTTATAGCTATCCATCTAAGTAAGTGATTTCACCACCAAATCAAATCCAAAACCCAAAACCAATTTGCCCTATATAACTAGCCTAAAATAAAATATAATCAACAAAGTTAAATCATATATAGAGAGCCCTCTCAGAGCATTAGGAAGGTTAGATCCTAAGGCTTAAAAGTAGGTTTGTTGTTACCTCTGATATTCTTTAAAACTAAAATAAAAAATCTCACAACTTTTGAGAATTATTTGAGTGATAACACGATAGATTCTAGGTAGGCTTCATTCCATCATCTATTTACTTTAACGAAAGCATTGGGTTCCTTGTTTCTCTATTGTTCTAGGTTGGCCATCAAACCAATGGGAGATACTTTTGTCTGCAATCGTAAATCCCACATAACAAATTGGCAACCATATTGGGGAATGGTGTATTCCCTCGGTTTTTTTCCTTGACCAATATGTTTGATTACCTCTTTCATAGACCTTTTCTACTGTGATCATTCCAAAACATACCTAGGAAGTGATTTCATTGAGCCTTTTTTGCAATTTTGTGTCGGAATCCTCCATCTAGGACCAACGCTCTCCCAATGCCTCCGACAAAGAGTTGCACCTCACTTGTGCCCACTCTATACCAGCGTTGCAGAGCACTAGTGCCTCTTCTGCACCAGCGTTGGCCCCTGTGTTTTCACAAAATTTTCCTCTGTTTCTAAATCTCTCTTTGATCAATCTAATTCCAGTTGACCTTCCTCGAGTCTTGAGTGTATTATGGTCTCCCTTAAGCCTCCATTTGGTTTGCATTTGTGTTCGATTTCCTTTTGTAAGAATTGGTCTCGATTTTTCTTTGTTATTATCATTAGGTCACTTGCAAACTGATTTCGTTTGGTTATTTATCACTTGGATGAATTTTTGTTATAGCCCTCATTTTGAAAAGTGCATTTGACTAAGTGATTAAAGTTTTTCATCTTAGCTTTTCTTCATTTTTGAAAATTAAGTGTGTTGAAAAGAAAAATCTCATGCATCCCATCTAGGGCTTTGTGTGAAAATTGGATTTCCCTAGTGTGAATTTGCATGTTTTTGCTTTCATTTTTGCAAAATACCCCCCTCAATCGCAGGGGGGGTGTTGAATTGTGTATGTGTGTTAATTTCCTTTGAGTGACATCTCTTTTGATTTTTGGATTTTTCACCCAATTTCAGTTTGAGTCCTCTATTCATGAAATCTTAGATTATGTTTGATTTCATTAGAATCCTCTTCTATTTATTTTGAATAATTATCTTGCATATATCACATTTTCGTAGTTAGAATTATCATTTTCATAGGAGGAAAAGAATCGTGCATAGATTACATTTGCATATGTTTAAGGGGAATCATTCATAGATTACGTTGCATGGTTTGGCATCTTTTATTGTCTTGAATTGAATTGGAATAATGAAATTGAAAGATATAGTTAGGAAGCTTTTGTTTTTTGCATATTTGATTGTTGCATAATTGTTTTCACCTCTTCCCTACCCTAGATAGCTTTCATCGAAAATGAAAAGGATTTTTTTTTCATATTATTTGCATCATAGGTGTGTTTAGGTGACATCAATTTTTGAGCCTTGAAATCGAAATATAATTCAAGATCAACTCTAAAATTCTCTTCAATTAACCTAAGGCCAGTTTGAAACTTAACCAAAAACATAGAGGTCTAGGCTAGAGACGTGTTCCAACGTCGTTAAACGTAGGAACTATCATTGTTTGCAAGCGTTGCATCCCAAGGGTGATGTCCCATTCCATGCACGTAAGTGTATAGTATTGTGATATCCAATTCCATGTACGTAAGTGTATAGGATCGTTCTCCATGTACCTTTGGGTATATCAGATGGCGGTCCACACATGATAAGTATAAAGGAACACTGTCATCGAATGGTTACACATTAGACAACACTACTACAGACTACACTCCCACGTACCATTGAGTATATTTTTCGAGTCCCCTATAGGTTTCTATCCATCCATAGGTAACAAAGTCAACTTCCATGTATGCCATGATGCACCAAATACAACATTAGGGGAGATTGATTTCCATGCATTAATTCCTTGGTTTGCTAAGGTGTATATTTTAGTTCATGTTTGCTTGGTAAACCTTTATTCCTAGATTACCCTCTTCAATTTATTTGTGTCCTTAATTTCTAAAATATATTAATTGAATACAAAAATACATCCTTACCATAGAACAACTCATTAGTAGATCTTAGGTTGAGACTAATGGAAACATTTCCAGAGTCTACCAATCAAGGAAACCCCTCTGAAGGGAATTGGAAATCCTGATCCTTTTACGCCTTTTGAAAGTATTGTTGCTCCTTATATGGCATTGTTTTCCCTTTTTAGATTTACCATTGGTTTTCTAGTTTGGTTGTTTTGGACCCCTGTGCTTCCAAATGTCCAAAATGATCCTCAACCAAGTTCTCCTCCACCTGAACAATATCAACCTCAAGTTTATCCTATAGTTGTCCCTTTTCCTTCTTCACCTATAGTTTCTTCATCCATTTCTTCCTCCTCTCCTAGTGAAAGTCTTGATCATAGTAACCATGAAGCTAAGAAGAAGAATAAGAGGATGAAGAATAAGAAGCAAAATAAGCAAGGAGGCAACCAAGCATCCATTGCTACCAATGCAACTAGTATTGAAAAATCCTCCAATCAACCTTGCAAAGTTAAATTCCCTTGAAAGCTTTGTAAGGGTGAAAACCTTCTAAGGGATTTTCATGGTATTCCCAAGATATTAGAAGTGTGGTACGCATGCTCACATCGACCTTTAACATTAGCCTTCGGAGATCATGTTGGTGATAAACCCTCCAATAATGATAGTAAGGTCCATGGGAAAAAGGATAAAGTCAAATTTCCTTGTAGGTTATGTGAAGGAATCATCCTATTCTCCTTTGTCCTTATTTGGATGAATCCTAAAAAGTGTTGGACAACCATACAACTTCTCAGCCTCATCTTCCAGTTGGTTACCAGAAGCTTTCTCCCAATCCTCCACTAGTTGATAACTAATCGATCAGAGTTCATCTCTAGTTGATCCCACTCTCTTTGAAAGGAAAATCCCATGAGTATGTTCCCGACCAACAATTGATTGGGAAAATGGTTGACTCGATTCTAATTTAGTCAATTGTACCTTTTTCCATAGAGAGTGAACTTCATACTACTCATGTTCTTCTTGTTTCTTCAGATTCCAATGAACTAAGGGGAAATCCTCTCGTTATAATGGAACAGGGGGAAAATCCTCCCATTCCAATGACACAAGGGGTAAATCCTCCATTTTCCACAACTCATGGGATCAATCCTCCAGTTCCCATAATACAAGTGGGAATTTATCCCATTCCTACAATACCCCCTCTAAGTAGAATGGTCATTTCATTTGATTGGAGTCGACTGGCATGATATTGTCTTCCTCCTTATGTGCCCTCCCAAATCACAATGCAGGCTTATAATATAGTCGTACATAGAATAGTCATAGATGAATTCACATATGTTAGTATTTTATCCTCAACTGCTTGGCAAGTTTTAGGTGCTCCTCAACTTTTGCTCGTTATCCATAATATGTTGGCTTTTAATAGAGGAGCTAGTCACCCGTTAGGGATCCTTCCTAAATTTCCTATTACTTTGGGAGGACATATTGTCTATATCGATGTGATGGTTGTCCAAGGCCATTTGGATTTTAATTTACTCCTTGGGCATGACTATGTGTATGTCATGGGAGCTCTTGTCTCTTCACTCTTCTCTCTTTCTTGTGTCAAGCTCGTTAAAAAATGAAGCAAGGTCACATGAGCAGAGTTCCTTTTCTTGTGTCAAGCTCGTTAAAAAATGAAACAAGGTCCTAGAGAAAATTTCCTTTCCCTGTTTCAAGCTCGTTAAAAAATGAAACAAACCCCATTCTAATTTGAGTCTTTGATCAGATCTCGTATATTACCATTTGATTCTTTCATTTGATCTCGTGAATGAACCTTTGTTCCATCCACCTGTTAGCAACTATAGTCTACTTTTTGATCATCGGTTGTCATTGATGTTAACCAAAGCAGCACCAGGGGCTACCCCAATATTGCATGGGAATTTTTACCTACCAAATTAATATATTTTGCATCAAGAATGCTTGTGATGGTTTCTACTTGTCGATATGTTTTTGTTGATACATGGCACACCATGTAATTCTTCACGGTTTGAGAGATACTCATGTTTGATGTTTGTACCCCCATTTAGTGGGCTAAAACCCCATGGGGTTGTGGCATGGGTCATTGAAAAGTCATATTTAATATTTTTTAAGCTCCTAAAATCCCTCCTACATTTACTTGTTTAAGCCCCTCTCAACCTAAGCATTTATATAAATTGTGATTCTCATATCCTCCTCATGCAAGGGATTTCACCATATGAAATAGGTCATCGTGGAATTTTCACTCTAATTTTTTTTCTACGAAGGGAAAGACATTGAAATTGTTATGAGGTGAAGCCAAAATACTGAGTAATATCCTGTAAAAATTTTAGATGAAGGTGCACAATATTTTCGGAGATATGATCTGTGGAAGTCAGTGTTTTTGGAGGCTCTTGAAATTCATCTCAAAGAAGTGACCTCGGGAAAATTGTCATAAATCTCTCTCTGGGTATCAGTTTGGAATTATGTAAAAAGTGACAGATAGTGCACAAACTATAGTTTTCTTTCTATCAATTTGAGAGCCGTATGAAGAAAACATGACATGTGGCATGCTGTACAAGTTCGCTCTACTGAAATAGTCCATAATTAGGGCATTGTGAGAGATTGGGCATAAATATCCCTTAAAGAATCCAAATTGGGTCAGACCTATGGCATTGGAAAGAAGACTTAGAGGACTACCACAGGACCTAAAATAACTTATTGGGGATCTAAAATAACAGAGATACATCAGATTCAATATCAAGCTCCTAAAAGGCAAGAAAAAGCTAGATCATGTGTTGTCAAGGGTTGCAAAGGACCAGAATTTATAGGGCAGAAAAGCAAAGAAAGGTGCAGAAGAGGGTAGCACGAAAAGAGAAACAACCAAGGTGTAGAACAGTAGCAAGAAGTTCATCACATGAAGTCTTCAAGTGGGCAACACTGCATACATTCATTGTAAAGGTATCATTGTACTAAGTCATTGTAAATACATTATTGTAAATTTTTTTCTAGTGTCTATCTACCAAGAGTTGAAGAGGTAGTGTCGAGAGGTATAGGATCATCATTAGGTGGTTGTGTCATAGTTGGGGTTATGGTCTACTGTGTTTTATTCTTCTACATCATTCTATATCAGTGGACCATTTTTCCATGGTATGAGAGTCCATTCTTCTTTTATTCTTCTATAGGGTGGTAGGGTGGTGCTAGGGTGAGTTGTAGCTCATTGGGTGTTGGGGCATCCGTTCAGTTAACTACTGAAGAATCTCGGGCATTGGAGTGTCCATCTAGTGGGAGCTGGAGAAGAATGCTTTTCTAGATTTTGGGAATTTGGAGCTTTATTTTCAATTGGAGTTGAATATTAAAGAATTATTAGAAAAGCATTAGGTGGTTTTTATCTCGGAGTGGGTTTCCACCTTAAAAAATGTGTGCATTTGTGTTCCTTTTGTTTACTGCTATTATTATACAAACACTGATAATAATTGAAGATTAAATAATGCTCAAATTGAAGGAATTATGATTCACCCCCCCTTTAAGTATTTCCAACAATTAGTATCAGTGCTTGGTTCCTTCAATAGTAGTTTAACAACTGGAAGGAGGTCATGGTGCATACCAAGAATGGTGTACCTCTGTTCAATGAAAATAATTATGCACTCTGGAAAGGAAGAATGGAGGTCTATCTCTTGGCGCAAGGTTACGAAGTATGGGACACTGTTCAAAATGGATTTACATCAACCGTGGATGAACAAGGTAAGAAGAATTTGGTAAATGATGCAAAATAAAATAATATTATTATTAGTGGACTTATTGAATCTGCTTATCATAAGGTGTTGGGTTGTAAAACCACCAAAAATGTATGGGACAAACTTGAGAATATGTATGCAGGTGACTCAAATGTCAAAGAAGCAAAGCTTCAAATATATAGATAAAAATTTGAGCAACTCAGAATGAAAGAAGATTGCAACATTGCTGCATACTTCCAATATGTTGATGAAATAACCAATACTATGGAAGGATTGGGACAACCAGTTGACGAGAAGACTATTATATGAAATATTATTAGAACGTTACTAGGGAGATTCAACCCAAAGGTATCAATCTTAGAATATAGTGCAAATCTGGAAAAACTCAGCAAATAGGAATTACATGGAGTTCTCATAGCATATGAAATGAGACTTGATGAAGAAGAGGGTACTTCGCATCTAGAAACTGCGTTCATTGCTTCTAAGAAAACCAATAAGGACAAACAACCTTCAATTGAAAAGATATGCACTTGCAAGTGTGAAGAAGAGGGAGATGATGGAGAAGGTATTTCAGATGAAGAATATGCTTACTTTATGAGAAAACTAAAAATTGGTAAGGGAAAATTCAAAGGTAAACTTCCATTGATATGTTTCGGCTGTGGTGAGGTTGGGAATTTTGCAGCAAAATGTCCGAACAAAAGTGATGGAAACTCAAAAGAAAAGAATGGCTTTAAGAAATTCAACAAGCAAGAAAAAAGGAAAGGATCCAAAAGGAACTTTCTCTCTAAAGAGAATAGCTCATCATTTGATGAATATAGTAATAGCGAAGAAGAAGCCAATGAGAGAGTATTGTTTATGGCCAAGCACAATAAACAAGAGGTATCAAACAATGAATAAGAAGGGTTGACCATAGAATAATCTTCTAAGGAGGCAATTAGGCTTATAAAAGAGCTCAAGGCGGAGAAAATTCGTTCCAATACTCTTGAAGAACAAGTTCAAGGTCTAAAAATTGAAGTTGAAGAACACAAATGTATTGAAGAGTCACTTCAAAAGAAGTTGGAAGAAAGCAACCAAGAAAGAGAAGCATTAGAAGTCGAAGTAGTCTCGCTACGTAAGGAAGTGAAGAAGGGAAAAACTATCTAAAACTATGCCAACAGCTCAAGGGCATTGGAAGAAATCATCAACAATCAACGATCTTACAACGACAGAACTGGCCTCAGTTATAAAGAAGAAGAATCAGGACCTTCTACAATAAAATACAATGAACCTATGAGATCTTACATGCATGTAGACTTCATTAGACAAGATTCACAAGAACATCCTTGGAAGACGATTCCTTGATGAAGATTTCCATCTAGGTACCAACATATTTTTTATGGCTATTGTTTTTCATGTGGAAAATTTGGATAAAACTGTAGAATGTTGCACGTACCCTAGGAACCAATACAATTCCAGGAGATCACTCAAATATGAACCTCCCAGGGCTCAACTAAACATCAATAGATTTTAACATTTAAGAAATAATATGGAATGTTACCAATGTCAGAACTTTGGACACATAGCCATAGACTGCAAACTTGAAAATCCTCCAGAAGAATATTCAAAGCCACAGAATGAACGAACATGGAAGGAGAATAAGACTGATAATTGTGCTCTCGCTCTCAAGGCTCAAAACAACAAAGATGTGTGGTATGTTGACAATGGTTGCTCAATGCATATGACTAGAGATAGAAGGAAATTTGTATCTCTGAAAGAGAAGAAGGATGGAATCGTATCCTTTGGAAATGATGGATCTTCAAATGTTATAGGATCAAGTACCGTCACTTTCATAAGCAAAGATGTTATAGCCAAGAATGTTCTATTGGTTGAAAACATGAATCACAATATGCTTAGTGTTGGGAAAATGTGTGATCAAGGACACACAATGCTATTCAACTCCACAAGATGTGAAATCAGGAAAGGTAGGTATGGTAAAATTGTGGCTACAGCAAGTTGAGCTCCAGACGACATATATGTTCTAGATGAAGCAACTAAAGCATGTCTACTAGCTAAAGAAGATGAAAGCTAGTTATGGCACAGACAAATGGGTCACATAAAATTTGAAAATCTTGTCAGGATAAGTAAAAAGGAAGCAGTACGAGAAATGCCAAAAATCTCAAAACCTTCCAAAACACTATGTGAGGCTTGTCGGCATGGCAAGTAGAAAAAATTCCAATTTAAAAAAAAATAACACTTTGCATCACATCCATTGGAATTGATACATACTGATCTATGTGGTCCTGTGAGAACAAAAGGCTTAGATGGAGAATTATATTTCATGTTAATGATAGATGCCTATACCAGGATGATAACTGTCAGTTTCCTAAAGAAAAAATATGAAGCATTTGAGTGCTTTAAGATCTACAAGGAGTTTTTTGAAAATGAAACTGATTTGAAAATAAAGTGTCTAAGATCAGATAATGGCGGAGAATTCACTTCCAAATTATTTCAGCAATACTGTGACGAAAATGGAATAAAAAGACAATTTTCAATAGCACGAACACCTCAGCAAAATGGAGTTGCTGAAAGAAAGAACATAACCGTATAGAAAATGGGTAGAACAATGTTGAAGGACTCAAAATTGGATGAAAAATTCTGGGTTCAAGCAATTGATACGACAGTCTTCATTATCATAATGATACAAAAGTATGTCTCTTGAGAAGCCAAACCTCAAAATGAGTCCAACCTCTACTAATGAGAAAGAATAAGAAGATATAGACCTCAAAACCACTGTCCCTAGCCTCAGGGAGTGGAATCCATGAGATGAGGATCAGTTTCCACCAAATGTTGAACGAGAAAGGAAGACCCAACAACTTGCCTCTAAAAGAGAGGAAACCGATTCATTTGACCTCAAATGATGACTTACCTAATGTATCTACCTTAGATAAAATTAAAAACATGACTTTTACATTCATATTGAACATTTACATTATTAAAATTACGTTTCCCAAGGTGAAAAGTCAAAATGGAGAAGATTTGTTGAAGATTGTAAAAAGTTGCAATTTTCTGGTAAACGCGCAATGTCCAAGTAGGAAAAATAGCATGTTTTTCAAGCTGGTTTTGAGTGCATTCTTGGTGTCCAAATCAGCTCCATGATAGCTCATTGGAAATTGTAGAAATTATATGCACTAAGCATGCATATGTCCTAGATCCACCTGATCTCACAGTATTTAACTTTATGCAAGATACTGAATCTATTCCACTTGTTAATCTTTTGTGGAAAAATTAATTGCACACACATGTGAAGCATAAACAAAAATAATCAATCGCACATAACACAATTTTTAACTGGGAAAGCCTGAAGTTGAAAACCCCAACTATATATTATGTAACATGGAGATCATATGACAATATCATACAAAGCTTATCACAAGCTCTCAGTACAGTACAATCGTCATACACTAATGAGGACCAATCTTGCAAATCCATGCACCGATATTTGCCTCTTGCTAGCCTACCTCCACTGCATAATACCTTCTGAAAAATAGCTCTGATTGAATTCAAATTACCCTTGCCTTGATTGCGCAATCCTCATTGGCAACTCCAATGTGTGTGTGTTGCAATCAATGCATCACTATAGTCACAACAGATAGTCTATCTTGCCCTTTCACCTATCTCTCCACTGGGTCTCCACTGAAACTTCCATGCATTGTAGTTAACTTTTGTATTGTTCAGTTGATTAATGAGTTATTATTTGTGAATTAATTAACTAATTAATTCACTCCACTCTCACTAGTGCATCAATCAGTTAGACTAGATACAACTAGCTCAATTGAGTCTAATTGAGTTAAACTGAATACAACTCCATAACTACTTCTTCCAACTGTGTCATAACTCTGCCACTTGAGTTCTAATTGAGTCCTCCATGCATTAGCTCCAGTAAACCCTTGGGAATTGCGTAATTCCCTCAGTCCACTGATGTGCCACATCTGTGCACTGAAACAAAGTGCTCCAAGAGAATAAGTTGTTTAGTGTCTGATTATTATTAAGAGCTAATAATAATCGACATGCATCTATTTTTAGATCAGTGATCTATAAATAGACTTCACCCAATATTCTAAAAATAGAATTTCATCTATTTTTCCAACTTGATCAACCATCCACAAATATCATCCTGCAACTTCTGAAATATGATCATCATGTCTAAAAATAGACTTGCGCCAAAAATAGCCTGCGGGCCCACTTAGTGAAGGCGACTCTTTTCACTAAGCTCATCATCTTGTTGAATCTCAACACTCCCTCTCAACAAGATATGGATTATCCTTCACCCCGATCCTGCCTCTATGGTATTCGAATTTTCTCCTGGTGAGCGCCTTCGTCAGAATATCTGCATCATGATCCTTCATAGTAATGTACTAAAGCAACATGATATTCTGCTGCACACAATCTCTGATATGATGATACTGGATACCAATATGTTTAGATCTATCATGAAACACAGGATTAACCGAGAGTTAATGCAACTATGATTATCACAATGTATCACTGTGGGATCTAAATGTGAACCGAACAAACCAACCAAGATCTTCCTCATCCAGATAGCCTCACATGCAGCATGACTTTCTGCCATGTATTCCGCTTCCGCTGAATTGAGTGCCACAGATCTTTGTTTCCTGCTGTACCAAGAAACTGCCGTAGATCCGATACAAAAAATCCCTCCTGATGTGATATTTCTGTCTGTTGGGCTTCTTGCCCAATTTGCATCCGTGAAGCCATGCAACTTCACTTCATCCGTCTATTTGTACCATAAACCATACTCAGATGTGCCACTGAGATATCTCAGGACATGCTTTCCTGCCTTCCAAAAGAGCTTGGTAGGCTTAACCATCGCTTGTGAAAGCTGGTTCACCGCATAGCATATGTCTAGTCTTGTATTGACTAAATACATGAGCGAACCCACCAACTGTCGATAAACAGTGGCATCCACTACCTCTGCCAATGTAGCATCCTCTTTCTTCCAATTTCCTGGAAGATGAGTGTCGATAGGCTTGCAGCCTTGCATGTGAAACTTCTCCAGTATCTCCTGGGCATACTTTCCTTGAGAGACAAACAGTTCACCTTCCCGCTACCATATTTCCAATCCAAGGAAATAATGAAGGAGGCCCAAATCCTTCATCTCAAACTCCTTTGCAAGATCTGCCTTGCGTGAGTGTATTAACTTCTCATCACCTGTTAGTATTAAATCATCAACATAAATTACAATGATTAAAATCTTACCCTCAACCACAATCTAGTATAGGTTTGCATCCGCCTCACTCTTGGTGAAGCCAAGTCCAATGAAATAGGTGTCGATCCGAGTGTACCAAGCACGGGGTGCTTGTTTTAGCCCATACAACGCTCTTTTGAGCCTACACACATTCGACTTGCTGCTAAAGATCTCAAATCCTTCAGGTTGCTCAATGTACACCTATTCCTTAATGATCCCATTAAGGAATGCAGTCTTCACATCCATCTGATGAATGTGCCAACCCATCTGCGCTGAGAGAGCAAGGATGGTCCGTATGGAAGAATACCGTGCGACAGATGCAAAGGTTTCTTCATATTCAATCCCCTCAATCTGTGAGAAGCCTCGGGCAAAAAATCTTGCCTTATACTTCTCGACACTCCCATTAGCAGCTTGCTTTACCTTGTAGATCTATCTTGATCCTACAACTGATTTTCCCACCAGCCTTGGAACAATCTCCCAAGCACTATTTCTGACAATGGAGTCATACTCCTCCACCATGGCATCTACCCATGTGGGCTCCTGCACTGCTTCTTCGAAAGAATATGGCTCGGTCATGATACACTTTCTCATAAGAGCCATGTATCCAGTATATGAGTCAGGTGACTGTCTCTGTCTGCGCTGTGATGTAGGGACTCCTACATTCTGTGCTGCATCAAGCTTTAGTCTCTCAGCTTTTGTGGTACACTTTCTGCCTTGTCTGATGTTTGGTTATGCATGAGTGGACTCCTCCACTCCATGAATCTCCTCCTGTGGCTGATCCACATCCAGAGGCTCATCTTTGGGAACAAGAAGTTCCTCCTCCGCATGCAAGTGTAGCTCTCTCTCAAGCGACAACTTCATGGCATTCACCTCAATGAATTTTATATCCCGTCGCACAACAGTCATTCGACTGTCTGGAAAATATACACGATAGTTATGGGGTGTTTCTGTGTACCCCACAAATATCCCAACTTCTGTAGTCGGCTCCAGCTTCTTCCTGGAGTCCTTCATCACATGAATGTAAACAGGTGAGCCAAAAATCTTCAAATGAGAAATATCAGGCTTCTTACCAGTAAAATCTTCTTCGGATGTACTCATGCCAAGTACTCTATGAAGACAACATTTTTGCACATAAACTGTTGGAAATACTGAGAGGGGGGGGGGGGGATCAATATTCCTTTCAATTAGAGCATTAATTAATCTTCAATTACTATCAGTGTTTGTACAATGATAGTAGCAAACAAGAGGAACACAAATGCACACATTTTTTAAGGTGGAAACCCAGTCCGGGATAGAAACCACCTAATGCTTTGCTAATAATTCTTTAATATTCAACTCCAATTGAAAATGAAGCTCCAACTTCCTAGAATCTAGAAAAGAATTCTTCTCCAGCTCCCACTGGATGGATGCTCCAATGCTTTAGATTCTTCAGTAGTCAACTGTACAGATGCCCCAACACCCAATGAGCTACAACTCACCCTAGCACCACCCTACCACCCTATAGAATAATAAAAGATGAATGGACTCTCGTATCAGGGAAAATGGTCCACTTTACAATGATATAGAATGATGTAGAAGAAGAATATATACTAGACCATAACCCCAAATTTTACACAACCACCTAATGATGATCCTATACCTCCCAACACTACCTCTTCAACCCTTGGCAGATAGACACTAGTACAATTTTTACAATAATGTATTCACAATGACTTAGTACAATGATACCTTTACAATGATTGTATGTAGTGCTGCCCACTTGAAGACTTCATAGGATGAACTTATTGCTACTGTTATGCACCTTGGTTGATGCTCTTTTCATGCTACCCTCTACTACACCTTGCTTTTCTTTTCTGCCCTAGAAATTCTGGTCCTTTGCAACCCTTGACAACACATGATCTAGCTTTTCCTTTGCCTTCTAGGAGCTCGATATTGAATCTGGTGTATCTCTGTTATTTCAGATCCAAAATATCTAATTTTATGTCCTATAGTATTCCTCTAAGTTATCTTTCCAATGCCAGAGGTCTGACCCAATTTAGATTCTTAAAGAGAGAGTTATACCCAATCTCTCACAATGCCCTAATTATGGACTATTTTAGAAGAGCGCACTTGTACAATGTTCCACGTGTCATTGTTTCTTAATTTGGCTCTAAAATTGATAGAGAGAAAATTACAGACTGTCCACTATCTACCACTTTTTATGGAATTCCAATCCGATACTCAGAGAGAGAGTTATGACGAATTTACCAAGGTAACTTCTTTGAGATGAATTTCAGGAGCCTGCAAAAACCCTGACTTCCACAGATCATATCTCCAGAAATATTGTGCACCTTGATCTGAAATTTTTACATAATATTCCTCAGGATTTCAGCGTCACCTCATAAAAATTTCAGCTTTTGAACCTTCGTAGAAAAAAATTTAGAGCACAAATTCCACGATGACCTGTTTCAGATAGCGAAATCCCTTGCATAAGGAGGAAATGAGGATCACAATTTATATAAATGCTTAGGTTGAGAGGGGCTTCAACAAGTGAACATGGGAGGGATTTTAGGAGCTTAAAAAATATTAATTATGAATTTTCAATAATCCATGCCCCAACCCCATGGGGTTTTAGCCTAGTAACTGGGGGTACAAACTTCAAACATGAATATCTCTCAAACCGTGAAGAATTACATGGCGTGCCATATATCAATGGAAACATCTCGACAAGTAGAAACCATAAAAAGAATTATTGACCCAGAGTATATTAATTCGGTAGGTCAAAATTCCCATGCAATATTGGGTTAGCCCCTGGTGTTGCTTGGGTTGACATCAATGACAACCATTGATCAACAATATCCCCCTTTAGCATTGATGGCAACACAAGTACCCCCCCAGTGATCATGACACCTCTTCCTACAACATTCTCTCCCCCTTTGACATCAATGGCAAAGGGTAACTCCCCCTGAAACACAACCATCATGTGGACCTGTACACACTTCCACTTCCCCTGACACACAACCGTCCTGCAGACTTGTAATCTACTTCCACTCCCCCTTTATATTCTGAAAAAGGAAAATCTAATGAGAACTTGGGAGAATCCCAAGCTTCTGGAGAAGATATTCAAATGATGGTGAATATTTAATATGTGATTCTTTTGGTGCTGCTTGGAATCTTGCTACTTGTCCAACTGCTTTCATAACATATGGTCAGGAGGCTGTTACATATAGAAGACTACTAATCATAGATCTGTACAAACTTTGATCCACATCCTTAGATGAGTCGTCTATGCTCAATTTGCAACCTGTTACCATTGGAGTAAGGATGGGTTTGCAATCTTGCATTTTAATTTTCTTGAGAATTTCCTTGATGTACTTGGCTTGACATATAAATATTCCTTTCTCTTGCTGAGATATTTGAAGCCCTAATAAGTATGTCAACTCACCAAGTAAAGACATCTTGAAATCACTTTGCACCTTTGTATCAAACTTCTTACTTAGTCGATCATCATTGCTACCAATTCTTGTATCATCCTCTTTAGCTATTAGACATGCTTTAGTTGCTTCATCCATAACATATATGTCGTTTGGTGCTCGAATTGCTGTAGCCACAATTTCACCATACACGCCTTTCCTAATTTCACATTTCGTGGAGTTGAATAGTATTGTGTGTCCTTGATCACACATTTGTCCAAAACTGAGAAGATTGTGATTCATGTTTTCAACCAATAGAACATTCTTGGCTAGAGCATCTTTGCTTCTGAGAGTGACAGTTTCTGATCCTATAACATTTGAAGATCCATCATTTCCAAAGGACACGGTTCCATCCTTCTTCTCTTTCAGAGATACAAATTTATTTCTATCTCCAGTCATATCCATTGAGAAACCGCTATCAACATAGCACACATCTTTGTTCTTTTGATCCCTGAAAGCTAGAGCACAATTATCATTCTTCTTCTTCTTCCATGTTCATTCGTTCTGTGGCTTCGAAGATTCTTCTGGAGGATTTTCAAGTCTGCAGTCTTTGGCTATGTGTCCAAAGTTTCGACATTTGTAACATTCAATATTATTTCTTAAATGTTCAAATCTATTGATGTTTCGCTGAGCCCTGGGAGGTTCATATTTGACAGATCTCCTGGAATTGTATTCATTCCTAGGGTACGTGCAACATTCTACAGCTTTATGACCAAATTTTCCACATGAATAATAGTAGCCATAAAAAATATGTTGGTACCTGGATGGAAATTTTCGTCGAGGAATTGTCTTCCAAGGCTGTTCTTGTGAATCTTGTCCAATGAAGTCTACATGCATGTTAGATCTCATAGGTTCATTGTATTTTGTTGTAGAAGGTCCTGCTTCTTCTTCTTTGTAACCGATGCTAGTTTTGTCGTTGTAAGATCATTGCTTGTTGATGAGTTCTTCTAATGCCCTTGAGTTGTTGGCATATTTTTGGATATTTTTTCCTTTCTTCACTTCCTCACGCAATGAGACTACTTCGACTTCTAATTCTTCCCTTTCTTGGTTGCTTTCTTCCAACTTCTTTTGAAGTGACTCTTCAATGCATTTGTGTTCTTCAACTTCAATTTTGAGACCTTGAACTTGTTCTTCAAGAGTATTGGAACGGATCTTCTCTGTCTTGAGATCTTTTATAAGCTTGATTGCTTCCTCATAAAATTCTTCTATGGTCCATCCTTCTTCTTCATTGTTTGATACCTCTTGTTTATTGTGCTTGGCCATAAAAAATACTCTCTCATTGGCTTCTTCTTCATTATCATTATCTTCATCGGATGATGAGATATCTTCTTTAGAGAGAAAGTTCATTTTGGATCCTTGCTTGTTGAATTTCTTAAAGCCTTTCTTTCCCTTTGAGTTGCCATTACTTCTATTTGGACATTTTGTTACAAAATGCCCAACCTCATTACAGCTGAAACATATTAATGGAAGTTTACCTTTGAATTGTCCCTTACCAATTTTTAGTTTTCTCGTGAAGTAAGCATATTCTTCATCTGAAAGACCTTCTTCATCATCTCCATTTTCTTCACACTTGCAGGTGCATGTATTTTCAATTGAAGGTTGTTTATACTTATTCGTTTTCTTAGATGCAACGAACACAGTTTCTAGATGCGAAGTACCCTCTTCTTCATCAAGTCTCATTTCATATGCTATGAGAACCCCATGTAATTCCTCTTTGCCGAGTTTGTCCAAATTTTCACTGTATTATAAGACCGATACCTTTGGGTTGAATCTCCCTGGTAACGTTCTAAGAATCTTCCGTATAATAGTCTTCTCATCAACTGGATCTCCCAATCCTTCGAGAGTATTGGTTATTTCATCAACGCATTGGAAGTATGCAACAATGTTGCAATCTTCTTTCATTCTGAGTTGCTCAAATTTTGCTCTATAGATTTGAAAATTTGCTTCTTTGACATTTGAGTCACCTGCATATATATTCTCAAGCTTGTCCCATACATTTTCGGCAGTTTTACAACCCAACACCTTATGATAAGCAGATTCAATAAGTCCACTAATAATAATATTCTTTTCTTTTGCATCATTTACCAAATTCTTCTTACCTTGTTCATTCGTAGTTGATGTAAATCCATTTTGAACAGTGTCCCATACTTCGTAACCTTGCACCAAGAGATAGACCTCCATTCTTCCTTTCCAGAGTGCATAATTATTTTCATTGAATAGAGGTACACCATTCTTGGTATGCTCCATGACCTCCTTCAAGCTGTTAAACTACTATTGAAGGAACCAAGCTCTGAAACCAATTGTTGGAAATACTGAGAGGGGGGGTGAATCAGTATTTCTTTCAATTAGAGCATTAGTTAATCTTCAATTATTATCAGTGTTTGTACAATGATAGCAGCAAACAAGAGGAACAAAAATGCACACAATTTTTAAGGTGGAAACCCACTCTGGGACAAAAACCACCTAATGCTTTTCTAATAATTCTTTAATATTCAACTCCAATTGAAAATAAAGCTCCAACTTCCTAGAATCTAGAAAAGCATTCTTCTCCAGCTCCCACTGGATGGACGCTCCAATGCCCGAGATTCTTCAGTAGTCAAATGAACGGATGCCCCAACACCCAATGAGCTACAACTCACCCTAGCACCACCCTACCACCCTGTAGAAGAATAAAAGAAGAATGGACTCCCGTACCAGGGAAAATGGTCCACTTTACAATGATATAGAATGATGTAGAAGAAGAAGATATACTAGACCATAACCCCAACTTTGACACAACCACTTAATGATGATCCTAGACCTCCCAACACTGCCTCTTCAACCCTTGGCAGATAGACACTAGTACAATTTTTACAATAATGTATTTACAATGACTTAGTACAATGATACCTTTACAATGATTGTATGTAGTGTTGCCCACTTGAAGACTTCATAGGATGAAATTCTTGCTGCTGTTATGCACCTTGGTTGATGCTCTTTTCATGATACCCTCTGCTGCACCTTGCTTTTCTTTTCTGCCCTAGAAATTCTGGTCCTTTGCAACCCTTGACAACACATGATCTAGCTTTTTCTTTGCCTTCTAGGAGCTCGATATTGAATCTAGTGTATCTCTGTTATTTCAAATCTTAAATATCTAATTTTTGGTGCTGTAGTAGTCCTCTGAGTCATATTTCTAATGCCATAGGTCTTACTCAATTTGGATTCTTCAAGAGAGAGTTATACCCAATCTCTCACAATACCCTAATTATGGACTGTTTCAGAAGAGCGCACTTGTACGACGTGCCACATGTCATTGTTTCTTTATTTGGCTCTAAAATTGATAGAGAGAAAAGTAAAGAATATGAAATATCTTCCACTTTTTACGGAATTCCAGTCTGATACTTAGAGAGAGTGCTATGACAAATTTACCAAGGTCACTTCTTTGAGATGAATTTCAGGAGCCCGCAAAGACCCTGACTTCCACAAATCATATCTCCAAAAATGTTGCGCACCTTGATTTGAAATTTTTACAAAATATTTCTTAGGATTTCAGCATCGCCTCATAAAAATTTCAGCTTTTTAAACTTCATAGAAAACAAGTTAGAGCACAAATGCCACGATGACTTGTTTCAGATAGTGAAATCCCTTGCATAAGGAGGAAATGAGGATCACAATTTATATAAATGCTTAGGTTGAGAGGGGCTTCAAAAAGTTAACATGGGAGGGATTTTAGGAGCTTAAAAAATATTAATTATGACTTTTCAATAACCCATGCCCCAACCCCATAGGGTTTTAGCCCAATAACTGGGGGTACAATCTTCAAACATGAATATCTCTTAAACCGTGAAGAATTACATGGCGTGCCATATATCAACAAAAACATCTCGAAAAGTAGAAACCATAAAAATAATTATTGACCCAGAGTATATTAATTTGGTAGGTCAAAATTCCCATGCAATATTTGGTTAGCCCCTGGTGCTGCTTGGGTTGACATCAAAGACAACTGTTGATCAACATAAACCGCAGTGTTGCATGATTCCGCCCACAAGTGTATCGGTAGGCCCTGGTCATGCAAAATTGCTCATGCAGCACCCATGATCATTCTGTTATTTCTCTTCATGACCCCATTCTGCTGTGGGTTATGAGGTGCTATGATTTCTCTTCGAATTCCTTCTTTGCTATAGAAGTCTTTGAATTCACCCGAGATGTATTCACCACCATTATCACTCCGTAGATCTTTCACTTGCTTCCCCGATTCCTTCTCCACCAATGCCTTGAACTCACAGAACTTTGAGAACGTTTCACTCTTCTTTTGCATGAAGAATATCCATCATCTACGAGAATAGTCATCAAAAAATATAACATAATACCTGTGTTTTGCTGTTGAAGTAACCGAGAATGGTCTACACACGTCTGTGTGAATTCTCTCCAGGATCACCGAAGCATGGTTCTCCTTCTCATGAAAGGTGGTCTTCACAAAATTACCCATAGTACATCCCTTGCATTGATCTAACTACACAAGAATACTCTTGGGAAGTCCAATAGAAATTTGTTGCAAAATCTTCAAAGCACCATGGTGAAGATGGCCCAATCTCCTGTGACATAATTCGCCCTCATCCCGAATCACCACTTCTTCTGCTTTGCCCACCATTGCAGTGCAACCATCTGCCTCCAGCTTGTATATATTCTTAATTCAAACCCCTATCTTCTTGGTTTGACCCGTTGTTTTATGTCGAAGGAAGGTTTTTACCTCACTGAAGACAACATCATAACCCTTGTCTTCCAACATTGCGACTGAGACCAAGTTCTTCTTCAAACCTGAAACATGCATAAAATTCTTCAACAAGAATGGATTACCGAACTCCCTCTCAAAGGTAATGGTCCCAATTCTAGTCGCACTGCACTGACCATCGTCGCCCATATCTATATGCATCTAGAGGTCCTTCTCCTCCAAGTCACTAAACAACTCTTTGTCTCTCGTCATATGGAAAGACGCACCACTATCAAGATACCACACCAATCCCATGTAGCTTGAAACCAAGCATGTGATCAAGGATAAATCAAGTTCAAATTGCGAGGCTAAGGCTTCTCCAGCCACAAATCCAACAATCTTATTGTTCTTCTTCTTTTGTGGACAGTTAGTGGCGAAATGTCCATGCTCGTGATAGTGAAAACACTTCACTTTGGACAAATCTTGGTTCTTGCTTTTAGCACCGAATTTTGAAGAAGATTTCTTCCCCTTCCCTTTCCTTGCTTTGGTAGCCAAAGCACAATTCTCTTCATCTTCATTCTTCGATGAAGATCCATCCCTAGTACCCCGCCTTATCTCCTCCCGCACAAGATCCGACCAAAGTCACTCCTATCCCGGCAGTTTCATCTGTCCATTGACAGAGTCTTCGTAGCTATGCCAACTCTTCGGAAGCCCAAGGAGAGCCAAGCTCACCAAGTATTCTTCATCAACAGTAACCCCCACACTTCCTAGTTCATCCTTGTAGTGGACAAACTTCGTGAGGTATTTTGGAATACTGTCGCCTTTGTCCATTTTTATTTTTCTGAGCTTGTCTTTAAGCGCCAACTTCCTTTGGTCACTTATGCTTTGGAAAAATTCTGTCAAAGCCTTCCAAATTAAGAAAGGAGTGGATTTCCCATGAAGGCTGGACATAATATGGTATTTCACACCTTCCAACAAAATCCTTCTCGTCTTTTATGTCTTCTTTTGCGATGCATCAAGTAATGCAGCATCGATAGATCCCAGCTTTGGAACATCGTTATCGATGAACTCCTTCAGTCCATTATCCTCCAACACTGCCTCCATCCTATCCTTCCAGGATATGTAATTCGAGCTTCCATCAAGGGCATACTCCAATCTCAACCCGTTGAAAGACATTTCAATGTATACTTGATTTCTGCACCAAGAATATTTTGTAGCAAATTCAAATTGTCCACCAGCACAAACTCACTTCACAATTGCAATCTTCAATAAAAAATGCTCCGATACCATGTAGAAATTATATGCATTAAGCATGCATATGTCCTAGATCCACCTGATCTCACACTATTTAACTTTATGCAAGATACTGAATCTATTCCATTTGTTAATCTTTTGCGGAAAAATTAATTGCACACACATGTGAAGCATAAAAAAAAACAATCAATCGCACATAACACAGTTTTTAACCGGGAAAGCCTGAAGCTGAAAACCCCAACTATATATTATGTAACATGGAGATCATATGAAAATCTCATAAAATTTTTATCACAAGCTTTCAGTATAGTACAATCGTCATACACTAATGAGGACCAATCTTGCAAATCCATGCACCGATCTTTGCCTCCTGCTAGCCTGCCTCCACTGCACAATCCCTTCTGAAGAATAGCTCTGAATGAATTTGAATTACCCTTGCCTTGACTGCGCAATCCTCATTGGCAACTCCAATGTGTGTATGATGCAATCAATGCATCACTATAGTCACAACAGATAGCCTATCTTTCCCTTTCACCTATCTCTCCATTGGGTCTCCACTAAAATTGCCATGCACTGTAGTTAACTGTTGTATTGTTCAGTTGATTAATGAGTTATTATTTTTGAATTAATTAACTAATTAATTCAATCCACTCTCACTAGTGTATCAATCAGTTAGACTAGATACAACTAGCTCAACTGAGTCTAACTGAGTTAAACTGAATACAACTCCATAACTACTTCTTCCAACTGTGTCATAACTCTGCCACTTGAGTTCTAACTAAGTCCTCCATGCATTAGCTCCAGTAAACCCTTGGGAATTGCGTAATTCCCTCATTCCACTTATATTCCACATCTGTGCACTGAACTGAAGTGCTCCAAGAGAATAAGTTGCTGTTTAGAGTCTGATTATTATTAAGAACTAATAATAATCGACATGCATCTATTTTTAGATCAGCGATCTATAAATATACTTCGCCCAATATTCTAAAAATAAAATTTCATCTGTTTTTCCAACTTGATCAACCATCCACAAATAACATCCTGCAACTTCTGAAATATGATCATCATGTCTAAAAATAGACTTGCGCCAAAAATAGCCTGCGGGCCCACTTAGTGAAGGCGACTCTTTTCACTAATCTCATCATCTTGTTGAATCTCAACAAAAATAAATTTGAGTCTACTTATCATTTAACTCATCAAGAAAGTAATTTGGACACTCCAAATAGTAGAAAATTTGATTTTCCCAAGGTCACTCCAAAAATGCAGCAAACCTCTTGTAGCACATATATTTTTGAAATTTATATAAAACCATGACACCTATGTAAACAATGAAGGAGTTTTTTCTTCTTGGACCTAGTATGGAGAAAAACCTCTCTCACTTTTGTCAAATTCATCTCTATTTGGTTGGAAACATAGTTTAAAATAAAACCGGCCCTATGAGTGGAAAATGGCTTGACTCTTGGAATGATTTCCTGGAAAATGATGGAGACATGATCTTATGAGTTGGAATGGAATAATAATTACTTATATGACCTACCTTATGGCTCCTCTACTCAAATGTGTCGTTTCCATAACAAACCCTAGCTCAGTGGGAGAGGAAATTATGGTTTAGTGCTAGTGGAAAGTGAGGACTTAGGCACCCTTGGAAAAAGACAACTCCCTTTGACATTTGATCAATTGCTGAAGTAGACACTTTTTGTATTTGAAACTTGATTTGTTAACATGTGGAACTCTGAGTTGGAAACCTTGGGAGACTGGGTACTTATTACATTTTAATTGACATAAAATTACATGGATAAAAATAAAATTACATCTTGGAATGAAACTCACACTTGAAATCAAAATACAACTTTGGAAACTATTTTGGAGATCATATTTACATGGTAAAGAGATATTATTGGGATCTCTCTCACACCTTCTACTACCCTTTATTGAAAATGAGACAATGCAATTATTTGACCTAATGAAACCCTAGTGACCTAATGAGAAATGAAAGAAACTAACTCAATGAGTAACTTTGACTAAAAGTGGAATGAGAGCAGACTTGTTTTCAGCATGATGAAGACATGGAAGAGGGTCAGCAGGCATATACTTGTGAAGGAAAATGGGACACTTGACAAGGAAAACCACCATTGGAACAATTTATGACCTGATGGAATGATTGAAAATTCTTTAGAGTGGGACACCTAAGATGCACATGCAAACCGTGTTTTTATCCTTGGTGGAAGTATGAAAATACTGACACTAACACCAGGAATAGTAAAAAATATTTGCATCAAAGCATCTTTTTCTTCATATGAATTCAAGACCTATCAAGCCATTTTTCATGAGTTTAGAGATGTATTTTCCTGGACGTATAAAAAAATTCTAGGTATCGACCCAAACATTGTGGTGCATGAAATTAAAACATATCCTGATGCCAAACCCGTCCGACAACGCCTCCGTTCGGTCCATCCTAAGAAGGCTACCGAGATAAAAGAATAATTTGAAAAGATTCTTCGAGTTAGTTTTATATACCCCGTTCCATTAACTGATTGGGTTTCAAACTTAGTCCTTGTCATGAAGAAACAGTGCACGATTCGAGTATGCATAGATTATCAAGATGTTAATCGAGCTTGTCCGAAGGACAAATATCAAAACCCATTTATTGATCATATTTTTGATGATTGTACTGGTTGCGAGATCTATTCATTTATGGATGGATGCTTTGGTTACAATCGAATCAATATTCTCCCAGCAGACCAACCTAAAACAACATGTATTTGTCCTTGGGGTAATTTCGCTTATAAAAGGCTCCCATTAGGTCTCAGTAACGCAGGGGCCACATTTTAACGTGCAATGGATTATGCTTTTAATTATATTAAGAATATTTTGAAACCTCATTTAGACGATCTCCCTGCGCATTCCAAGCATCAGGCTGATCACCCTCTGCATTTACGGGCCATTTTTCTCCGCTGTAGGCACTATAACTGATGGGCCTCTAAATTAGACATAAATTAAGGCCCATCTAACCTTTATTAGGCATATAAAAGATATTAAATCTCTCCTTCTACACATAATAATGTTTTTTTATGTTTTAATATGTTCTTAGGAAGGTTTAGAAATAATTGCATATTTTTTCCTAATATTATTTATTTTTGAAGGATATTATGAGAATGATTGGGAAAATTATGAAGATTTGGAGAATGAGATAATTTAGGGAATTTATCCCTACTATTAGAGGATCAGTATTGGATAATAAATGAGAAAAATATCATGAAATTATTGAGAATCTATGGAGAGATTTTGGAACTCCAATGATTGAGAAAATCTAGGAATGTGTTTCGTGTCATTTACTGCAAACTCCTAGTGTTGGGAACCATATCCACTATTTGAGGGATTTTGGAGGGGAAATCTTCCTCATTTCAAGGGGAATACTTCCTCATAATTTTTTATATGTACCAATTCGAATTGGCCTCTAGGGAGATGTATTGTTTAGTCTTATTATGGAGAAAACTTGTTTTCTGGCAGCTCCACTTTCTTTTCTTGCAGCGATGTACTTGGGTTGATTCAATAATGAATATTGGTGTCATTTTAAGCCTCTAAGGATTGGTTTCTTCCATATGATTCTGATTCCTCCTTGGGCTTGGCCGTCCTAGGATCCTCAAAGCCCTCTCGTACAATTTATTTATGTTCTTTTCACTTCTTATTCACATGCATCTCTTATTTCTCTTTTGCATATTTCTGTATTTAGTATTGTTTCTCTTCTTGCTGTAGGATTGAGTTAGATGATTTAAGTAAGTTATTTTGCAGGTTTTTTATAGGTTCAAAAAAATTATTCATATTTAGAATAAATTTGGAAGGTCATCTTAATCATTAAGCTACTTGGATTTGGTTACTAGTTCACGAATATAAGATTTATGGAAATGCCTTGTAGTGAAATAGTAGTAAATTTCTGCTATTTTTTATAAGGGGTTAATGAGATCCATTTGACTTCATTCCACTTGTATTAGGTCAAAATAATGTTAAATTTTATAAAAAAATTCACCCCATTTCATTTTCACTTTATTAGGTTAGGCATTTGATACATGGATAATTTTAAGGATGGAAAATTATCTTGAAGTTTAAAAAATTGGCGAATCTCACTAGTCCCTAATATGAAAACTATAAAAATTTTATTGATGTATTTGTAAAATATTCAAATTTATAATGATATTATATATAATGTTAGTGATTTTTAATGTAAAATAATTTTATATTGTAAAATTTGGGCGAATCATTTTTATAAAAAAATGGAAATTGGCGAATATATTTTTTAGAAAAACCATGGAAAATTAGCCCACCTGCGAATATTAGCCCCTAAAATTTTCCATGATTTGATATATTAACTAGCTCACTAGTTCTTGAATTTCTAGATTTTAGAGTAGTAATTTTTTGTTATTTTTTAGCACACGTGAACAGGGTATTTTGGAGTGGTTCCACTTGCAATGGAGACCTAAGACATAATATTTAATAAAAAAAATCTCCCATCCCATTTTCATTTGATTTAATTAGTCATTTGATGAGTTATTTCCAAAACAAACTTGCCTATAGAAAAAAAACAGTTGCATGCAACACTATTGTAGCATGTGTAAACTCGACCAAATTTTCTCCAAAGTTTTTTTTTTTGTATCTTAGGATTGAATCATGACCCCTAGGATATAAATACACAATTGAGGAAGAATAAGCACAACCTAGGACATTAAGTTTCACAAATTATATTACGTATTTTATTTGAATTCATGCTCTTAGGATTTCAATTACAAATTGTTGTTCTTTCCTAGGTTTAATTTATGTTGAAAGAAGCACTTCCATTTATCCAATTAGTTTAGGCTTTTATTTCATGAAACTCCCTCCATTACATCATATAAAAAAAATAAGGACACATTTCATGCTGCACACATAGTTCCGATACCTCTTAAGTTTGTACGAACCCTGGGTTGATAATTAAAGTTGGTAGCCTCAGTAGTTGCAACATTCTTGTTGCAATAATAGTCGACTTAAACTGCAAAAATGTGTGTTCTGTGTTGTTTCTGGTCGATTCCTTGGTTTTGTTATCTCTAATCAAGGAATTCATATTGACCCTCTCAAATTCTAGGCAATTGTTGATTTTTATAAACCCTCCTCCTTAATTCAGTTACAACTGATCCAAGGGAAAGGTAACTTCTTGAGGAGATTCCTCCCTAATTACGCCAAGATGACCAAAGGATTTACTCATTTTTTGAAGAAATTGATTTCCTTCCATTGGGATGATGCTACACAGAAAGCATTTGATTCATTGGAATATGTATTGGTTTGGTAATATCTCTTATATCCCCCTGACTATCAACGCAACTAGTTCTTGTATCTTGCTGCCACCATCTCTACTATAGCTATGGTGTTGGTCTAAGAAGACAACATTGGGACTGAGCATCGCATTTATTATTTGAGTCGGAACCTCAATGATACCAAGATTCGGTATAATCATTTCGAAAAGTTGACTTAGGCGTCTGTTTAATCCATCCAAATATTTCTCCATTACATCTTGCTTCAAAAAACTACGGTCGTTTCAGATTACAACCCGATGACATATATACCATCACACCAATTGCTATGGGGAAATTAGTAGAAATGGATAGTTATTTTCCAAGAGTTTGACTTGGAAATCATAATGTCCAAGTCAAATAAATCCCTAGTTTTCTCCAAACTAATGTGTGATCTTTCCTCCCTTGATGCAGAATATACAGCTTAAGATTCCATCCCTAATGAGTCATTTTTTCTGATATAGTCATCTGACCCATGGTATATGGATATTTCCTGATTTAGCTCCAGACCTAAAATTTTTGAACTAATACCTCTCTCTTTAAGCATCGTGTATCTGGTACCAGTTTTGAAATTGTCTGATTTTCGATGAAATCCTTTACCATCGTGGTATTGATATGATTTTACAGATGTGCCTCACCCTCGAGGAGGACGAGAAAGTTTAGAATGATTCCCATTCAGGAGCATGTGGCAGACACTTATCTGGTAACACTGTTGCACAAAAGATCCTAAACGCTGGTTATTTTCGGCCAAAAAATTTTCATGGCTATATCCTTGCAGTCCAGAAGTGTCATGCTTGCCAGATATATGATCACAAAGTCCGCACTCCACCTTCTCGACTGCATCCTGTTATTGCCATTGGTCCATTTGTGAAATGGGGTATTAGCTTTATGACATGCAACCCTCATTCGATCGGTGGGAATGGCTATATATTGTCACTATTGACTACTTGACTAAGTGGGCCGAAGAGATGCCTACATTCAATAGCACCAATGAAGCACCTGAGTACTTATTTTTCAACCACGTGATAACTAGGTTTGGTGTTCCGCAAGCGATAGTAACATATCACAAGAAGCATTTTCAAAATCATATGATGACTGAATTAACTACCAAATTGGTAATTTCACATGAAAATTCCATTCCCTATTATCCTCTGGTTAATGAACAAGTTGAAGCTATCAACAAAGTTCTTAAGCCTATGCTTCAATGCATGATATGGGTCCATATATTGGATTGGAATTTACTTCTCTATGCTTCCTTGTGGGCATACCAAACCCCAGTAAGGACTGCTACTGGATTCACATCTTTTTATTTTGTTTACGATTTGGAAGTGATCCTTCCAATTGAGTGTGAAATTCCATTGCTAAAACTAGCTATCAAATTTCTCCCTACTACCTTTGAAGGAGAGGAGCATCTTTTGCACTTGGATCGATTGGATGAGAACCGATGCAATGATGCTTTGGCCAAAGAAGCTCATACAAGACACATCAAAGTGCAATATGACAAAAGTGTCAAGCCTAGAGTCTTCTCGGAAGGATATCTTTTACTTTTATATGACGAGGAGGTCGATAAATTAGGTCCAGGAAAGTTCGAGCCTATGTGGATGGGCCCATACATTGTCAAATGTATCTTGGAAAATGGGGCTTATGAGTTGGTAGATCTTGATGGAATTCCACTGTTGTAGCCTCGAAATGGTTTGTATCTAAAAAAATACTATGCTTGATCCCATGCGTAGTACACTGTGAACATATTGTCTATAGGCGTGTTGAGTGTGTTTGCAGTGTGTTTTTTAGAGCTTCCCATGGTTTCTATTTATCCTTATTTACTTTGGTTTGCAGATGTTAAACTCTCTTGAACCATATATTGGTTATGCTGATGGTGCTAGCCATAGTACTCAAAACCTATCCTTGGTAGTATGTGCCATTTTTTCTCCAAATGGTGAGCTGGTGAGTATGAAAGGGATTTTCATTGGCCACTCTACTAAAAATATTGCTGAGTATAGTATAGTGTTTGAGTTGCTATCTGATGCTATTTCACATGGTATTCATCATATAGTCATCAAGCTTGACTCACAACTCGTAATACTACAATTCACAAATATCTATTCAGTGAGAAATACCGCCATCCTTCGCATGGTTTTGATAGTGAGTCTTCTAGAAATACATTTTGATTTCATACAACATGAACACATTCATAGAAATATAAACACTTTAGGAGATGCCCTAGCTAATTTAGATTTATATAGATATTTGCAATGAATGTAAGTAACTTTCAATTCACATCACATTATATTGAAAGCAGAATAGGAACTAGAAAACATTGAGTATATATATAATAAGTTTGGTTTGGTTTTGAGCAAAACAACTGACAACATTTGAGGCAAAAATGAGAAAAATCTTAGATAAATGCACCCAACACACCCCAAAAGACTTATATAGAGAGTTGCACCTCCATTTGGAGTGTTACACTCCCTAGGTGCAACTACATTTTCGAAAAAAAGGGGGTGTGTTGGTACTAGGGCATTTTTTATAAACCCCATGGGCCTTAAAAACTTGAAAAAATTGCATGAAAGCACAAAAATGAACCATGGAAATATAGATAAAGGCCTTATCTCCTACCTGGATCTGACAACACTCGAATTTTTTGCAATATATTTTGCGGAATATCGAGGGAAAAGTGGCTCCAAATATTCACTATTGAAGGTAAAGTGTGAAATGATAAAAATGAAAAGTGATTTTGGATATTTATGGTCATTTTCTCGTTATTTTATTCATTTTAAACATTTTTACCTAGATATGATTCATTTTTACTATGAAACTTGTATATTTAATCCTTCTTGTGGTGATTTGAGTAGGTCAATATTTGTTGGTAGGTTTTCACTATGTTTTAACAGGGTACGTTGACCAAAGAGTAGACTTTTATCTCTTTTTCAGACTATAAACCAACGAAAAATGAACCCCTTGGAGTCCTCTTTCAGCTCTTTCAAACTCCCAAAATATGAAAATATAGTCGAGCACTTTTCTTTTCGAGCTCGTAAAGTAAATGAAAAGACATCTAATTAGTATAAATTTAAGCCTTTTATAGAGTGAGATAAACCAACTACAAAAAAGGAAAACCTTAGTCGAACATGGCTAAGAGGTTCTATTGAGTATTGTTTACTACCTTTTCGTACTTAAGAGACTATCTATGAAAATGGACATATAGATTTTTCTTTTCTGCCTCCTTTTTAAAATCTCTAAACATGAAAAATATGTCAATTTTTACCTTCACTGAACTCATTAAAACATCAAATAGTGATGGCCTTATCGAACATGACAAGGTTGAACCACTCCTTCTTAGGGTTCGTTAAATATACTTGGAGGGATTCATCCAAAGGATACAATTTCAAATCAAGCATATGTTATCCTCCTCAAGATTGTTAAAAAAATAAAGAGGTACTGACCAGTATGGTTGGGGAAATTGGGAAAATGGCGAATTCGATCTTGTTAAATGGTAGCAAGTCGCTCTTGAATATGACAATTTCCACTTCATCTCCATGGCTATTGGCTTGGGTAATCTTCTTGTCTTTTGGTTATCATATCGCTTTCAGAGCCTCCATTTCGTTTTTGGGTCAATTCTTCCAACTCCATTCAGTGTCATTATGTGTTCAAGAGAAGTACTTCAATTGATATTTGCTGCAATACTCTTAAGTCTTCATTTCATGTTTTCCTTTCCTGATCTAGTTCCATATCAACATCATTATGATAATTCCATCTCAATCATGATACATGTTTCGTGTCATTGATGGGGGATACATCAAGGCCCTCCTGCGACGGATCGCTTCCTATCGACATCAATGCATCATCTAGGAAGCTGACTTAGGAACACTCCTTTGGTACCTTGGTGCTTGCATACATCAATGGAAATTTTCCTCACTCTTGATGACATGTTTACATAAATGGCCTTCGACTGAAAGAATCCATGTGGTGTTCAACATTAGTTCATTTACTCACACCACACCAATTGTACCATAGTACCTTGAGATCCATTAACATCATCGGTGGTTTCTCTTGCTTCTGGTAACGACTTAAATCATTGGCCGACAATCATATGGTGTCTACCATGTTTGACTCTAGCTTGTTTATTCTTATGGTTAGACTCGTACATTAGCTGGTTGCGTGAATGAGATAGAAGACCCAGGATCTAGTTCCATCCATCTGAGCTATGATTTCAGGAGTTACACGAATATCACAATGTATGATGGTCGTGATCACATAGATAATGATTCAGTCATGAGTCCATTAGTTCCATCTATGGACACATATTTTTATCATTCCACATGATATTTTAGCTTATGCGTTGAGTTTGGGTATGCCTCCCTCAACATCCAAATGTCATGATAATTATATTGTGACATATGACACTATCCAGTTGTCCTTGATCCATACTTGTCACAAGGGAAAACACTACAGTCATCAATCACCATGTGTGACTTTACGCTTTAGGGGTCATTATGTTGTAGGCCATTTTGTCACATACAATCAAAGTGAGCCTCCTAATGGGTTCAATCAACATCCTATTCCCCTTGTCATCATCTTGCACAAATACCTAAGCATGTACCTTTCATCCCTCATAATTTCAACCCTAAACTACCCTATCTGAGCCAGTTTGAGAACTAACACTCCCTACAATCCTACTGGGGTGTGTTCACCTACAACTTTCTTCATTGTGGCCAACGTTGGTCACCCATTAGGGGAATTTTGAAGTATAAAATGGGCCTCCTAAGGAAATTATAGAATAATATTAAAAATAATAAAATAATTTTTTATGACATCATCAAATTTTAGAGGGAAAAAAGAAAAAACTACTTTTTCAACACTTATTTTCAACTTATCTCCCAAAGTTTTTACTCAAGTTTTGAGCGGGAGTACTCGTTGGATGCAAAATTTAATTCCTCATCCAAGGAGTAACAATGTTTCATACTTTTAATGGGTCCCGCTACACAAAAAATGAAAAATACATGAAAAACATGATTGTAATCATGTTTTTTATGTATTTCTCATTTTTCATGTAGTAGGGTCCATCGAAAGTATGCAACATGGGTACTCCTTGGATAAGGAATTAAATTTTGCATCCAACGAGTACTCCCAATCTAAATTTGAGTAAAAAATTTGGGAGATAAGTTGAAAATATGAGTTGAAAAAGTAGTTTTATTATTTTATTATTTTTTAATCTTTTTACCCTTTTACATAAAAAATGGTGAATCATCCCCCATGGTTGACATCATCATCTTGAATCCTATTGGTTGTACATTTTTCTTAGGAGACCCATTTTAGACCTCAAAATTCCCCTAATGAATAGGTTTCCCTCCTTTGCACCCGGGTTGGTTGTAGAATTTTGGGAGAATGAGCGGGATTCCAAAAGCTTCACCTTCTAAGAGTTTCCAAAATTTGTTTAAACTACTTACCTTATATTGAAATTTAGATCCTATCCTACCCTAATTTTGAGTTTTCACCACTTATCCTTTGATCCTATCCCTCCATCAAAGGTGGATCTTAAAACCTTAGAATGGTAATTTTATAAGAACTCCCAACTTAACCCTCTCTCCTATATGTTTACCCTCTCATACGGTAGAGGTAATGGTTGGATTTGGAGAGTGATTCTGCCCTTATGCTGCCACAATACGTAGTTATCATCTCATGCACAGGGTGACTAGAGGTTCATATTGTGACAAGGAAAGGATGAGTCAACAACTTGGAGGAGCTCTTCTACAAGATCGACTGCCACTATGGTTGTAATCTCCTTCCATTTATATTAATGCAGAGAACTATGCATTTTCCTATATGTGATGTCTTTATTTCACTTATTTCAATACCATATTGATCTATTGAATAAATTATTTAGATGATACTACATACATCTTGTAGTTTCTTGGCTTGTGTTATCTAGCTGTGCACGATCTAATTTTGGCATTCGGATCTAGAATTGGAGTCTCCAAGCTAAAGAAGGAGCGAATCATGCGACGTTTTCCAGGAAGGCCTCACTCCATCATTTATTTAATTTAAGGAAAAGCATTGGGTTCCTTGTCTCTCTTTTGTTCTAGAGGGACCACCAAACCTAAGGGAGATACGCTTGTCCACAATCGTAAATCCTGTATAACACTATCCAACTATATCTAGAATCTGTCTATCATCTATCGCAACCTATCTAAGCATCTCCAATACCTGTCTAAGTATATGAAAACCCATGTCAAGCCTATTATCATCATGAAAAATCCTCCAAACCCATTCAAATTTCTTTACAAACATCAAGACATCGTCATACGACTCCACCTCTGCATCCTCCTACAACTCTTCTATCAATCACAAAGAGTGAGATACAATCAAGGCTGACATCATCACAATAAAAACAACATTAAGTTCTTCTTGAAATCAATTCTAAAACTACAATTCCAGCATGCTCCCCTTTTGGCATTGATTTCAACCCAAAATTGATCTCCATACTTCTGAAGCTAATCTGATCTCCATATTCTCTCCAACTGACTGGTATTAATCGAACTCAAGTGGTTGTATAACTCTTCCCTTTTGACATCAATGGAAAAGGGTGGATAAGGATGGTTGAACCATATATTTAACACTACTAATATCAACTGATATGCAGAAGAAAAACTTATAAACTCCTGATGCTAACAAGCCAACACCATGCCTCTATTCCAACACCATGCGCTTCCTTCCACTACTAGGCTAAACATGTTCCCCTTGAACATATAATGGGGATAAAAAACATCTCTCCATGTTGTTGTAAATTCTATCTGCTGCTGCCAATGCCTCCTTGTCACTTACAATAGGCTTTCTCCTTTTGGACCAATACTTCAATCAAAATGACCCAAAGATATACAATGAAAGTACATGACTTTATAAGCATGTTACATGGCTTCATCAAGGAAATACAATGTTGCTATAATTACATATATAAGCCAACACATGGTTGAAAAATCTATCAATGTTATCCTCAATGCAAGCTAGTCACCACGATGACTCTGTGGCCAAAGCATGACTCTCACTCATGGCCCAACTATAGACTACTCAATAAGTTACATGGCTATATCATGCAAATACATGACTGCCACAAGTGCTACTCAACCAATCCAAATGGGCATGAATATACATGGATGAAATATGCTATTCAAACAACATGACTACCCAACCATGACTATTGATATACAAGGTAATACAAATACATGGTTTTTATATCAATGCACGCAAGGTGCTTAACATGACTGAAGCAAGTAGCTCACTACTATGCATGGGAAAATCAAATGCTCCTAAACTAATGGACCAAATAGAATGCATGTACATGGGCCATTTCAACCATAATATCAAGAGAACATGTAGAAACATATGGATGAAAATATCACTCTCCTCTATAAATGAATGAACCAATGATAATAATCTATGCAAGATGGTACAAAAAAATTTCAACCAAAAGTCAAAGTAAACAAATACACATGTATGGCTGAACATGTACCCTTTCACTCATGAAAACATATGTAAATATACTACAAATGAACGAGTGAAATCAATATGAGAAATTAAAATTAATCCATGAAAAAATTTATACTATGCATAACTCCCCCTGAGCTCAATATACCTCCAACTGGTAGGTTCATCCTATGGACTTAAATATGCAATGAGGCTCATGACCACATCATGATATTGCTACAACTTGTACACATACCATGCTACCATATGCTCCCACTAAGGTTATGAATGATCTAGGTGGATATTGGTGGCCACCCACTTACTCCACTTGGACCCCCACCATTGTTTCTTTGAATTTCCTTAATTGCAACACAATTTACTATTTTTGGCATTTTTTTAGGTCGTGAAATTTCAGAGCCATTTTGAGGCCCTAAATGATGTTTTTTTTTTTTGGAAATGAGAAAAACCAAAGCCTACAATAGAGATTTGTAGTTGAAAGTTTTAGTCCTCATATAGATATTTCTAATGAGGTATCGTACACGTCAAACAAAGATCATATTCCAAAGTTACAACCTCGGGGAGTTGATGTACCAATTTACCCCAAAAGTGCCCAAAAACTTTTGCCGCTTCACCTCCTAGGGTTAAGTTTTTAGATGTTTATGGTTTTCCATTATTTCTAAATAATAACAGGCTTTCGAGCATCATTGTAACACTATAATGTAGCTGCCACATCTCATCTACGAGATAAAATACCATCGAATGAGCTAGTTTATTTCCATTCTGCATGTAAACAATTTTTAGTACTTTGTTATTAATGAATTGAAGTTTTGTTTTCATTTTATCTCTGTGTTTATGTTCATATATGTATTTCATTTCATTACTTCATAAATATGGATCAATGGTACCAAATTGGTTTGCTCTTTCTCTATTTTTCTGTACATGTCCCCAAGGAGGTTGGGGTATAATGAGTTAGGGATCAAACTAGTTGAAATTTTGTAAGACTAGCCCTGCCGAAACGATTGGCCTCAGATGGCAGAAGAAAATAAATATGAGGGAGCAATAGATCCTTTCAAAATATTGCTTGAAGAATCCCTTGAGTGAAAAAGGAACACAATGATAGAAAAATTTTTCCCAGATCCTTTAGCGGATGCCCACCGACAATGCATCCTCATCCAACACTCACTTTGGAGGTTCCGCCCCCTTCAAGGTACAAGTAAACTTCAATATCCCTATATTCGAAGGTCAAATATATGTATATTTTATAGATAAATGGTTGAATATGTTGGAAGGTTACTTTTCTATCCATAGTTTCTTCGATAAGGAGAAGATTACTTTTGCATTTCTTAAGGTTTCCCCCATGTTAAAGACTGGTGGGAAAATTATTGTGAGAAAAGGGTCGAGGAACCATCTCTATTTAAAACCTCCCCCTCTTGGAGATCTTTCCAAGACACTATCAAGGAACAATATTACCGCATGGGGAGCTATGAGGAAACGTACATATAGTTGACCACACTACGACAACAAAGGCACCAAGATGTGCATGAGCTCACAATTTTTTTTCATACTCTACGCAAAAATTTGGGTATCAAAGACTCTAAGTGAAATTTGGTGCTCAAGTAACACAAATGTTTTCACAAATACATTAAAAAATAAATGGAGTTCTTGGACATCTCCTTTCTTGGTGAAACATACCGATATGCTTCCAATAATAATAAAAATTTAAACAAAATAAGCATGGCTTTGGATATCTGAATCAAAAGTAGGGAAAGAGTTCCCCAAACCCATAGAACTAAGGATAAAGACAAGGAAGGGTGAACCAGGACAACCCACCAAATCCAAAGTCAAATAAAAACACCACTAAGACAAAGAAGGACTCAAGGAAGTGGTGTGAGTTCCATAAGAGACCCAATCACAACACAAGTGAGTGTCAATCCAGGCAATCAATAGTGATCGAACTGAAGGCTTTAGAGTCTTATTAATGTTACGAATATGAGTCAAATCCTAACAAGGGGATTGAAAAAGGGAAAAAAATTATTGATGTAGATCCTAGTGCCACCATTTCCACCACCAAGATCTAGAAGATTGAGCTCAAAGATCCAGAGGAGGGGGAGCATATCTTCCACTCACAAATGTGGGTAAAGGGTTCTTCGCTACAGTTCATTGCTGATAGTGGGAGCCAAAAGAACCTCATTTCAACAAAGATTGTGAATTGGTTGGGCCTACCGAGCACACCACACCCACAACCATACACCATCAGATGGATTAAACAAGGATGATATCTCCGCGTTAGCCAACAATGTGGCCTTCCCTACAATATCAAACCATTCATGCATGAGGTACCGTGTGATGTTGCTAATATTGAATTTTTTGATGTATTATTAGGCTAACCGTACTTGTGGAAGTGTCATGCCTTGCATGATTCTAGGCCTCACACTGTTATTATTACTGTGGGGAATAAGTTATACAAGATACTCGAGGTAGCCTTGCCTACTGCCATCTCTTTGATATTTGCTAAGCAATGTAGTAAGATCATCTCCCAGATCGAGAATTTTTTTTTCTTTCTGATTTGATCTCAAAATAAGGGGAAGATCATGGCCACATGCATGGCCCCTAGGAAGGGTTCCTCCATGAAGCAAAAGCATATGGATAAGGTCGTGGAAGAATACAAGGACGTCTTCTCCTAACCCACACGGGTGCCATTGCACTGTCAGGTAAAGAATTCAATCAAACTGACTCTTGGAGCACCCCTACCCGACGAGCCAATATACCACCACGCCATTATGGAAAATGAAGAGATCAAGCAATATATCCAAATTTGAAGAAAAAAGGGCACATCTGACTAAGTTCCTCACCTTGTGGGAACCTGATTGTACTTGTACAAAAGAAGGATACGACCTAGAGGATTTGAATTGATTATCAGGCACTAAAAAAAATCACTATCAGGAACATTTATTCAATCCCATGGATTGATGACATCCTGGAACAACTCAAGGGGGCCACATATTTCAACAATATCGATATGAAGTATGGATATCACCAGGTTCAAATAGAGGTCGCAGATGTATGGAAGTCCGCCTTCAAATCCAAGGAAGAACTTTTTGAATGGTTGGTCATGCCCTTCGGGTTGAAAAATGCCCTTGCTACTTTTATGAGGCTAATGGATGAAATATTGTGACCCTTCACTAACTCATTCATGGTTGTTTATTGTTGAAAAAATGTAGCAAGAAAGGTTCAATTTTACTTTAGCCTTAGTCAAATTGTGTAAAGTCAAATTTCCACTTTAGCTTGTCAACTTGGAGGCAGTTAACTAGTGTGACATGGTTCTTTTCACTCAGTTAACTTAGTAAATTTGAGTTATAGGCTTGAATTTCAGTCATTCATGTGTTGATTGCTAAATATTAGCAATCTAGTTTAGTTATTTTAAGTTGTACTCAGTTAACTGACCTCTAACTATTGATAGAGTTAGTTGAAGGTAGGTTGTGCAATGGTACAAAATTATAACTCATAGATCTGCGAGTTAATTGATCAATAAAACCAAAATATCTAATGCATGCAACGAATTAAAATTCATCAGCTTAAGTGGAGATGACAAGGCAATGTAACATGAGTTGTATACTAGTTTGAGTGTACATGTGTTGCATGAGGTCAAAATATCAATCCTCGGGAATGGTGCAATAAAATAGGAGGAAATTCCTATCTTTTAAGGGCTAATTTCCTCAAGGATTGTACAAGGAAATAGGAGAATGGTATAGGCATAAAGTGGCTAAGTGTTGACCATATTTTCACATTGAGTAGAGAGAACAATTATTCTTTTGCTGGTTGAGCTTAGAGCTAGAGCTAGCAATTGTAATAGTTTTTCTATTGAACTGATTATTTCAAAGAGGCTCAAAGGGTTTTTCAAGTTGGTTCCCCTAGAAATCACTATGCATTTGTGGTTTTTATTATTGCATGTATGTGCATGTTATAATTTTTTCATTTCCATTTTGCAAATTAGTAGAGTAGAATTGCGTCTCTTTCTTTTTAGTTTGAAATATTGAGTAGTTGCAATTTCTATCTAATTTATACATGGTATTGGAGCCCTAAAATCACATTAGAACCTGTATTTCAAACTTATCTCTCAGAAATTTCTATTTTTAAACTTTAGTGCAACATTTTTTCTTCAGGATCGAGAGAATGTCTTTCAACGGATTGAGATTGGAGTATGCTCAGGAGGGTATCTCAAATTTCATAGCCTGGAAGGATTGAATGCAATCTGTGCTTGATGATCACATTGTGTTAAAATATATTAAAATTGATATTGCACAACCTCCGTAGTCGGATGCACAACAATTATCCCAATGGGAGAAGGATGTTGCAAATACCAGGATAATTCTTCTGGAAGGTGTGAGGGACCATGTGGTCTCAAATATCCATGGCAAAGAGACACCATTTTATATGTGGAAAACACTAATTGAGTTATTCAAAATAGAAGTGAACATAGAAAATTGGCCTTGAAAGACAAAATTTAACATATAAGAATTCAAAATAATGATACCATTGCACAATATCTCTCCAAATTTACTCAAGTTCGTGATTAACTTGGAGGGTGTTATCACTCCCCCCATTTTCCAAGGTTGAGAATGAAACTAAAGAGTTAACATCAAACCAAACTTTAGGTCTGGTAGCTAGCCCTACCAAAACTAGAGAGGGCTCTCTCAATGTCACTTTTTCAGCCAATAAGACGACTGGATGTGTAATGATTTTAGGCTAGTTATGATTCTCAATAGATTAGGGTTTTTCTTGTTTTGAGTTTTTTGCTAGATAGGAATGATAGTCAAGGAACTAGGTCTAAGTTTTAGGTAAGATTTCGAAAGTTCAGTTGTAGAGACAAGGATGAGGCCAGGTAGGTAAACTCGGGAACATACTTAATTTGTCATTGTGTATAGGGCTTAAAAAGAGAGAGAGTCAGAATGAGCATGTTAAATGAATTCATTCATCATAAGAATAGACACATTCATGAAAATCTTATAAAACAGAGCACGGAAAGCAAAATTTATGTTCATAGAATCATAATATTAACATACAGAAGCATAAATGTGATGGAAATATAACATAATATTAAATTTGATGAGGTAACAGAGAAAAAAATTCTCAAAAGCATACCACTAGAGTCCCAATATTATAGCTGCAACATTTATTTGATTTCATTGAAAAAACGTTTGTACGATAGCTCCACACAACAAATAACGACTATACAACCTCTCAAATGACTTGAGTTGGACTACATATAGAAAATAGAATTCATGACACCTCATTGGGTCAAAATCTGATCCAAAACACATCATAAAGGTACTCTATGAGTCATTACCTAGAATCTAGGGAAGTTCGAAAGCATTCCCTTAAATTTAGCTAATAACTAGTAGTGTGTGTCTACTTGATTAATTACATTATTCCTCCACAAATAGAGGCTTCTACCAAAAATACACCTCATGGGAAAGCTACACTTCGAAATTTGGAGTTTTTTTGGATTGAAAACTATCCTATCCAAGGGAATCCAAGGCAGAAGTGTCGCACCTCCCAGCAGAAATGTCGCGTCTCCCAGCAGAAGTGTCACACCACGTTGGAGCTGATTTTGACTGACATTTAAGAACCCATTTACGAATCTGGAAATTAGGCTAGGTATACTTGTGTGTCTTCTTTCCATTTCACTCTCAAAACTAAGAAAAGTCTCCCTGGAAGGCCTTCATAAACTCATTCTCCCAACCAGAATTCAGAAGCGTCGCATAGAGGCAAAATGAGAGGCAAAAGCATGAAAAAAGTGGCTTTTTTTGGATTTTAATCCAAAATAGGAGGGTGACAAGCCAACCTAAGCTTATATCTGTGATTTATAAGTGAAAATTAATCTAACCATATAAAAATTTCTCCATTTAGATGCTCTGAGAAAAAGCGTCGCGCCACTGTGTGATGCTTCTGCAATGACTGAATTTCCAGAATTTTCAAAAAATCACAAAAAATGCTCAAAATATTCCAAAATTTATTTCATGGCATCGTGTGATGATAGGATGAATAACTAAGGAGGCCTCAAAAAGCAGGTCCAGGTTATCCTTCTCGTTAATCTCAATTAGGGTTTCCTTAATTTTTTTCTTCAAGTTCTTCATCCTCACCTTGGTGATTTGGTTCGTAGTGAAATAATGCCTCGCCATATGCATCTAGAGGTTTTTATATCTTTCTTCCTTCTTCAAAATCTTCTTAAGATGAGTGTTTACCCTATCAAGCTACAAATAATTATCTTGTTCAATTTCAGCAGCTATCAATTCATCAAAGGTTAATTGAGCTAATGGTGGATATGGCTCTCTTTCTTTCTCTTTTTTCTTATTTAACCCTCTCGTTCTTGGCCTCCTTGGATTTTTTTCAGTTTCTACGTTCTCCAGCTTCTCAACATCAACCAATTCTTTTCCTTTACTCTTATATGCCTCAATATTAGCCTTTGGTTCACTTTGGAGGAGTTGTTTAAATTTCAACTGCATATTAGCTTGTTGTAAGAAGGAAATCATGAAGTTTTCCCTTGAGAGGCTATTCCTCAGCTCTGCTATCCCAACATATTTTCCTTTATAATCTCCTAAGTTGTCTTGTATTTCACCTGCTCTGCCATGTCAACCTCCATGGGCACTTGTTCTTCATGCTGTTGGAATGGTGACTCATCCTCATGCATGAGTGGGTCACTATCATGACTAGGTAGTTGCTCCTTGGTTTGTCCTTGTTCAACTGTAGTATCAGGTGCAAGAAAACATTTGATGGTCTTGGGAGAAAAAACCATTCTCTTACCTTTATCATAGGTTTAAGTGATCTCAACTCTAAGTGCCTTTGGAATGTTGACTTGCCTAATTGAAGAGCCAACCACCTTTTGCTGTGATGGTGCTGATGGTGTGCTATGGATGATGGATGGGCTAGTAGTAGGCGATGGTGCAACTGTCTCCATGAAATTTTCCCAAGACATATTGATTGCTGAAAGATGATTAAAAACAATAAGCTTGACCAAGCCATGGTGAAAAAAACTAGGGTAATGATCTTTGTCTTTGATCTGTACCTTTTCAGTCATCTTGACCAAAATCCTGAATAAATAATTAGGAAAATTGAGTGGCTTAGTAGCAGTGAAGTGCATCAATAACCTGAAATGGTATTGGTACAACCTTGAGAATATCCCTTCACATGTAATTTTTTTCAAAATTAGCTTCATCAGAGAGGCATATTTATCAAGTAAATTCTTGAAAGGGAAAATTTTCTTAGGAGCATCTTTGCAATGAGGTTTCAGGAACATTTTGTAGTTCTCAAGGTCCAAGTCCATCCCTTTGAACCACATTTCTCCATGGTTAGGGATACTTTTTGCTGAAGAAACAACATCTGTTGATATGGTGAACTCAATGCTTGCTATGATGGCCTTCTATCTCCTGAATCTAGTAGCAAAAAGGCTTGTCAATTGAGCATGATAACCTACCTCCTTGATTCTCTCACAAAACGTCAAACAACCACTTCTTTCAAAACATCTCTTGGAAAAATGGGAAGCATTGATTTCTTGCAAGATAGTTGGCTCAAAGCTGGAATGATGGCCTCCCTTATGAATCTTCTTTTCACCCTCCATGGTGTTTGTCAATCAAGATAAAACCCTAGCTAGATGTAGTGGGTAGGGAAGATGGATATTTAGGAAAACAAGGGATAGTGGTAGGGTGGTTTTAGGGGTAGAAATGGGGTGGAAGGAAGCTAGGGAAGAATCCATAAAAATTGGGGAGATAAGATAATGAGTTGGATTTATACTGAAAGTGAAATTTATGGAAATGGGCATGAGGAAGGTTCCCAAAAGGTAAAAACACATCGATTTCCTAGTGTTCCTGCAAAAATGTAGTGAAAACTAGGGTTTTGATGAAAATGATGGCAAGAGGGTTGTGAGTGATAATGAGTGTTAGGATAGGGTCTATGGAGGATGTATGAAGGTTTTATATTGTTAGATTAGGGTTTTATCAGTTGAAACAAGCCAAAGATGGAAAATACCAAAAATGTAGTGGAGAATACCTAAGGAAGGAATCCACTCATTTTTCTGATGAATTGACTTGAGAGAGGTATGGAGAGTGTCCACTTACTAGTTTGGATGATATGGATTTTATGTGGAACGCAAAAGAATACATAAATAACCATAAACATAGATATACAACGGAAATAAGGCTTCATTTCATTAATATCAAATAACAGAAATGCTTACAAACATAATGAAAATAAAATAGCTAGGGTGTTGGTAGCAAATCTCTGAGAAGAGATGTGGCGGCTACAGACCTCTGAAATATGTTAGAATGAGGCTCAAGGGCCTATTTATTATTGAGAAACAATGGAAAAACTGAAACGTCAAAAAACCTAACTCTAGGAGATGAAGCGCCAAAACTGTGGGTCCCGTTTGGGTAAATTGGTGTTTCAACTTCCCAGGGACGTAACTTTGGCATTCGATATCCGTTTGATGCGCTCAATAGCTAGTTATAAATATATATCCAAGGAGTACAACTTTCTATGTGAGAAACATCAGTCCATGGACCCATGTTGCTCTTGGTTTTCCCAAAAAGCATTGTTTAGGGCCTCACAACAGCTTTGGAAGTTCAGGACCCGAAAAAATGCTAAAAATAGTAAGTTGTGCTACAACTTAAAAACTGAACGAACTGATGGTGGGGGTTCAAATGGAATAGGTGGGTGGCCACCAATATCCACCTAGATCATTAAGGCCCCAAAACGGCTCCGGGAGTGTAGGACCCGAAAACCTACTAAAAATAGTAAGTGGTGCTGAATGTGAAAAGTTGCAAGAATTGATGGTGCGGGTCCAAATGGAATATGTGGGTGGCCATCGATATCCACTTGGATCATTCCTCCCTCCTTAGGAAGTAATGGTCCCCATTGCGTTGAGATCCTCCCTGAGATGAGGCAAATTCTGTTGAACTGGGTATTAGATTTGGTGAAGATGTCATGGACCTGTGGGCGAACATGCCGGATGCGTTTAGTAAATTAGGTTTCTTTATCAGCCTTAGACAGTACATGTGTGGATTCTGTATGTGTATTTGAAGGAGGTATGGCAACATCAGGTGGCGGTGCATTGGGGGTCAGATCAGTGGAGTGCTTGTCCTGACAGTGTAGAGGAACCTCTGTGAGGGAGGAGAAAATGTCCTCGTATTCCTCCATGAATTTGTCCATCTGTTGCAGCCGTGCAGGGGAGCCCTATTTCGAGGTTGTGGCCACAATATGATTCTTTCCCTATGAGCGAGTTGTAAGGAAAATAAATTTCCTGGTTTGGGAAACAATCTTACTGCATTGTTTTGCAGTAGTAAAAGAGATGACAGGAGGTGGTACTACTTCCGGTATCTTGTACAAGTTATTTCCCAAAGTAATAATAACAACATGAGGCCTACACTCATACACATCATGTCACCTCCAAAAGTATGGTTGGCCCAATAATACAATAGCTACATCAAGAGGAGAAACTTCACATAATACCTTATCCGTGAATGGCTTGATGCTGTACGGAAGGTGGCATTGTTGGTGGATGCGGATATCTCTCCCTGGTTGAAGCCACCCGATGGTATATGGCTGCGGGTGTGCTATGGTCGATAGGCCGAGCTGCTTCATGACCTCTGTTTAAATGAGGTTCTTTTGGCTTCCGCTATTGACAAGAAATTGTAGCGGAGAACCCTTCACCCACATCTGCAAATGGAAGAGGTGCTCCCCCTCCTCTGGAACCTCCCTCTGGATCTTGGTGGTGGAAACAATGGCACTAGGATCCACATCAATGATTTGCTTCCATTTTTCATTACCTTTGTTTGGTTTTGACTTAGGATCAGAAAATGCATCTGATTTGGGTGCCTTTAGTTCGGCCGCCAATGATTGTTTGGCCTGACACTCATTTGTGTTATGAGTGGGGCTGTTATGAAATTCACGCCACTTCCCTGTGTCCTTCTTTGGATTTGTGGTGTTGTTCTGGGTCATGCTGTTTTGACCTTGCCCCTTGTTCTTCAGTTCGGGGGCACCTTTTGGATTCGCAGATCCAAAGTCTCGCTTCTTCTGCTTGATCTTGGCAGCATAGCAATATGCCGTGCCAAGTGATGTAATGTTGAGGAACTCCATTTCCTCCTGAATTTGTTTGTGTAGATAGCCATGGTACTTGAGCACCAAATGTCTCTCTAAATCTTTAATACCCAACTTTTTGCATAGGGTATGGAACAGATTCGTCAGTTCGTGCACATCTTGATCCCTTTGTTGCCGCAGCGTGGTCCATTGGATGTATTTTTCCTCATAGCTCCCCGTGGGGTAATATTGTTCCTTGATGCCGTCTCGAAATGAATTCCAAGTGGGTGTGGTCGAGAATAGAGAGGGTTCCCCTTCGTCCTCTTGTTCATAGTAGGTTTCCCACCAGTCTTTGACATGTGGGGCAGCTTTGAGGAGTGAAAAAATAATCTTTTCCTTGTCAGAGAAATCATGGATTGAGAAATACCCTTCCAGCAAATTCAACCATCTATCTATGGCATCGACATCTATTTGGCCTTCAAACAAAGGAATGTCAAATTTTACCTGTACCTTGAAGGGAGTGGCACCTCCAGAGTGGCCGTTGGATACAGATGTGCCGTAGGTGGGTAGTGGTTGAAGGATCTGAGAAAAGTTATCCATCATCGCGTTCCTTTGTTTCTCAAGGGCCTCCTTGAGAAATATTTTCATAGGATCTCCTGCTCCCTCGTATTTCTTCTCTTCTGCCATGGGAGGTCGTCGGGGTTTGCAAGGCTGATCTTGCAAGGGTTCAACCAGATCGAGCCTTAACTCCTTATACCCTAACCGCGTTGGGGACATGCAAATAAAAACAAAGAAAGAGCAGACTGCTTTGATACCATTGATCTAAATTTTATGTAGGAATGCAACAAAATACATAAATAACCATAAAAATAGAGATGCGGTGGAAATAAGGCTTCATTTCATTAATATCAAATAACAGAAATGCTTACAAACATAATGGAAATAAAATAGCTAGGGTGCTGGTAGCGAATCTCTGAGAAGAGATGTGGCGGCTACAGACCTCTGAATTGTGTTACAATGAGGCTCGAGGGCCTATTTATTATTGAGAAACAATGTAAAACCTGAAACTTCAAAAAACATAACTCTAGGAGATGAAGTGCCAAAACTGTGGGTCCCGTTTGGGTAAATTGGTGTTTCAACTTCCCGAGGACGTAACTTTGGCATACGATCTCCATTTGACGTGCTCAATAGCTCGTTAGAAAGATCTATCCAAGGAGTGAAACTTTCGATGTGAGAAAAATCAATCCATGGACCCATGTTGCTCCCAATTTTCCCAAAAAGCGTTGTTTAGGGCCTCAAAATGGCTTCGGAAGTTCAGGACCCAAAAAACTGTTAAAAATAGTAAGTTGTGCTGCAACTTAAAAAATGAACGAAATGATGGTGGGGGTTCAAATGGAATAGATGGGTGGCCACCAATATCCACCTGGATCATTAATGCTCCAAAACAGCTCTGGGAGTGCAGGACCCGAATACCTGCTAAAAATAGTAAGTGGTGCTGAATGTGAAAAGTTGCAAGAATTGATGGTGCGGGTCCAAATGGAATATATGGGTGGCCACTGATATCCACCTAGATCATTGGAGGCATATGAACCTTTGCGTAGTTATTTTGAACCTTGTATGACTGATTTATAGCTCAAAAATCAAAAGCGTAGCACATGCCAGAAACGTAGTGCAACAACTCAGAAGCATAACTCAACACTTTTGGTACAAATTTGCTTGTTTGTATTCAACCCTTGGAAGATGTAGAGTATGATGATGAGAAGAGAGGAAATATATCGAAGATAAAAGGATGAAATGAGTTGAAGGAGCCTCTTTTTTCTTTTATAACATCACAAAATGTGCATTTTTGTCTTCTAGTGAAATCATACAAACTTTGAGAAAAACTTCTCTTTTTTGAAAACTTGATCATGTAACATGCTTCATTAATGAAATACAAAATTCCTTTACTTATTTTCCTTTATTTTCTAACTCCCTATGTAAATGAATTTTATGGTGAAAATGACATTTTTTTCACCTTCTTTCATGACATAATTTGACCTTATGGTGGCGAAACCAAAGAGACCTAGAATTTGACCTAGATGAAGGTGTGGTGAATGACCTAAGACCCTAGATGATAATGGATGAAATGACCTCTAAAATAATGATTACCATGAATGGAGTGAAGGGAGTAGCATTTGAGACCTAGAAACATTTAGTGAAAATTTTTTTATATGAAAATTGACTTGAAAACATGAAATTTTGACGTAGGACCACTACTAAGTAAACTATGTTACATAACATTTTGTCACCGTCCCTGCAATCCCCATCCCGCATATTGGAGGACCATTTTTGTGACTGATATTTAGTATCATACCTTGCAAAAAGTGTCATTTCATCCCTTTCTATGAGGAGAACATTTACTATGTTGACTATTCTTGGAACAGACCATCAAAAACACATGATTTTGGGTTGACGCTGGCAGGCAGTTATGGCCTCGCGCCAATAAGAGAAATTAACATTGGGCCCCACGCCCATTGGTGCTCTGTCTTAGTGGACTGCCCGTGCCGAGCTATTTTTGGAATTTTTTTTAAATATAGAAGTTAAGTTTACATTTCCAACCACTTCGTGAGTGGAGTCAACATGAGTTGTTCGATTGAATAATGTCGAAAACCTTCCTTTGGCTTATTTTTCCCTACTTTTGGGCAACCTCCCAAAGGATAAGGCCTCCCTTCCACCATTTGAGGGATCGCTGATGGTCCTTCTCCTTCGCTTACTTCTAGCCCTCTTCAGATTGAAAGGTCCAGTGCTGAGCCCGTTGTATGGCCACCTTCCAAAGGTGTACTCTGTAAGTCTTCTTACAATCCTAACGCCCGTGTTGCTCAACATTATAGTATTGTTGAGGATTTGGCTCAGGCACCGTCTGCTATGCCCGCATTAGAAGTACTTCAGATTTGTCCATCTCAACTTAAGGCTTTGCTATTTGCCATCGGTAGGGTTGATCCTATTGATTGAAGCCTTATCACTTTCGAATTGGAGAATTTCATCCCACCTCTCCCTCACCAGCTTGCACTCATTATTCAAGTTGGGATTAATGGACTGAATATCCATCGAGTAGTCATGGATGAAGGTGTGTCTACATGCATCATGTCATCTGCTTGCTGGAAAGCTATCGGTTCTCCAGCTCTAAATTCCTCTCCAAATTCTCTAGAAGTGTTTGATGGAAGAGAATCTAAACCTCTTGGTGTTATTGCTAGTTTACCGATCACTCTAGAAGGGAAAAAAATAAACATCGAGGTTGAAGTAGTTGAAACCAAGCTCAATTACAATATTCTCCTCAGTTGCAGTTGGACTCATGCCATACTATGCATTCCATCCACTCTCTTTCGTGTTTTGTGATTTCTGCATGAAGGAAAGATTGTTATTGTCGATCAGTTGTCTTTCTTCACTTATTCATCTTCCGAGAGCAACGTTCCGTATGTAGATCAAATTCCTATGCCTTATGAGAGCGTAGGGCTGGGTCTCTTCAAAGATCCTACCCTCATGGGTATTTTTCCTCTTCCTCCACCCAAAACTATTCAAGTTAATATGATCTCAAGGTATTTAGATCTGTGGATCATCCCTTCACCCATGCAGATTGAATAATTTGGAGATTTGATGCCATTAAGTCCGATCGAGATTGATTATTGTGAAGTTATTTCGGTTTCAGATCCTCCAACTCCTGATCATTCTCCTTTGGGCATGTCTCTTGACACTTATTCTCAATCCTGTTGGCTCGACCATTCGAATTCGCCTGATCCCTTACGAGAGATATTTCCTTCCAATGAGGCCATCGTGGAAACTATGTCTCTTGGGGATCCTCCTTGGGATGATAGTCATCATCGTTCCTCGTTCATGCCCAGCCTTGGGGCCATGTCTTCATGTCTTGAGAGGTTTGCTTCTCAGGTTCCTTCTCCTCCACTTCAAATGCCTATCATGACACATGAATTCTTTGAGGAATGTAACTTGAGAAAAATCACATAGACTATGCCTATCGACATCTCTGTGAAGCCGAGGGTTGTCGAGAACATCCATATTGGGGTGACTTGTTCTCCTGATGAGATCCAGGTCTATACTAGTCTCTTCCACGAATTTCACGATGTTTTCGCATGGTATTATGAAGAGATGCCCAACATTGATCCAAGTATAGTGGTGCATGAGATTCCTACGTATCCTGGTGCGAAGCTTGTTCGTCAGCACCTTCATCCTGTGCACCCTAGAAAGGCTGCCGCTATTAAGGGAGAAGTTAAAAAACTTCTTAAAGCTGGTTTTATCTATCCGATTCTCTTGACAGAATGGGTTTCCAATATTGTTCTTGTAGATAAGAAACAAGGTACCATTTTTGTCTGTGTTGATTACCATGACATTAACCATGCTTTCCCTAAGGATAATTATCCCACTCCTTTTATTGATCAAATCATTGATGACTATGCTGGGAGTGAGATTTTTTCCCTTATGGACGGGTTTTCTGGGTATAACCAGATTAATATTCTTCCGAATGATCAACATAAGACCGCCTTTATCTATCCTTGGGGTACTTTCACTTATAAAAATCTCCCTTTCAGTCTTAAAAATGTTGGGGCTATATTTTAGCGAGAAATGTCATATGCTTTCCATGATATCAAGCGCATTGTTCAGCCTTACCTGGATGACCTTCCAGCTCATTTGGTTAAGCGTAAAGACCATCCTGATCATCTCTGTCAGATTTTTCTCCGCTGTCGACGCTATAACATCCGACTCAATCCGCAGAAGTGTGTCTTCTACGTTGATTCAAATAGACTCTTAGGGTTTATCATTTCTAAAGACGGGATTCGTCTTGATCCACTCAAAGTTGAAGCTATTGTTAATATCCCCTCTCCTTCCTCCTTACATCAGCTGCAGAGTCTGCAGGGAAAAGTTAACTTCTTACGCCATTTTATACCTAACTAGGCCGAAGTAGCCAAAGGATTTACATGATTTTTGAAGCAAGGTGTCTCATTCCTCTGGTATGAGATCACCCAAAAGTCCTTTGATGCACTAAAGACATTGATTGTCAATTCTCCTCTGTTGTGTCCTCCAAATTATCATCGTGATTAATCCCTCTATTTGGTCGCCGTGTTTAGCACGATTGCCATGGTTTTGGTACAAGATGATGATGATGGTGACGAACATGTCATTTACTATCTATCTCGTAACCTTCTTGATACTGAGACGCGATATGCACATGTCGAGAAGTTTCCATTGGTTGATGTTCAAGCTGTTTAATGTTTTCATCACTATATCCTATTGCGCATAACGACTGTCATTTCTTATTGCAACCCTATGACTTACATATTGAATCGTCAATTGCTAGGGGGAAAGTACTCAAAGTGGATTTTCATCCTCCAAGAATTTGATTTGGAGTTCACTACTGCCAAGTCGAAGAATTCATTAGTCTTTACTGATTTGATTTGCTCTCTCCCTTCTAATTCTGCTCCGTCTGGTTCTGAGGACGAATTCCGGATGACATGCTTTTTCTGATTAGCACCCTCGATCCTTGGTACGGTGATATCATCATATATCTTCAAACTTCCACCTTCCTATCTGAGTTGATGAAGGATGATCGCCGACGCATCCGCCATCAATCACAACTCTATCACATAATTGGAGATACACTCTACCGCATCGGAGTTGATTCCATTCTCTGCTGGTGTTTGACTCTCGAGGAGGTTGAAAAGGCCCTGAATGATTGTCACAGTGGTGCGTGTGGTGGTCACATGTCTTGGTATACTACTGCATAGAAAATCCTTCATGCTGGGTATTTCTTTCCCACCATCTTTAAATACTGCATTGTTTCTGTCTGTAAGTGCCATGATTTCCATGTCTATCAGCACAAGATGTGCGCACCACATTCCCCTCTTCACCTTGTCATTACCGTTGTCCCTTTGCGAAGTGGGGCATCAATTTTATGATGTGTAACCCTCACTCGGCTAGGGGGCATGCTTATATCATCGTAGCCGTGGACTACTTCTGGGCTAAAGAAATTCCTACACTTATGGCTAACGGTAAGACAACAACATAGTTTCTATTCAATCATGTCATTTCTAGGTTTGATGTCCCTTAAGCCATTGTTACCAATCATGGTTCCCATTTTCGACATTACATGATGGCGGAGTTGACTTCCAAGTTGGGTCTGCATCAAGACAGCTCAATTCCATACTACCCTCAGGCCAGTGGCCAAGTTGAAGCCGTGAACAAATTTCTTGTCACTATGCTTCAACGTACGATTGGGATGCAAAAGTAAAATTGGCATCTCATGTTGTTTTCAAATCTCCAGGCTTATCGAACCTCAGTGAAGGATGCGAATGGATTCACTCTTTTCCAACTTGTCTATGGTCTGGAAGCTACGTTTTCGATTGAATGTGAAATTCCTTCTCTCAAGCTAGCTATTGATTTGTTGCCGAATACTTCACCAGAAGAAGAGCGTCTTCTATATTTAGAGAGGCTTGATGAAACTCGCCCCTTTGCTGCACTGGTCATAGAAGCACAGAAAAAGCAGGTCAAAGCTCATTTTGACTAGTCGGTTTCTCGTCGTTCCTTTATAGAAGGAGACCTTGTCCTCCAGTACAACCAAACTCATGATAAGCCGGGGGCAGGAAAATTTCAACCCATGTGGCACAGGCCTTACATTGTTAAGCATGTTTTGTAGAATGGGGCTTATGAGCTTATTGATTATGAAAGTCATCCTCTAGATCAACTCAGAAATGGGTTGTATCTTTAAAAGTACTATGCATGAGTCATTTGTGCATGTTTTTTGTACGTAGGTGTTCTTTTCATTTTTGTACATTTTTGGCTTGGTGTGCCTTGCGAGCATTTTCTTGCTTATTCGATCATTGCTTATTGTGCATATGTCCATTACCCCTTATGTCAGTTTCACGGATGGTGCTTCCCGCAGCACCTGGAACTTGTCTTTAGCAGCCTGGGTGATTTATGATCCTACTAGTGAGTTGATAGACCTTCAAGGTATCTGTCTTGGATGAACCACAAGAAATGTCACTGAATATAGTGTTGTTATTGAACTATTAACCGAGACCATTGCTCTCAAAATTCGTGCATTGATTGTTAACCTATACTCACAACTTTTTGTTCTTCAACTTAATGGGAATTATTGTGTTAGAAACCCTCACATCTTAAGGTTGTATTTGCGTGTTCGTTTACTAGAAAGACATTTTTATTATATTACATATCAACATATTCCTAGACGAATGAATGCGTTAACTGATACAATAGCTAATATTGTATTAGATAGAAATTTGCGTAATTTGTAAAAAAATCATCATCATCACATGAAAAGATCCATACAGGAAAATAGATGTATATATATATATATATATATATATATATATATATATATATATATATATATATATATATATATATATATCGAGTGTTTGCATCCATGTGCATCATAAGTTCAAAAAATATATATGTTTCAGTTACATCCTGAGACATCATGTCTCTTAAAAAATATGCGGAAATAAAACCTAGGTGTCTAGTCGGCATGACACTCATGATAGCAGGTCACTTCCCGTACAAGCCGCTTCAACAAGCGGTGAACACGGTTTGAAAACCCTATAGTATGCCTCTGGTATGCACGAGGAACATCATCAAATCGCGTATAGTCCAGGATCCCACAGGAGATTCCCTCCAAGTTGCGTATGATTTCCTCCTCCTTGCCTCCCTCATCTTGAGGGGCCACATCAAAGTCACGAGGAATCCTCCGCGCTATCGAGGACATACCTGCAGGTCTCTCTGGGCCAACATCTGCAATTACATGGATTAATGTCTGAACATGCATAACAAAAAAATCATAATACTGATCAAAATAAAAAATGAGTCTTACCAAATACTTCATCCCAATCCTCTCCTTCTGGGAGTGGGAGATCTGCATCATTGGTAAAATCCGTGCTAGATTAGGGCCTGTCCTCCACGAAAATCAGCTGTCGATAGAGCCAGTCAAAGAACTCTAGTCTTCAAGACATATGTTGACTACCCCCTAACCTTGGCATAAAAGCTACCCAATGGACCATCCGTGGCTCCTGGGCTGGTGGTGTTGGAACTATTACCTTCTGACGTTGGAATATTAGTAACCGTTCCAAGATGAAAGGTACCAATATGGACCCATAGCCGAACTTCTTCAGCTTACCATTTTTTCATTTTGACAACTGGTGTTTGATGTTGATTTTTATTGCCTCTTCCTAGTTGTATAGTGTCGGTGCCATGCAGTCCACTGCAAGAAGTAATTGTGTTTTTGTGGCCTCATGTGGAGCCTGAACTCCTGCAACTCGCGTAATGGTGTGTAGCACTACTTTGAGTGCCAGATCGGGAATGGTTTGGATATCCACCTTCCCAATTTTGGATTCTTTCCATGCTCCTCGGCACACTCGATCAATAACCATACTCATGTTTTCCATTGTGGGCCGAGTACCGGTCAGGATTGGTACTGCCACCCTACGCGACAATCCAGTTATGAAGTAAATATCTGAGACCTCAGTGTCAAGTTCTTGATCGTGAATAACAAATTTCTCCTAATAAATGTCCCAAACACTGATAAAGTACTGCAACAACTCCGGTTGAGCTCTGAGACATGGTGCCATAAAGAATTTCTTGAGCCCGCAATCTCTAAGAACTTCCATGCATCTTTCGTTCTCCATGGACAGTTCATCTACTTCACTATGTTCTCGTTCTTTCCATTCAATCGACATTTTTTCCTTTCACACCTACAAAAACATCCATATGGTTGTCATTATCCAAATCCAATGCTTTTGAAATGGTTAATTTGGGCTTGCTTGTTGGAATTTACAGGCTAAAAATGGTTGTCGTGGTTAGTGTGCCCTCATTCAATTTTTAGGCCGGTTAGCGCGAGTCTATGCCTGATACTCACGCCGACCGCCATGCCCTAGATTTTATAAAATCCCCCCATAGATCTACAAAAATGGGGTTGCAGGTAATGAAAATGCTATCAAAATGTAGGGAAGGATGTGAGTTCTTACCTAGAACAAACAAATTCACGATTGGCCTCCCAGATTGCCTATTGTCAGCGCTGCAAAATCACAGTGAAAAAGGGTAACAAATTTCTCACAAGAGGCAAAAGTGAAAAGTAATTTATTTTTTACCATTTTTGGCATTTTATAACTTTTCAGAACCCTAATTAGGTTTTAAAGCATGTTTTTTAATTATTGCGCTATGTTATTTCAAAAAAATGGTTTTACATGCGTCTCTTGTGCAGTGACAAGTCCTCAACGTGATGATGATGAAGTAACGAGTTGTATTTTATAATTTTTTGGACTCGGTAAAAACATGAAAGATTCACTCTTGGAGTCATCTTTCAGCTCTTCTCTAAGTCTCAAAAATTGAAAATATTGCCGAGACTCTTGTCATTTTGAACTCTTTAAATGGCTACGAAACGATATCTACCCAGTATAAGTTTACCCCTTTTTTGGGCTGGGATAGATTACTTATGAAAAAGGAATACCTTAGCTTATCACGACTAAGAGGTTCTCTCAGATACAGTTTTATACCTTTTCAAATCTGTGAGACTACTTACAAAAAGGGATTTGCTGGAGTTTTCCTTTCCGCTTCATTTTAAAATATCTAAACATGAAAAGATGTTGAGTTATTCCTTTGTCAGACTCGTTAAAATCTACATGAAATCGGAAATCGTCACCATGAATTAACCGAGTTACTCCTTCCTAGGGCTCGTAAAATGTACTAGGATGGATTTGTCCAAAGGAAAAACTTACATGACAAGCATATGCTATCCCTTTCAAGCTTGTTTCAAAAAACAATTGGGGTACTCGCCAACAATGGTGGGGGAAAATGGAACCATTTCTCAGTTGTATCGGTAGTATGTCACTCTTGAACATGACACTCATCTACATTCATGTCGGGTTGGGGACATCTCGTTTCGTCATTTTTTCCTCCATGGGTTTGGGTAATCTATTTTTACCTCTCATCTGCTCTTTGCCACATCATCATGACCTCAGATCCCTTGATGTCAAATACTGGCAAATCCAGAGTCATCTCACTAATATGTTCAAGAGAATTTTTCGTTAGAAGTTTTCAACCTCGCTCTGATCCTCTTTTAGTCCTGAGTCGCTATCATCATATTCCTTTGTCTCGTGTCGATGACGTGGGAAAAATTATGGCCCTCCTTCGATCAGGTCACTTCCTGTCGACTTCAGCTCATTATCCAGAAGCTGATCTAGAGAATCCCTTCCAGTACCTTGGAGCTTGCATGCCTCAATGGAAATTTCAACGTATTCGATGACAGGTCCACATCATTGGCCTTCGATTTGTCTGAAGGAAAAAATTACATGACAAGAATATGTTAACCCCTTCAAGATTGTTTCCAAAAATAATTGGGGTACTCGCCAGAAATGGTGGGGGAAAATGGAACCATTTTTCAATTGTATCGGCAGTATGTCACTCTTGAACATGAAACTCATATGCATTCATGTCGAGTTGGGGAAATCTCATTTCGTCTTTTTTTTACTCCATGGGTTTGGGTAATTTGTTTTGACCTCTCATCTTCTCTTTGCCACATCATCATGACCTCAGATTCCTTGATTTCAAATACTTCCAAATCCAGAGTCATGTCGCTAATATGTTCAAGAGATGTTTTCGTTTGCAGTTTTCAACCTCCCTCTTATCCTCTTTTGGTCCTAACTCTCTATCATCATATTCCTCTATCTAGTGTCCATGACGTGGGAAACATTATTTCCCTCCTTTGATCAGGTCACTTCCTATTGACTTTAGCTCATTATCCAAGAAGTTGATCTAGAGACTCCCTTCCGGTACCTTGGAGTTTGCATGCCTCAATGGAAATTTCTTCGCATTCGACGATAGGTCCACATCATTGGCCTTCGATTGAGTGATTCTGTGGTTGTTCTACACTAGATCACTGTTCACATTCCATGGATTGCACTAGTTGTACCTCGAGAGCCATTGTCATTATTGGTGGTTTCTCTCGTGCCTGTTAACAACTTACATCATTGGCTGGTAATCAGGTGAATTTCTTATATGTTTGACTTCAGCTCACATATTCGCATGCTTGAATTTGTACTTATTCCGGTCGAGATACAGCGCAAGGCCCTGGGTTCTGTTTGATAAAATCTAGGTTGCGGGATATTTTTGTTTATCATGACTATATGCATGACTCTTTTGATTTGATGGTTGTGACCATACCTGAGTCTATTGATTGACCCTTACTGTTGGATGGTTGCATCCATACCTCATCTCTTGTTTATATATATACTCTATTATGGATGGATACGCCCATGCCACATGTTCATGTATCAGAGATATCAGTTGTATTTTTACTTGCAGGTCTTCCGACATCGGTGTTTGGTTTGAACGCGTTATCGTAAAGCATTTCACTCCTTCCTCTCTCTCAGACCTCATGCTTTAGGGGGCATTTGTTACACAACATTTTCTCACCGTCCCTGCAATCCCCATCCCGCACATTGGAGGACCATTTCTATGACTGATATGTAGTATCATGCCTTGCAAAAAGTGTCATTGCATCCCTTTCTATGAGGAGAACATTTCCTTTGTTGACTATTCCTGGAACAGACCATCAAAAACACATGATTTTGGGTCGGTGCTGGCAGACAGTTATGGCCTCGCATTGATAAGAGAAGTTAACACTGGGCCTCGTGCCCATTGGTGCTCTGTCTCAGTGGACTGCCCACACCGAGCTGTTTTTGGAATTTTTTTTAAAATATAGAAGCGAATTTTCCATTGCCAACCACTTCGTGAGTGGAGTCAGCATGAGTTTTTCAACTGAATAACGTCGAAAATATTCCTTTGGCTTCTTGTTCCCTACTTTTGGGCAACCTCCCAAAGGCTAAGGCCTCCCTTCCACCATTTGAGTTATCCCAACCTCCTCCTCCTATCCTATAAATACATCTCTCTCACATATATGTTGCTAACTGAACATTTGGGAGAATAGCTGAAATAGTTTGAATAAGCTAGTGTGAGATAGAGCAGAGAGAGACCCCTTGTCGAGAGAGAGTCTAGGCTTATTGCCTCGCCAAGTCCAATTCCCCGACGAATGCTCGAGACACATTTTGATTGGACCCGCTGAAGGAGGCTACGATGTCAAGGCTCATTTGGTTGTAATCTCTTTCTTTCTCTTAATTAATACATGACTAATGTTTTGGTTCCCATCTTGTGTTGATGTGATTAATCTTGCACAATACGTTTAATTCTCCTTGACCAATTAGATAGTTATGAATGAAAATATTGTTTCGTATGCTGCTATCGTTCTCTGATCCTTGTGCATGCACCTGAGTACCACTACTAAATGACCACGACGTGTTGGGATGAAGATCAGGATACTATTGCCACAGCTACGACAACTGTGTTGGAACAAAGGTAGGACATCTATCCCAACTCAGTTTCATTCATTAACTAGGAATCGACGCATTAGAATGTCCTCTTCTTGCTAGACCCACCCTAGGACTAGAGGGATCGCCTCTGTCTGCAGAGGGGATTTACCTACACAAAAAACCCGAAAAGAGTATTTTTTATCACTAAACATTAAGACACTAATATTGGCTCCATCTGGTGATGGCATCTCCTTCAGTATGTGTCAAGAACACTGTAGATTAGGTAGCCTCATCCATTTGGCAATGGAATCAAAACTGGAAACTAAAAAAACTTCGACAAAATGAAATGATTAACTAGACAAAAAATGAATTTGACTCAAAAAATTACTTGTCTTTTTGAACTTTTAAAGAAAAACATCAGCTGATCATAGAAGTCTCATGGCCTTCTCCTTGGGCTTCAAACTTTTTCAACAACTTCCTTATTCTTTGATAATAAATAAAAGTAATATTTACAATGAAAGTGAACCTTTTTCTTCAATATTAGGTAAGGTAATGTTTGAGGAACCTACTATTCACTGGTCCTCACATAATTTCCTGCCCATCAAGGTCTCCTAAAAAAAACGCCTTATTACCCCTGAATTCTGTAATATTGTATAGACCTTTCCATAGGTTATCTATAATTTCGGGCATCCCATCGCAGAAAAACATCTCCTAACTTGAAATCATCACCTTTGGTCTTCTTGTCATAGATCTTCTTGATTTTCTCTTGAAGTTTTGAAGTGTGATTGAATTTTTTTATCTTGACTACTATAAATGAATCATTTGACTGATTCTTTGCTGAATGTCATTTGGCTCACTGTCAATCTCTTGTAGAATTTTCATCACCAACACTGCTATGGAAGTGGGAAACATTGTGTTGACACCATACAATATCTATAAGGGTGACATGATGATTGATCTCTTTGTGCTAACTTGGTACGCCCATAGAGAATTTATGAGCTTTTTGTGCCAATTTCTTTTGTTCCCTTGCAACAATTTCTTAATTATGTACACCAATGATTTTTTTAACAATTCATCCAAACGATTGCCTTAAGGATAGTATGTTGTAGAATGCCCAAGTCTTATGTGATATTTATCGCAAAATTCAATCAGATTTTTGGACTTAAAGGTGACTGCATTGTCAGAAATAATTCTCTATGGGTAGCCAAAACAAGACAAGATATTTCTCTCAAAAAATTGAATAATGATGTTGTATGTAGCTTGCCTAGTGAGAATGGCTTCAATCCAATTTGTGAAGTAATTGGTGGCAGTGAATATCCACTTATGCTGAGCTGATGATGGAGGATGGATCTCGCCAATGATATTAAGACCCCACTGCCGGAAAGGTGCTTGAAAGTTGATTGGTTTCAAGGGCAACGGTAAGAGTTTATTTCTCCTTGAAAAATTTTACACTCATGACAACTCATGACAGTCTTATAAACATCGGAAAAAAAAATTGGCTCATAAAAGCCAGTCCTCAGTACTTGTTTGTTGTAGTCTTCCAGAAAAGATGACCGCCGCAATCACCTTTATGAAAATATTTCATCATCTTATCAACTTATCCTTCTACCAAACAATTCAACAAAATTCCACCCGGATCTTCCAATACAAGACATTGTTAAAAATGCAATACTTAAGAGCCTTCAACTTCAAAGATCTACCTTTACTACTACGAAATCTGGGAGGAGGATTCAAACATTGAAACACATGTATAATATCATCATACCATGGCAATGAAGAAAAAAATTCAGATACCTGAGGTAACGAATCAACCTCTTGCTCCTAAGATAATGCAAAAATAAAATTGATGTCCAAGGTGTTATCACAAAATTGCACTTGATAGGCTGCTAATCTGACAACTTCATGTAACTGTTTCAAACCAATCTTGCAACTGAAGCTTAGCCTCTTCAGTCTGAGAGGGATCTCTCGAAGGGGTTAATGATATTGAATAAAGATGTATCTAGATGGCTAACTCTTCTTGGAAAACAACTTTCTTGTGATATGTGTAGGTTGAAAAGAGTATAAGTCTGCAATCATTGGGCTTATGGAGTCAACAAGTTCAGTAGTAAGTTCACTTGACATGGAAGCTGAGGCAGGTAAGAGGTTTTAGCAAAGGTAAGCACACATGAAACATGAAATAACATAGTCAATTCATCTATAAAGGAAGTCAGAGCATTACATGAATGAATTCTGAGTATTAACGATGAAATCCACTGCAAATGGTACACATAGAAAATATATATCGGATAAACACTAAAAAATCAATCAGAATATCAGGTTGGTCAAGAAACAAGTCTTTGTATTACTGAAAACATTCAATGTACATAAAGCTGTAGTATTGCCAAAAAATCTCCAACCCATAAAAATTCGAATATCTGCCCTTTAATAGACTTGCTACATAATGAGATGATCTGCCTCATGGCTAGATTCATCAAAATTTTGCTAATGACACCTTGCATAACAAGAAAAAATCTACATTAATGAGAAAATGAAAGCTATTCTATTTGACAGTCCATATCCTAATAGGACTCAAACTGTTCATTATTACATTAACTACCTTATCTCCTAATATCAGTTACATCTTTGAAAACTATTCCTTCATATGTTTGAATAGGGTGTGATGGGACTCATCACTACATGACATCTTAATTGACCTCCTCTAAATCTGGAAACAAACCCTGCTTTTTAGGAAAACTAGTCCTTATCTTCAACGTATGATTTGGCTGATGATTTGTCTTCATCTTCTGGTTTTCAGGTCTTGGATGATAGCTAACATAGTCCTTTGACCCTTTGAAAGTATCCACTTGTTCAAAAATTCCCAAAAACCTTTATATAAAGCTTCAAAAAGGTACGCTACGAAACTATGACAGTTTCGTAGCATACTTTTGTAGCGTTACAAAATTTCCCTTTTCCATCAATATTTCTGTCTCTTTCCTTTGGTATTGTCTTCATCAAGATTAGACACCTCTTCCATATCATTTTTACCTCTTGGAAGCATCTTAAAATTTTTTAAAATTCCAAAAGAAAGCTATAGTGGTTTCGTAGCGTTTTCCTGGCTTCAAGCCTAGGAAACACTATGAAACTGCTAAAAATAGCGAAAATTCCAGATTTCTATGTAGCTTCAAAAATATACTTTCCAGGTGTAAAAAATTAATTTCTAACATGCCACTGACCTTTAAAATCACAAATCAGCTTAAAATATGAGTCTTGAGGTGTTTCTTCCTCATTGATGATGAGTTGAGCAATTGGCTCCTTAACTACTGTCATTTTTAAGCCTTTTTTCTCCAATTCCTCATGGATTAGTTCTAGCTGTTCCTGGAGGTCTTTAACCTGATCCTTCAGCTTTTTTTTTGTAGATTTCAACTGCAAATTCATTCTCCTGACATGTTTCACCTCTTTCCTCAATGACATGGTCCATTTTACTAATTGCTGTGTATTATCTAGGGTCTTGGAAACACTGTCAACATGCTCTTCCCAAATTTCTTTCATATCTTCAAACTGAACCTTCTGGAAATTGTGTTTTATTTCTTCTTTCTTCATAACAACAATTTCATGATTGGCCAACTTCAACTGTTCTTCAAGGAGTTCAAACTTTTTTTTTTCCATTACTTTCTCCTTTCCTTTATTTGGTTTGCTAACTGTATCTTTCTTTGCAGGTGATGAAAGATCAATGATGTCTTGTGGTGGTTGGATTGTGTCAGTGGGTGGATGAGCCTCTTTACTACTCTCTAATAGCTTTCTAGCATGCCTTGTCATGGGATTTCTTTCCTGGAAGATAAAACCTACATCTTCTTCTTAAAATTCTATTTTCTTTGCAGTTTTGGCTTTCTTTAGTTTCTGTTCATCTTCTTCTACATCTTTAGCCTGGACTATAAGAGTCTCTTCAATATCAATGGCATGTAATATGTCTTCTAAATTTCCTTTAGCTACTGCTCTGTCTTCTAAAACCATTGTTTTTTCTTCTAAAGCCATTGTTTGACTCCTTGTCATCCTTTTTCTTTCTTGTTTACTCAGCTTGTTTTTGTTTTGAGGGTGGAACAATGGGTGTATCAATACTTTGCAATTGCTTTGTTTCCATCATGACTAGTTCACTTGGTTCTACTCTTGTTGGTTCACTTGGTTCTGCCACTAAGGGTGATGGAATACTGTTAGGTTTAGGAGTTCTTGTAGGAGTAAGAGTATGCAACTTAAAACCACTAACAAACAAAAATGAAGACCAGTCTCTACCTAGTCTTTGGAGCTCATCTAAAACCAGCAATTCAATTAAACCACGATGAAACAATATTGAAGTTTGACTTCCTTCAGATTTTTCTTGGACCTTATCTGCCATTTTTGATAAACTTCTATGTAAATAGAAAGGCATATCAAGAGATATCTTACCAGTAAAGTGTGGAAGAAGCTTGAAATGGTAAGAGTAGACTTTATGGTATCTCCCTTCAAAAGTAAAATATTTCTGGATGATGAGCAACAACTTTGAGTAGTTATCCTTCATGCAACTTCTTGGGATGGCATTATTAAAGTCCATTTCACTATTTTCTGGCTTGATAAACTCACATTTCTCCATGTTGAATTTGAACCCTTTGAACCATTTATCTTGTCCCCTTGGAATCCATGTTGCTGCTACAATGACCTCTGGTGTAATGGTGAGATTAAGCATCCCCACTTTGGTAGTTGTTCCACTGAAGTTTAAAGAAAAATATTTGGAAACCTGTACATGGCAGCCTTGTAATATTTCAGAAAACTATAAACATCATGTTCTTCTAAATACTTCTACAGTTTTTGGGTCTTCATTGATCATATTGATATCTGCTGGTTCATATCTTAGAAATTGGCCACCCTTATTTGTCTTTCTTTTTTCAGCCATAGTTTCTTTTAGTGTCTTCTATGCCTTGCTTGATATTTTTTTGCCTTGCTTGATCACTGATATCTGCAACCTTTGAAAATACCAGCCGCAACTTTGGCTTAATGAAACACTCTCCAGAGCTCAATATCACGCAAAGAAGGAATGAAGAATGAGCAATGAATTAATGGAAATATTTTGAAGTTTGATGCCCACTCACAATACAATGATGACTCATACATGCCTAAAATGGTGATGATGACTTCAGCCCTGACCATGTACCTTGATATTTACCCTAACTGACTCGAATGGTATCTAACTTATCCCTTTCAAATGATTTTCTGACACCTAACAGCTAACTTGACATGATAGACATAAAACCTCACTTTCGTAGCATATTTAGTGTAAATCTAGGTGTTTTCGCTACGAAAGTATCTACGGTTTCGTAGTGAAAAGTGAAATTTCTCATTGTATTTCGCTATGAAACTGTGGTTTCATGGCTAAAATGACCATTTCATTACTAAAACCTTAGGAATTGAAAACTTTCAGAAAATTATGAGTGATGTGAGATGAAGGGATTTGAAAGTGAGTGGGTTTAGACCTTAGGGTAAGCTTAAATAAGAAAAATTAAAATTTTCCTTGACCAAGTAAAAAAAATGAACCCTACAACCCTACCTTTGACACATGAACCTATATGATTTTGTCAAATGATGCTTCATTTGATTTTTAATGATAACAATTGCTCCACTTGGGATGGTATGCCCTAGTGGTACACCAAAGAACCAATAGTTCCAGTGCTCCTATCCATTTTCTTGAAAACAAAAACTTTTGAAATTTTCCAAGCTTTCCTTCAAACTCTAATGGCCTTCACCTCAGGCTCAACATTGATGATTAAGCTTGTCATTATTAGCAGAAAAACATATAAAATGGAATATATACAATGGAATGAATGATCAACAAATTTTAAGAAGAGCAGTGCTTCAAAAACCTGCCATTGACAGGTCCTCCAGCACATGGTTGTCCATCCATCTCCTGCAAAATGTAAGTGGTGTTCCCATGAAATGTAGCTACTCTGAATGGATCTTTCAAAATGTTCTCAAACTTACCGTGTTTCCCCTTCTCTTCAATCCTGGCCTCCAATTTCAAAGCCACATCTTGGATTTGAAAATTTTATTCCTTTACCTTCTTGTCAAATTTATTATTGATTATGTTTTGATATTGTTGATTACTATTATATACTTCCTCCCTTTTCTCTTGCAAATATATCAACTGATTGATCCTTCTCTGAATTGCATTTGGCTCCTCCTCCAATCCTTGCAACAACTTCATGACAGGCACTCCTAAGGATGTAGGAAAATTGCTTCAGCTCTATATACCAGCTTATAAGGTGAAGTTCCAATTGATCTCTTTTTGCACACTCTATCAACCCATAGAGCATACTTTAGCTTCAAATGCCATGACTTATTATTTTCCTATAACACCTTCTTAATAATCCTCACAATGCTCTTTTTAGAATATTTATCAAGCCCATTCCCTTATGGATAATATGCAGTAGAATGCCCAAGTGAAATGTGATATGGATGAAAAAAACTAATAAACTTCTTAGATTTGAATGCTTGTGCATTATCAATGAAGATATTCATGGGGCAGCCAAACCTAGACAATATATTATTTTCCAAAAATGAAATAATAACATAATCATTTGCTTGCATAGTTGGGATTGCTTCAATCCACTTGGTGAAATAGTGAGTTGTTGTCAGAATCTAGTGATGATGACCTGAAGATGATGGATGAATCTCACCAATAAAATCTAGCCCCCACTGCTAAAATGACACCTCAATATAAATAGGCATCAAGGGTAAAGGTACAAGCTTCTTCTTACCATAAAAAAAACTGGCATTCATGGCAGGCAACAATCTTTTTGTAGACATCTTTAAACATTGTAGGCCAATAATACCCTGCTCTAAGAATATTGTTTGTTGTAGCCTTCCAATAATGATGACCTCCACAATATCCTTTTTGGAACTCCTCAATCACTTTTTCAGTCTCCTCTTCCAGCAAAAAAATCAACAAAATACCACTGGTATCCTTCCAATACAAATTTTTGTCAATGATGCAGAACCTCAAATAATTTAACTTAAAAAATATCGCCTTGGAATTTTTTAGCTTAGTAGGTGCTCTATGACGATGTAAGAAAAAAAAATGTCTTTGTACCAATCTAAAATGATGTACTTTTCTTCAATGGGGATCAACTCTTCCTCTTCATCTGAAATTTCTGCAATTAAATTCATGTCAAGACAGTCAAAGTTTGACTGTGCCATCAACTTTGCTAGGCCTTGAACTTTGAACAATTTTTTGGGCTTGATCTCTATGTCATATTCCAGAAAGTTAGCAATCCATTTCCCCCTCTTACCATCAAGATAAGCTTGAGTTAGAATGTCTTTCACAACAAAATTAGGAACAAAAGCTATAATATGAGAATGCAGAATGTAAATTCTGAAATATCTGATGGCCTTAACCAAGGCATAAGATTGCTTCTCTAAGATGTCGTACTTCAGCTCTGAGTTAGATAATGTCCTACTAAAAATAAAATGGGCTGCTCAGTACCTTGCTGTCATTTCTGCGACAAAGCTCCAGCAATTGTATGTTCTGATGCAAATGTAAAAACCATAAATTCTTTTGAGAAATCTAGGCTGATCAACACTGGTGCTTGGGTGAGTACCTTTTTGATCTTTTCAAATGAGTGCTTTGCTTCTATTGTCCACTTTATGTCAGCTCCTTTCTTCAGCACCTTTGTTATATCCTTTACAATCTCAGCAAAATTAGGAATAAACCACCTCACAAAATTTACCTTTCCAAGGAAAGACTGAATCGCTTTTCTACTTCTAGGAAAATCCACTTTCTGAATTGCATTGACCCTATTTGGATCAATATTAATCCCATATTTAGAAATAATATGTCCAATTAATTTACCTGAAGTTAGAGAAAAAATTATTTTAGTGGGATTGAGAGAAATGCCAACCTTCTACATTTCAGCAGAATATTTTCTAGGTGCTTCAAGTGATCTTCTTCCCTCCTTGAGAAGACTGTTATGTCATCTAGATAGACAACCACCATGTTGTCCTTGTCCTCAGCAAAAGCAATGTCCATTTCTCTCTGAAAGGTAGCTCCTGCATTCATCAGACCAAAGGGAATTTTGGCATACATGAATGTGCCCCATGGTGCAGTAGACGTTGTTATTTCCTGATCTTCCAGATGCACAAGTATCTGATTGTACTCTGAAAAACCATCAAACATAGACATCCTTTGGGAACCAACAATGTTTTGCAAAAATCGGTCCATCTTTGGGAGAGGGTAATTTTCCTTCAGAGAGGCTTTATTCAAGTTTCTGAAGTCAATGCATATTCTGATTTCTCCACTCTTTTTTCTGACTGGAACCAAGTTTGCAAGCCACTTTGAGAATCTGATTGGAACAATAATTTTGGCATCAAAGAGTTTTTTGATTTCCTTCTCAATCAAAGGCATGAGAAGTAGATTAATCCTCCTCAAATTCTTCTTGAAGAGGATTTTTATTTTCTTTAATGGGAATGTTATGTTTAATGATAGTAGGATCATACTTATTCAAATCTGCATAACTCCAAGCAAAAACATCTATGAAAATTTTCATCATCTCAATATATTTTTGTCTCATATCAATTGAAAGAAACTTTGAAAGTTTAAATTTTTTTGGCATAGCTATTGTACCAATGTTACAACTCTCTACCTCTTCATCATTAGCTTGTATCCTAGGAGACTTGAACACATCATGATCAAAAAGATTCTCAAGGGGTATGAGGCCTTTAGGTATAGAGTTATTCTTCAGCTGTAACACTTCAGAATTTCCCTTAGATTCAGCAAGCATGTTTTGCTGATCTACTTGTGTATTTTCAAACCCTTCTTTCAGCTCAATAAAGTTTTTAACTTGCTGATCATCCTCAAAGAATTGCCAATAGATAATGTTATCAGGGATAGTAGGTCTATGATGAACTTCTACCTCATATTTTTCAGTGTAATGAATAGGAATGATAAATAGACTTGTAGAGACAACTAGGGAGTCAGCTATTGATTTTTGGTCCCTAGTCTTCACTATAAATTAATGTTCTTGGAAATTTTCCAACATGTCCATGACTAAATTTATGTATGCCCTCATTATCACATCCTTTTTTTGATACACACCCTCAACTTGCTTAATTACTAATTCATAATCTCCACAAAAATAAATATTTTGAGCACCCATTCTTTTCAAAATTTCTAAGCCCAAAATTAAAGATTCATACTCATCCATGTTATTTGTGCAATCAAAATTCAGTTTGTAAGAAAATAACTTACTTTAATAATCTGGACTTATGATCCAAATTCTTGCTCCTGCCCCCTCTCTTCCTGATGATCCATAAAAATGCAATAACCACCAACCTTCCGCCTTCTCCTCACTGATTTGCTGAATTTATTTTTGCTGATTTTCTGCCTTCTTTTCATCCGCTACATCATTAGTCAACTGATTGAAAAGAATAGTAGATCCAAGTTCAGTATCAAGAGCATAAACTAGAAAGTTCTAAGGTTTATCTTTACTACTTACCATGTAAGCCATAATTTTTTCTCTATAAAGTCTCCTTTGCTCACCAAAAACAGGAATGGTGGCATAAGTTAGGTCCATCTGCATTGTACCTTTTATCTTTGCTGCCCATGACCTTGATAACAGCATGCCAAACTTAGGTGGAATGTCTACTACCACAATGTACATGACCATTGTCTTGGCAGGGACTTGTGTAAGACCAACAACAACATCTTTTATTAAATCAATACACTGAACTCTTTTTGAATCAAAGGAAAACAAATCCTTATATGGTATAGTAATTTCTAACCCCATCCTCTCCATGATTACTTTGGGCATAATATTGTGAGAGGCTCCTGAATCCAAATGTCATGTCATGAATGCTAAGACTAACATAAAAAGGAGGCACCTCCTCATTTTGTTCATCCTCTAATCTTGGACCCAAGTATATGGTTGGATGATCTTCTTGAATATTTAGAATATCAGCAGCTCCTGATTGGGAATTTAGCATTTTCACAATCCTACTTCTGTATTCATTCTTCTTAAGAATTTCTCCAAAAGGTACTGGGATTTTGATCTTAGAGATCTCACTTTCAAAACTGAAAATAGAAGCAGATTTTTTAGTCTCTTTGACAGGAGGAGGAGGTGGTGTTTCTTTCCTAACCTCAGCAGCCTTGGGGGCATATTTCTTGGGCTATGTTTTGTTTGCATTAATTGGCACATTTCTATTTCTGATGTTGTACTACTTCTGCATCTCAAAGATTGCATGTTGATACCCTTTAAGATAATCAGATGGTTCCTCACCCTTGTTTAATTCATGATCTAACTCATCATGTTCCTCCTTAGTTAAAAAAATCCCTAAAATGTTCTCATCTAAGAAATGAATTGAGTCTTCTTTTATTTCAGCCTGATCTTCTTCATCAACTAAGTTTTGCAGAAAAGGAGGCCTTACTTGAGGATCAGGTGGCTGATTTTTGTTTTCCCTTGCTCTCTGTTGGTTTTGAGGTATTTTGAATTGAGTATTTCTAAACTGAGGCTCATGTTGTGCAGGAGGAGCAGAGGCATTCCCAAGGGCAAGCCTATCCATCAGTTTTTCCATTTTCTTCATCATGGAATCAAATTTATCATTAGAGGTGGAAGGATTATCTTATTCTTTCAAATTTATCATTAGAGGTGGAAGGCTTATCTTATTCTTTCAACTTAGTCTTACCCATCTTGGACGTTTTTGTTGCTATCATATTTACCTCTGCCTTCACTGCATCATTTTTCATTTCAGAAAGTGAAGGGGATTCTCTCTCTCAGCAGTATAGAAAATTCATAATCAAAAGCTTCAGCATATCTCAACTGAGCTGCTCTTGGAGGAGGCTTGAGATGGGCAGGGATTGAGTCATACACTTTGTTAAATCTCTTTGAAATTTTTTGGACAGTTTCATCAATAACTCTCTTTAAACTATTATATTTAGTGAGGGTTTTTACAGGGTTGGTTCTATTTCCCCACTTCTTCAAGAATCTATCTTCAAAATCATTCCAATTATGTAGGCTTCCAGGAGTAAGTGCTTTGAACCACTTCCTAACTTCACTAGTGAAGCTCTGAGCAAACAATATCATCTTGACATCCTCATGGTCAACCTCATCCCTGTCTATCAAGTCATTGAACTGGTCTACATGCTCTTCATTTGTAATATCTTCATCACTTATCCAAGTTTTGATTCTAGCAGAATATTTTCTAGGAAGGGCATTTAGAACAGTTGGAAGGGAAAGAGGAGCATACCTAGCAGGTGCAACAGGTGGAGGAGGCACATTTCCCGCCATGATGAATGGGATTGTGGTAGTTTTAGGGACAACAGTAGTAGAGGAAGAGGAACTGTTAGGAGGAGGGTTGTTTGGTATTTTTTGTCCAGTGACAATTGAACTCCAATCAGGAAGAGGAACACCAGTTTTACTTCTTAACAAAATTTCAAATGGGTCTAGTTCCTTCAACCTATCCAATGAAGCTTTCTCTAATAGTAACTCTGAAGTGACTGCTTCCCAAAAATCTTATTTATCTTTTTGTGTCACTAAGTCTGAGGTATCAGTACCTCTCCTATGTAGGTCTAAGAAACAAGAATTCCTAAATTTTATCATCAAACCTTTTATCTTTAGGACTTCTTAAAACTTTAGAGGAAAAGGATTTTGTATGTAATGGAGTACATGATATTGAATAAATGCCTTGGCTACCTCTGGATATGGTGTTTGGATTGTCCACAATGGTAGGTATATCTGGGTCAAGATTACTACTCGTGTATCTCCTTGTCTAAGCCACATTTTATCATATTAATTTTGAATGCAGTCACCAAGGTAGATGCAGCCTCGAACAAATCTCTGAGCTCCTGCTACCTTTAGAAGTTCATCATCAAAATTTTGGGAAAGTATAATCTTCATGCTCCTGACAGACGGACCAAAATGTTATCACAAAATTGCACCTGATAGGTTGCTAATCAGACAACTTCATGTAGTTGTTTCAAACCAATCTTGCAACTGAAGCTTAGCATCTGTTTGGTCAATTTAGTGTGTCCTAAATTGCTGCATTTAATTTGTCAATCCGGGATTCGTAAGCTGATGAAGTGCGGCGCACTATATGTGCAAGATAACCTTTTTCTTAACTTTTTGTCGTTTTTGGTTTTCTAAGGTGAGATGGTACCAAATGGAAACAAGCAGTGTTTTATGTTTGTTCAAGGCAATTATGTCCCTTATAATGATTTACCAACTTGAAACTGAAAAAGGAATTTGAAACATACAATGAAAAAACTTGAAAGGAAATGAAAATGTGCTACTGAAATGAAAAAGGTGTTGCTAGTCTAATAAATCAAAACAGTGAACTATTGAGCATGAAAACCAAACTATTCTCAAGGTTGTCCCAACACAAAAGAAACTATTCGAAAGAAATCCAAAAGTTGCAATAAGAATCTAATCAAATTACATCAACTTGTCTTCATTCATCATTAAGTCCTAAATTATGATTTTCTGGCATCCATAAAACAGTCTCATAATCATATAACCAACTTGGCAAAGTAAAATTTACCAAAAACCATAAATTCATAATCTCATCCCTCACCATCAGTTAAATTAGCCTAAGTTTGTGTCCTTTGTGTGAATTCAAGATGTCATGCACAATTTAATATTTCTAACTTTAAAGGAAACTAATATCAAATCATACATCCATAATTCAATCCTCACTATCAGCACAACGTGGTTTTCAGAGGCAAACGAAAGGATAAACATGAGCAATTTGGACACATTCAGATCTAACTACTCAACAATGAGCAACCGAATTAAACAAAGCAGTACTGAAATTAAACATAAACTAAGAAAAACAAATTAGCAGCAGAACAATGTTAATTCCATGTCATTAGTCAAAAAGTTATGAAAATGCCCGGGCTGCCTACTTATAACCTGAAACAAGAACACTGATCAGTGATTAATAACATAAAACATGAAAGACAAAAGTAACATGGAAAGCATAAAAGATTATAAACAGAAATGAAGCATATATACCATGAAAGATGCAATGTATAAACATGTGAATGGATTATGGCACAATGAGCTTTAAAGAAATAAAATAAGAACTATAGAATAATGCACAGAACCTTGGTGAGTGCAGGGGCCATCTACACTAGCCTTGGCAACAATCTTCAAGTACGAATTACGTTTGGAAACAGAGTCTTCTTATATTAAAATGCAGTCATAACAGTAAGGTGGTATTACGGCACAAAGGTAGCGTAATTACATTACAGAGCAGACTAATAAAAACTAACATAGACTAATCTAATGTGCGTATACAAACGCGTTATATATAACAAAAGAAATATAACTGTCTCCTAAAGTTTATGCTGATGGAGAACACGTAGACCGTTACGTCCACAGATCTAGGATCATGGCCGTATTGAAGAGTAAATCTATGAGGAGTGGATGTTTGAATTCGGCTATGGAGCCGTGTACAGATGTTGATTTGTCCTCTGCAACTCAGAAACGGCCATATGAACCTTCACGTGACACGAAACAGAGTCCTGTCATCGTGGGACTCTACGGTTGACTTCCATTTGGACACCTTTGACCGCAGCCTCTTTAGATGAATTTGCTCGAGCCAATAGGACACGATCCATGTCCACATCATTTCTGACTTGCCCATGTGGCTCGTTTTTCCTGTAGACACCTGTAACATAGAGTTTCACAAAATGGCTGCAGAAAGTTGCAGCAGCTGCGGAAAGTGGCAAGATTCCGCAGCTAAATGAGCAAAATCGAAATCAAACAGCAGACACAAAAATATAATTAAAAACCATGTTAGATGCTCTTTTGCAATTAATATACAATGATATTGACAACTTGGGAGGTTCAGGTGAGTGAAAAAGGTATAGAAAGGTGTATGAAAAAAATGCAGATTTGAGACTCAACATACCCCCACTGTGAAGGTGTTGCATGTCCTCATGCAACCAAAATTTTGATAATCCTTCCTCAGTTCATATGCCTTGACACTTCAGCCAGTATATCTAATCCTCTCCTCCTCTTCCTTGGTGCTGCCAACATTATGGGTTTGTTCATTAAGCACCTAAATTTGATATTAACCAGTGCTCTGCTTAACTTCTGGCATTTCCTTTTCAATTTCTTGTTATTCTTCTGCCATATTCCCATATGTAGCATGGTATTACCATGAATGATTTTGTCTAATTTGCCTTGTTCCTTCAATGCCTCATTTTCATTTTTAATGTGTTTATTTAAAAGCTCTAGCTCAAAGACTTCCTGTTTTAGTGATTGGACTAGATCATCTTGTACTGTGTGAGGCTGGATGGACGAAGTACTGGGACCTGTAGCTGCCTTTTCCAAAGATTCTATATAATCATATACTTCCTGCTGCTTGGGGTCTATATCAGGTGTCATTTTTATTGGGTTGTCCCCAAAATGTTGTGAAGGAGAGTTATCTTCAAAATCTGGCTGAGAAGGGCTCACATCAACATCTTGCTGAGAATGGGATGGACTATGTTCAATGTCTGACTGAGAATGAAATGAACCAGGTTCACTAACTGACTGAGAATGAAATGAACCAGGTTCACTAACTGACTGAGATGGACTATGGTCAGCTGGGGACTGTTAAGATGTTTCCTCTCCTAAATCAATGAAATGAGGACCCTTCATTTGCGTTTTCCTCAATTTCCCCTTAAGTTTGCTGCTTCTTCTCACACGCTGTGGTACACTATCTTTTTGTTTTTGTTTTCCTTTCTCTGTCTTCTTGGCCATAGATGACTGTTTTTGAAGATAAACTAATCTTTCAGATAACACTTGATGATCTTCTTCTTCAGAAGAAGGGGTTTGATGTATAGCCTCAATAGTTTTTCTCTCTTTTGGTGTTATTGGCTTCTTACCCTTGATTTCTTTCTTCTTCCTCTTTGACAATCTCTCTTCCCTATCAGTTCTTTCAATTGTAGTAGTAGGAGTATTTTGAATTTCATCAATTGTTATTTTTCTCCTACTTCTTCTTGCTGTGCTACCTTCAGGAATTTCTTGAGTAGGAATAATTTGAGTTTCATCATTTATTATTTTTCTTCTACTCCTTCTTGTTGTACTACCTTCAGGAATTTCCTGAGGTTCCTCAAAGAAATTTCTAATCAAAAATTGTTCCCATGTGTCTTTCTTCTCCTTTAACTCTTTTTCAATCAAAATTTTTACAAGACTGTGGTGATATAGATGTGGTTATACATCTTCTAAATGCTTCTGAACAGTCACAGACATTTTATTCAAACTATTTAATAGAAAATATGGGAGATTGAGAGTTTGATTATCTAGAAAATTCATCAGCAATCTGGTGTGGTACATATACATGGACCCAAAACGGCCTTCACAGGTAATGAATTTCTGAACAACTAGCAACAAAGTAGCCCATTCCTCTTTCAATGCATGAACAGGAATTCCTCTTTTAAAAATAGTTATGTCCATACCTTGGTTTCGTAAGATTGTTCTCCAGGCTTCATCACTAATTCTTTTATTTTTAAACCAACGCTCACCCTCTTGAAGAAGTTCTGTGGCTGATGCTATAGATGCTTCATTGACCGCAAACTTAAGGTCTCCAATCTCTACTTCCAAGCCATTGAATGACCTTGCGAATGCCTTTGTCACTTCTTTATGATAATCTCTGAATTTCTGGATAAACCGCAACCACTTTTCTTTCTTCAATATATCCCTTACTTGCGGATATCCCTCCATGAACTTAGGTCCTTCCGGTTCTTCTCTTAGCAATTTACCCATTCTTCTTTCTGCTCTTCACAAATTTGCCTGCGTGAGGGTTCAAGGAAATAGAACGGCTGAATGCACGGAGATGAGCACCATGACTGTGGGTAGATATCAGAGAGTGGGTATACAGACTATAGCGTAATAGAGAACGAAATGGAGTGAGACAGAACAGAGAGGGGTTTTCGTGAACACGACAGAGATACGATTGTGAGATTAACAGAGTATAACACATCTGGCAGTGTTTTGAAATTTGGTGGCTGCGAAATAAATGTGAGCACGTTTAAACAACGGCTATGGATTTATGCGGCTGTAAGAGTCCGTGGTCAAATCAATTACGTCTCATTGTCACCGGTGGAATATCGGAATATGAGTGAAGATCGGGGGTTTAATTATGGAACCGTTTGAGAATGAATGTGGGAGGATCATATGGAGATCATGAAAGGGTTACGGAAGTTGTCAATATAATCATTGCACATAATGGATGGAGCTTATGGTTTAGAACTATATAAAAATGTGTTTTTCAATGCTATTTGAAATGAATTTTACTCATACCTTGGAATCTTTTGCCTTTTCCTTGGTCTTCAACTAGTTGCTCTTCATTGGTGTCTTGAATGCTCCATGTCTTCATAATTGATCCTCTCACTTGAATTTAATTTCATGATTATGGAAATAATATCTGACTGTACATTCTTTTGAAAACAGAGTAGTAGCTGCGGAATCTGCTTCTGGCTACGGAAACTGGAGTCAGCTGCGGAAACAGATGTCAGCTGCGGAAACTGACACAGCTATTATTTGGATGAATGGAGATGAACAGATGACAAATGACCAGATGGAAACGGTCATGAAAAAGAATTTTATTGATGAAATGGAATGAAATAGATAAAATGAAGTGGAATGGAGTGAAATGAAATGGAATGAAGTGGAATGGAATGGAGTGGGTGGTCACAAAATTTGTGAAATGAAAGAGAGATTTTTTTTTTTGGAAAATATAGAGTGTCAGGTGTTCCTGATTTTCACCCTATATTTTCTGTATAAGACTGCCAATTAATGATTGGATTTCAGGCTTATACAATTTTTTTTTTAAATTTTTTTTTTTTATATATTTTTTTATTTTTTTATTTTTTTAACTGAAAAAGAACAAAAGCTAGGCTGGTGGAGAAGAAGAATTCTTCTGTACCAGCCTGATTGCAGAATTCTCTTGAAACACTTTGAAAAAATCCTCTTTTGAGAGTGGCTTATGATAAACTTTCAATATGTGGCCATTCACAATAAGAGGAGTTTGAAACTCATCAATGGTCTTGATTCTTATCGCTCCATTGCTAAAGATCTTGTCAATCTCATATGGACCAAGCCATTGAGTCTGAAATTTTGCTTGAAAATATTTAAACTTGGAATCAAATAACAATGCCCAATCTCCTTCTTGAAACTTCTTCTCTTTGATGTACTTGTCATGCCATTTAGCTCTTGATATTGAACTAGATCAGTTCTTAAAATTGCTTCTTGTCTGATCTCATCTAGCTCATTCAACTGCTCCATTCTATGCTTTTGGGCTTCTGATAAGTCCATCCCCAACTGAACTGCTATCTTGAAGGTCTTGACTTGGAACTCAATGGGGAGCAAGACTTCTTTCCCATAAACAAGTTCATAGGGAGAATATCCTGTTGTATTCCTCCATGTAGTTCTGTAGGCCCACAAGGCTTCAGGAAGCCTTTCTGCCCAATCTCTTCTATGTAGATGAACAGTTTTGGTGATGATACTTTCAAGAACTTTATTTGTGAACTCCACTTGACCATTTGCTTGCGGATGGTAAGGAGTAGATCTTCTGTGCTTGATTTTGTATTCTTCCATCAACTTCTCCACCAAATTGGATGTGAATTGGCTCCCATGATCTGTCACAATTTCTCTTGGAACACCAAAGCGAGTAAAAATATCCTCATAAAGAAAATGAACAACTGAATTTTCAGTAGCAGATACTAATGCTTTAGCTTCTACCCATTTAGTAACATAATCAGTGAAAACCAATATATACTTCTTTTGCTTAGATGGAGGATTAATAGGTCCAATGAAATCTAAAGCCCATTTTTCAAAGGGTTCAATGAGTACCTGTGTTTGCAATGGCATTTCATTTGAAAGGGTAGGTTTCCCTACTCTTTGGCAGCTGTCACACCTTTTGACATATTGTTTTGCATCTTTGAAGAGGAAGGCCAATAATATCCTAAAGAGAGGATTTTATAGGCTGTCCTTTTGTCTGCAAAGTGTCCGCCGCATGGTTCATCATGACATGCCTTAAGAATATCAGGCATTTCATCTTCCTTGACACATCTTCTGATCACAAGATCTGGCCCTGTTTTAAACAATTTGTTAGAAATCCATGAATATTTTGAACTCTCCTGAATAATTTTTCGTTTTTCACTTGGAAATAAATGTGAAGGCAGTTTCCCTGTAACCAAATAGTTAGCGATATCTGCATACCAAGGAGTCTTAATAGTTACTGCAAACAAGTATTCATCAGGAAACTTATCCTCTACAGGAGAATCTTCTTTAGTATTCTGAATCCTAGACAAGAAATCAGCTACTGTATTTTGTTTTCCTGGTCTATCCATCACAGTAATATTGAATTCTTGCAAAAGTAAAAGCCATCTTGTCACTCTGCCATTAGTAACAGGTTTGTTCATTAAATATCTAATTGCAGAATGGTCAGTATGAATAAAAGTTTCATAGCCTGTTATGTAATGTCTAAACTTATTAATTGCATGAACAACGGCTAAAAACTCTTTTTCAGTCACAGTATAATTCAACTCTGTGGGAGTTAAATTTTTACTGGTATAATAAATGGCATAAGGAACTAAATCTTTTTGACCCAACACAGCTCCTAGAGCTGTATCTGAAGCATCCGTAGAAATATGGAAAGGGATTTTCCAATTTGTTCCTCTCAAGATAGGTGCTTCAGATATTCTTGTTTTCAAAGTTTCAAAAGCTGATTGACAATCAGGATCCCATTTAAATTCACAGTCTTTTGTAAGAAATTTGAAGAGTGGAGATGCAATTTTAGTGAAGTTTTCTATAAATCTTCTATAGTAACCAGTAAATCCTATAAAACTTCTAACATCTCTTTGACAATTTGGAATAGGCAACTTGGAGATGACTTCAACTTTTGATCTATCAACCTTAATCCCATCTCTTGAAATATGATGTCCTAAAACAATCCCTTCAGAAAACATCATAAAGCATTTTTCATGGCTTAATGAAAGGTTTGTTTCTTTACATCTTATAAGAACTTTTTCCAAATTTTCTAATGCCTCTTCAAATGAATTACCATAAACTATAAAATCATCCATATAAACCTCTACACAATCATGGATTAGATTAGAAAAAATTCCTAGTACTGCTCTTTGGAATGTTGCTGGTGCATTACATAACCCAAAAGGAAGCACTCGGTAGGCAAAAGTTCCCCATGGACAAGTAAATCTGGTCTTATCTTGATCTTCAGGTGCTACCTGAATTTGATTATAGCCACTAAAACCATCCAAAAATGAAAAGTACTTTTTACCTGCTAATGTATCTAATACCTAATCGATAAAAGGCAAAGGAAAGTGATCCTTCAAAGTTGCTTTGTTCAATTCCCTGTAATCAATGCATACCCTCCATTTACCATTCTTTTTAGGTACTATAACCAAAGGAGAAACCCATCGGCTATCTGAAATTGGATAAATAAAGTTTACATTGAGTAATTTTTGGAGCTCTTCTTTCACTATCTCCCTAAGATTTGGATTCATCCTTCTTTGAGGTTGTCTGATTGGTCTACTGTTTTCCTCAATATAGATATGATGAATGCAGGTCTTAGGATCAATATCGTTCATATCAGTATACTCCCATGCAAATGTAGTAGAATGTTTTTGCAAGATTTTGGTTAGTTCTTCCTGTTGTGACTTTTCCAAATTTTTGTTGATATTTAATGTTTTTTCTGGAAAAATCTCAATGGTAGAACTACCAAACTCTTCCATAGAGTAAAGAGACATTTGTCTTGATGATAAATATTCTATGTCAGATTCCAACTGAAATTGTGTGGGGTCATATTCTGAAGATGTCTCAAAATTTTCTAATGTGTTCAGAATTTGACTATCCTCACTGATTTCAGAAATGGTAAAGACGGGTTGTATAATGTCCTCATCATCGACCCATTCATTGTCTCCTACTTCTGTGATTGCTTTTGCTAGAGGATACAAATTGAATTTCTTTGTCGAATTACCTTAGAAATGTACATATCCCCAGGTCTACAACTAATAAAAGCATCAGCTGTGGCTAGCCAAGGTCTTCCTAAGATAAGTGGGTGCCCTCCTAGATTACTCTTGGGAGTCAAAATCATAAAATCTACTGGATATTCCCAAGAATCTAAGGAGACTGAAATATCTTCTAATACACCATCTAGTTTAATAATTGATCGATCTGCAAGTTGCAGTAAAGTAGGTGTAAAAAGAAGATTAGGAAGTTTTAGCTGTTCCATAGTCTGTCTACTCATAATGTTGATAGCAACCCCTAAGTCAATTAATGTGTTTGGAATTTCTATCCCATTTATATGTGTCTTGACAATTGGACTTCCTGGATCTACATATTTCTGCATGGTAATTTTTCCCATCATAATATCTGCAATCTTTCCTACCAGGTGGATTCTTCTTGTGTCTTTTAGTTTCCTTCCTGGTCTTTTGAAACTCAACTCCTTTATTGTTTTTGCTAGAATAGGAATCTCTTGAATGGCTTGTAACAAGGGAATCTTGATACAAACATTCTTCAATTCATCTAGAAAATCATAGTTAGGCAACAAGATTTGTTTTTCCACCCCCTTGTCAATTTGTAGTCTTTCAGGAAAAGGAGGTGTAGATGAAGATGCAGGTTGCTCAACTATAGGAGTTGTGGGTGTTAGCCTTTCTTTTTCTTTTTGAATGTTTGGATTTTGAAGAGATTCTTCCTCAGAACCCTTATTGACTTGAAGAGAGTCCTCCTCAGAGGTATCTTGCTCTTGAATATCTATAGAAGGTTTTTCTAAAACTCTACCAGATCTGAGTTGTACATCGTTGAGAGGAACAATCATATAGGTAGGAAATTGTTGTCCTTCTACCATGTAAGTATTCTGAAGATTTTTATTATTAGGATTTGGCAATGGCTGAGCTGGAAGTTGATTTGTCTTTTGTTGGTATGGGAGCATGAGTTGAGGATTTGGATTTTGTTGAGAAGGTTGTTGTTGTGGAAATGGCAATGAAAGTTGTGGATTTGGGTTTGGAAGTTGTGGGGCTTGTTGATTTTGAAAAGATGGAGGATATTGATAAAATTGAGCAAATCTCCCATAAGGATTTTGCATCCCTTGTACCCATGGTTGATATGGATTCTGATGTTGGGGCCAAGGTTGTTGCCAAGGATTCCAATTTGGTGGGGTTTGAAAATTCATAGGGTTTTTAAACCCTTGAGTTTGTTGTCCCTGCCAAGGTCTCCTTGCAACAAAACAGAGAGATTCTACTGAATTTGGGTCTTCTTGAAAGACAGCTTTGAGTCTAGGAATTGAAGGACAATCCTTGATCTCATGATTCTCTCAGAAAATCATACATGTTTCTACAACTTTTGCATCCAAGGGACATTCCCTTAAAGCATGTTTCTTCCTACATTTCGGACAAAAGATGGCTAAGGCATCTGTTTCTGCTTTCTGCTTGTTTTGGATTTTAAGGGTGTCTAGTTGTTCACTAAGGCTCCCTAAGATATCAGTTTTGAATTCATCAAGCATGTTACCAATCTCTGCCCTACTTACTGATCTAGTTGCAGATTTGTTAGCCCTAATAAGAGAAGGATCCCTAGACCCTTTTCCTATTTTAGATTTTCCTCTTGAGAGATGGACACATAGTTCTGTTATGTCACGAAGTGGAAGTTGAGAAATGTCTCCTTTCCCCATCATGTTTAAAATATCTATCCATTCATCTCTAATGGCTTTTAATATGAGGGCTTTCAAGGTTTCATCATCTAAGTTACTCATCTTTGCTCTTTTCAAGTTGTATTGAAATCTTTCAAGTAAGTCTTCCAAATTTTCATCTTCTTTTTGCATCATTTTGAATACCTCATCCTTGTGATTGGTGGTCATACAATAGTCCAAGTATCTATCCAAAAATGTTTGTTTCATATCATTCCAAGTCCTAATAGATTGAGTAGCTAATCCCATGAACCATTTCAAAGCAACTCCCTTCAATGTTGAAGGAAACAGTTTGAGTTTTTGAGAGTCTTCCATATAGTCATAAGTTCGGCACACAACTTCAAACTCAAACAGAAATGTTTCAGGATCCTCACTTCGCAATCCATAAAAGTTAGGGAGAACAGATGGTGAGATATTTTTCATTGTTGCATGAGTTTCCTCATCGACTATAGGGAATCCCAACAAATCCCTATTTCTACCATTATTTCCTTCACCATTGTTATCTCCATTATCTCCTCCTCTTCTACCTCCACCTCTATTTATTACTTCCTCTGCCATGATAGTTTCTTTAGAGTCCTTATAGTCCTCTAGTTCTTCTACCAAGGAAGGATGAGAGAAAGTCTCTTTGTTTTCTAAGTGGGTTTTAGTAAGTGGTATAGGAGAATCCTCTAATTCAGCTGTTCCTTGACTTCCAAAAATCTTAAGGCTAGGGGTAGATGGTGGTGAATCTGGTCTATGCCTTGAAGAAGATGGAGTTGTGAAATCGAACTCTTGGCTTTAGCTATAAACCTTCCCCTAGAATCTCTTGCTCTATGCATGTCATTTTTTTTATTTTTTAAAAAGTTGGGCTAATAATTCTCTTTCTGATCTTCCAAGTCACACTAGGTGCAAGAAGAGAGCATACTTAAGAAATTACTGAACCAATAACTCTCTTTTCTGATCCTCCAGATCACACTAGGTGCAAGAGGAGAGCATACTTCAAGAAGTTATCAAGTTTTCCCTTCTTTTATGATTTTGTTTTTTTTTTTTTTTAAGAAATTGGCTACCTAGTTACACTTCCCCGGCAACGGCGCCAAAATGTTTGGTCAATTTAGTGTGTCCTAAATTGCTACATTTAATTTGTCAATCCGGGATTCGTAAGCTGATGAAGTGCGACACACTATATGTGCAAGATAACATTTTTCTTAACTTTTTGTCGTTTTTGGTTTTCTAAGGTGAGATGGAAATTCTAAAATGGAAACAAGTATGGTTATGTTTGTTCAAGGAAATAATATCCTCTATAATGATTTACCAACTTGAAACTAAAAAAAAGAATTTGAAACATACAATGACAAAACTTGAAAGAAAATGAAAATGTGCTGTGAAATGAAAAGGTGCTGCTAGTCTAATAAATCAAAACAGTGAACTAGTGAGCATGAAACCAAACTATTCTTGTTGCTGTCTAAACACAAAATAAATTATGCTGAAAGAAATCCAAAAGCTGCAATAAAGTAAATCTAAATCAATTTACATCAACTTGTCTTCTGATCCCTCATCATTAGTCCAGCTATGATTTTCGGAAGTAACCATAAACAACTTGAGTAACCGATATCTAACTTGCAGAAAGTAAACTAATATCAAACCATACATTCATAATTCAATCCCTCACCATCAGTCCAGCTGTGGCTTTCGGAGGTAACTGAAGATGTCATGCACAATTTAATATTTCTAACTTGCATAAAGGAAACTAATATCAAACTACACATCCATAATTCAATCCCTCACCATCAGTCCAGCTGTGGCTTTCGGAGGCAACTGAAGATGTTATGAGCAATTTAATATATCTAAATTTAACTACTGAAGCAAATGAGCAAAACTGAAATAAACAAAGCAGTACTGAAATTAAACAGAAACTAAGAAAAGCAAATTAGCAGCAAAACAATATTAATTCCATGTCATTAGTCAAAAAGTTATGCAAATGCCCGGGCTGCCTATTTATAACCTGAAACAAGAACACTGATCAGTGATCAATAACATAAAACATGAAAGACAGAAGTAAAATGGAAAGCATGAAAGATTATAAACAGAAATGAAGCATATATACCATGAAAGATGCAATGTATAAACATGTGAATGGATTATGGCACAATGAGCTTTAAAGAAATAAAATAAGAACTATACAATAATGCACAAAACCTTGGCGAGTGCAGGGGCCCTCTACACCAGCCTTGGCAAAAATCTTCAAGTACGAATTACGTTTGGAAACAGAGTCTTCTTATATTAAAATGCATTCATAACAGTAAGGTGGTATTACGGCACAAAGGCAGCGTAATTACATTACAGAGCATACTAATAAAAACTAACAGAGACTAATCTAATATGCATATACAAACACATTATTTATAACAAAATAAATATAACTGATTCCTAAAGTTTATGCTCATGAAGAACACGTAGACCGTTACGTCCACAGATCTAGGATCATGGCCATATTGAAGAGTAAATCTATGAGGAGTGGATGTTTGAATTCGGCTATGGAGCCGTGTACAGATGTTGATTTGTCCTCCGCAACTCAGAAACGGCCATATGAACCTTCATGTGACACGAAACAGAGTCCTGTCACCGTGGGACTCTACGGTTGACTTCCATTTGGACATCTTTGACCGTAGCCTCCTTTGATGAATTTGCTCGAGCCAATAGGACACGATCCATGTCCACATCATTCCTGACTTGCCCATGTGGCTCGTTTTTCCTATAGACACCTGTAACATAGAGTTTCACAAAATGGCTGCGGAAAGTTGCAGCAGCTGCGGAAAGTGGCAAGATTTCGCAGCTAGATGAACAAAATCTAAATCAAATAGCAGACACAAAAATATAGTTAAAAACCATGTTAGATGCTCTTTTGCAATTAATATACAATGATATTGACAACTTAGGAGGTTCAGGTGGATGAAAAAGGTATAGAAAAGTGTATGGAAAAGATGCAGATTTTAGACTCAACAACATCTTCAGTCTGAGAGGGCTCTCTCAAAGGGGTTAATGATATTGGATAAAGATGTATCTAGATGGCTAACTCTACTTGGAAAAAAACTTGCTTGTTATATGTGTAGGTTGAAAAGAGTATAAGTCTGCAATCATTGGGCTTATGGAGTCAAAAAGTTCAGTAGTTTAGTAGTAAGTTCACTTGACATGGAAGCTAAGGAAGGTAAGAGTTTTTAGCAAAGGTAAGCACACATGAAATAGGAAATAACACAATCAATTCATCTATAAAGGAAGTCAGAGCATTACATGAATGAATTCTGAGTATTAAAGATAAAAACCACTGCAAATGGTACATAGAGAAACTATGGATCAGATAAACACTAAAAACTCAATCAGAATCTCAGGTTGGTCAAGAAACAAGTCTTTGTATTACTAAAAAACAATCAATTTACACGGTGCAACCTCCTACTGTTGAATCACTCCAAATACCAGCTCAGAACTAGTCGAAATTCCAAGTGAGTATTGGAGGGTATTTATGGCACCTGTAAGTTCCTCTATTGATTTTCCCATTGGAAATGTTACAAGTAATGCACCAATGAGACCCATCCCTTTAAAAAATTTTCCTAGTTTCCATGGGCTTTCTTTTGAAGACCCTGATACGTTCCTCTTTGAATTTGATATTGTTTTTCGAGGATATGACTATATTGCTAATGCTCAAAAATTGAAGATATTTCCTACTACTCTAAAGGGGACAGCCCTGAGATGGTTCATGGGTTTAGGAGAAAGTATGATTACCTCATGGGCAGGGATGAAAGAAGCTTTCTTCAAGAAATACCAAGATTATTGTAAGTCCCATGAAATTAAGGAGGAAATATTTAAATTTTCACAGAAAGAGGATGAAAACATGGAGGACTGTGTGTAACGATTTAAATACATATTGCAGAGTTCTGGGCATAGTGACCTGGATAAGGACATTTTTAAGATCATTCTTCTCCGAGCACTTAGGGAAGACTCTCTGAAACTTCTAAATATAGTAGGAAAGGGGGATATTTTGAAAGAAGACTTTGATACTATGTATGATTATTATATTAAGTGTTCACGAGGGGCTGCAAGGAGTGGACAAGGGATTCGATCATCAAAGACCTTCGGTGGAGGGGTTAAAAAAGCAGAGATTCGAAATATACTGGAAAATATAAGGACCGATATTCTGAGCACACTCTCAACCTAGATGGACACTCTGTAGGAAAACCAGAAGCAGATGGAATTGAAAAAAAACCATAACCATATTCTACCCACAATGCAGAAAGAAGAATCCTTTGAAGGAATTCTTATTGAACACGGTGGAAGCCTGCACGATCTGTGAACAGACTCACGCAACCAGTTCGCATCCTTCCTTGCCCAAGCTTAAAGCAGTTTTCCAAGGAGCAAGCAAAGAAATCATGGTAGACCAGTTGTACTTCATGGGGCAGAAGAACCCGTGGCAAACTCGACCACCAGCTATGAATCTAGGTATGTTTCAGGACCCATCTTAGTACTTTAACAGTTTAAATGTGGGTCCCCAATCCACAACATTTCCAGCTTTGTGGTCTCAATATCAGTACCCCCTTGGCAAAAATGGGTTCCCCAGGCCAGTCTGAATCCTTCATGGAATCACATCTGGTGTGGACCCTCTCCTACCAGACAGTTTCCTCAGTCTATGCCTCAACAAAAATTTCAGTTGCCCTCCAATGTACCCCCAGGAAACCCAGCCATTAGACCCCAGCTTCCTATCTAGCCCAACCCGAATCTGAACAATAAAGGGGTCCAACAAACATACACTCTGAACCTTCCGTCTTACAACATCTCTACCGCGGGACTCAATGAGATAAATCTACAGTCTGGATGGGTAGTGAATGCACCTACTTCACCTATTATTACAGAACAATTTGACAGTGAAGATACTGAACTAGAACAGAGAACAATGAGGGAGAATTCAGACCAAAACATAGTAAATCAGATGCCTCCCCAAACTGTCCCTAATCAAGGTCATTTAACTTCTCCTCCATATCCTGAAAGACTGACCTTGAGTAAACCAAACCCTCAAGAAGAATTTGACTTCCTAAGGGAACTTCAAAATCTCTTTATTAAAATACCCTTGTTACAAGCTATGAGGGATGTACCTATATATGCAAAAACCCTGAAGGAATATTGCTCTAATAAACCAGGGAGGAAACTTAAGGATCCATTAACCATTCATGTAGTGGGAAGACTATCTAATATCATGTTAGGAAAAATCATGCCTATAAAATAAGAAGACCCTAGGAACTTGATTCTAATAGTACAGATTAATGGGGTTGAAATCCCAAACGTACTGGTGGATTTGGGAGCGGCCATTAACATTATAATTTATGAAACAATGAACAAATTAGGACTTGGAAACATTAAACCAACACCTACTATCTTAGAGCTTGCAGACGGATCCACAATTAAACTAGTAGGGAAATTAGAGGATGTGATCATTTCAGTAGACTCATGGAATTACCCTGTGGACCTCCTTATATTACAGACCCATTCTTCAGTAGGTGGTCACCCATTGATCCTAGGAAGACCCTGGCTTGCAACTGTAGATGCCTACATAGGGTGCCAATCTAGGCACATGATTATATCAAACGGGACAATTACAAAGAATCTCAAGCTTTATCCTCCTGCGGAACCAAGCCCATCTGAAAAATCATTACCCAATCAGAAATCTCTACATATAGAAGAGCCTGAACCCAAAAATGAAGATGTTAGATCAGTCCTCACTATTGGGCAGGCCCTTCAATTAAAAACAGAAACCGAGGATGATTCCATTAACGCTTTCATTAATGATTCCAGTTTTGTTTCTGATTCAAATCGACATATTCTAGAATCTTCTATGAGTTGTGAGACACAGGAAAACATTGAACCAGAAGATGACATCGAAGACATTCCTATGACCTCATCCCATGATAGTACTCCAATTGAGATTGAACCAGGGAAAACACTTAATATCAACACAAACATGTCTGAATCTCAAACAAAAAAGATTTTGAAAGTCCTTCAAGATAATCAGGAAGCTTTTGTCTGGGATTATACCGATATGAAGGGTATCCCTACTAACTTATGCACTCATCATATCTATATTAAAGAAGATTGACGCCCTGTAAGAAAACCTCAACCGAGGATGAATCCTGCTCTAAAAAACATTATCAAGGAAGAATTACAAAAATTATTGGATGTAGGATTCATTTACCCCATCTCAGATAGCCAATGGGTATCCCCGCTAGTTATTGTTCCCAAAAATAATGGTAAATGGAAGATCTGTGTAGATTACAGGGAACTAAATAAGGCAACACAAAAAGACCATTTTCCTTTGCCATTCATTGACCAAGTCCTGGATATCTTGGCTGGGAAGAAGTTATTTTCCTTCCTAGATGGATTCAGTGGATACAACCAGATCCAGATAGCCTCGGAAGACCAAGATAAAACAACTTTTACATGCCCTTGGGGAGCCTTTGCATACAAGGTTTTCCTGTTTGGCCTGTGTAATGATCCTACTACCTTCCAGAGGGAAATATTGGGAATATTTTCTAATTTGGTCGATGATAGTGTTGAAATATATATGGATGATTTTACTCCATATGGAAACTCATTTGAATAAGGATTGGTAAATCTAGAGAAGGTACTCAAAAGATGTAAATAGACCCATGTATCTCTGAGTATAGTCAAATGCCATATGATGAGGGAAGAAGGAGTAGCACTGGGACATTTGCTTTCAGCTGGTGGAATTCAAGTTGATCCATCTAAAGTAGAGGTAATATTACACTTCCCGGTACCCAAAAAACCCACACAGGTATGTAGCTTTATTGTTTCTACTGGTTATTACAAACGCTTAACAGAAAATTTTGCTAAAATAAGACACCCATTGTTTCAATTGCTAACAAAAGATGTAGAATTTCTGTGGACTGAAGATTGTGAGAAAGCTTTCACAAAAATTAAGGGGATGGTGTGCACAACTCCAATCCTCCGAGGAACTGATTGGGCATTACCGTTTCACATACATACTGATGCTTCTCAGAAAACACTAGTAGGGGTTGTTTTAGGACAACAGGTAGACAAAACACCGTACACATTTTAATATGTCAGCAAGAACTTAATTCCTGCTGAATTAAATTACACAGTGACATGAAAAGAATTCCTGGCTGTCATTTATGCTGTCAATAAGTTCTGGCACTACATCACAGGGTATTCTACTATTCTCCATACTGATCACATAGCAATCAGGTATTTGATGAATAAACCTATTACTCCTGGCTGTATTACAAGATGGTTACTATTGCTTCAAGAATTTGATATTAAAATAGTAGACAAGCTAGGAAAGATAATGTAGTGGCTGAATTCCTATCTAGAATGGATAACAATAATGAATGCACACCTGTAGAAGATAGTTTTCCTGATGAACATATTTTGCAACTTCTACTAAACCTTCGTGGTATGAAGATATTGCTAACTATCTTGCTACAGTGAAAGTGCCTCCTCATTTGCCATATAGGGAACAACGGAAAATTATTCATCACAGTGCCCGATATTCTTGGATGGCAGGGTACCTTTTTCACACAGGAGTAGATAAGAAGATCCGGCGCTGTGTGTCTAAGGATGATATTTATGAGATATTGAAAGCCGCTCATGATGGCCCTTGTGGAGAGCATTTTGTAGACAAAAGAACATGCCATAAGGTGCTACAAATTGGATATTATTTGCCTTCTATCTTTCATGATGCACAAAATTATGTTAGGAGGTCTGATAGTTTCCAACGTATGGGGCAACCCGGTAGATCTGATGAAATGCCTTTGTAGGCACAGGTAGTCCTCGAGCCTTTTGAGAAATGGGCTATTGACTTTGTTGGACCTTTTAACCCACCCTCCCAGCAAAAATTCCACATCTTGGTCTGTACTGATTACGTGACTAAGTGGGTGGAAGCCAAATCTATTGCGAAAGAAACAAAGTAGGTGGTCTCAGAATTTCTATTTGAAGAAATTTTTTCTCGTTATGGTACTCCAAGAGAGATTGTTTCAGATGGAGGAGCACAATTCACATCACACATGATAGCAAAGCTCATGCAGAAATATGGGGTCAAGCAAAGAGTGACATCTCCATACCCCCCCCAAAGCGAATGGACAAGTGGAAAGCACAAACAAGACATTGGAAAACATTTTGACAAAAATTGTGGCATACCATCATCGAGATTGGGCTCAGAATCTCCTAGAAGCTCTCTGGGCATACAGAAAAACATGGCGGAATATAACCAGGTTTTCACCATTCGAGTTGGTTTATGGGAAATCCCCATTGTTTCTAATAGAATTTGAAATCAATATGCTCAGAATAGCTCTGGAAGTTGGTTTAGATCTATCAGATGCTCAGAAACACCGACTGGCTCGGCTCAATGAACTCAATGAAATCTTTTCAATGACTGTCTAGTAAACTACTGCTATCCAACAACAGAGAATGAAATAACACGATAAGTTTATTAAAATTAAGGTGTTTCAAAGTGGAGATTGGGCACTACTTTATGACTCCCGTTTTAAGGATTTTAACATTAGGGGAATTTTGAGGTCTAAAATGGGCCTCCTAAGGAAATTGTAAAATAATAGTGGAAATAATAAAATAATATTTCATTACATCATCAAATTTTAGAGGGAGAAAAGAAAAAACTACTTTTTCAACTCGTATTTTCAACTTATCTCCCAAATTTTTTACTCACATTTCAAGGAGTACTCGTTGGATGCAAAATTTAATTCCTCATCTAAGGAGTACCCATGTTTCATACTTTCGATGGACCCTGCTACACGAAAAATGAGAAATACATGAAAAACATGATTACAATCATGTTTTTTCATGTATTTATTATTTTTGTATAGCAAGGTTTATCAAAAGTATGCAACATGGGTACTCCATAGATGAGGAATTAAATTTTTCATCCAACGAGTACTCCTACTCGAAATTTGAGTAAAAAATTTGGGAGATAAGTTAAAAATACAAGTTGAAAAAGTAGTTTTATTATTTTATTATTTTTTAATCTTTTTACCCTTTTACTTAAAAAATGGTGAATCATCCCCCATGGTTGGAATTATCATATTTATTCCTATTGGTTCTTATAAAGTGTATTTTGTTTGTACATTTTTTTTTGGAGGCCCATTTTAGACCTCAAAATTCCCCTAATGGGGGAAGCTTTGCACTCGTTGGATGGGACCTTACGAGGTGGACGCTGTATTTGATAATGGAACAGTCAGGCTAGTCACAATTGATGATACACGTGCTTCATTTATAGTCAATGGACATCGCCTGAGATTATACCACTGCCCGGCCTCTAAGGATGCTTTTATTAAACAACTCTCTAAGAAATCTGGTTTGAAGGTCATCAGCGCAAAGAATCCTTCCTATGTACCCTTGTTGTAAAAATAAAAATAAAAAATAAAATATATAATAAAAGAATAAATATTATATTTTTTTATCTTATTGTCTTTTTGCAGGAGTTACTACTAAGGAGTAAAAATCAAAGAAATTTTTTCCAAGATATTAGTTGCTACTACACATGATGTTGTTACTCGGTTGCTGCTACTCATGATGTTGTTACTCAGTTGCTGCTACACATAATGTTGTTACTCAATTGCTGCTACTCATGATGTTGTTACTCATTTGTTGCTACTCATGGTGTTGTTACTCGGTTGTTGCTACTCATGATGTTGTTACACCGAATGCTGCTAATCATGATGTTGTTACACCGGATGCTGCTACTTGATGTTGTTACTCCTTGCTCGATGCTGCTACATCGAATGTTGTTACTCGCATTGTTGTTACTCCAGATGTTGTTACACCGGATGCTGCTACTCGCATTGTTGTTACTCCGGATGTTGATACTTGCACTGTTGTTACTCCAGATGTTGTTACACTGGTTGCTGTTACTCGCATTGCAGTTACTCCGGATGTTGCTACTCACACTGTTATTAATCCAGATGTTGTCACACCAGATGTTGTTATTCCGATGTTGTTACTCAATGCTGCTACTTGACGTTGTTACTCTTGATGTTGTTACACCACATTGTTGTTACACCGGATGCTGTTACTCCCGATGCTATTACACAGGATGTTTTTACTCCAATTCTATTACTCGTACTCCTATTACTCCATCCACATCATTACGGCTTCGTCATCCTACCAACCATCACTTCATCCAAGTAGGTCGTCAGGTATGCCTCCACATGATTGTTACTGATTTAATTAAATATCCCATGTGAAGATCTTAATCCCACGGACGACAAAAATTTAAGTTGGGGGGGGTGCCGTCATAGTCAAGGACGATGTAATAATTGCCTCATAAATCAATATGAAAATCCGTTCATGGTACACCTTACGATTCCCATCAACATGTGGTATCATCATTTAATACATATTGGGATCTGTAATATGTCTCGTCCACTCTATACGAAAAAATTATTAATTTTATTCACCACACTTACCATATTCTTTTATGATTTTTCTCGGTTTTAGAGAGTGACCGTCTGCATTTACCATTACCACCTTTCCATTTTCACCATGTTGTTTCTTCGAATTTGGTACCCACCACCTTGCCCAACAGTCTGTTGTTACAAGCAGTGCTGCTACAAGTATCCACAGTATGGGTGGGCTGGCTGTGTGGAATGAACCTGAAAACATGGCTTCATTCTGCAACAATTAGAGGTATGACAAGTCTTTGTTGACGTAGGGCGGGATACTTACTTTGACAGATTGCAGGGGTTTGATGGAGGAATCACAATGCAATTCACACTCAATTTAGAGGAGAACTATTTGCGGGTTAGAGGTTTGGAAGTTCCTATCATAGAAGAGGTAATTGCAAAGGTTAGTGGGCTGAGACAGTAGGGGCAGCAATGGTTTGCTCAGAAAGTTTCTCTCCCAGAATTTATGGAATTTTTCTTGCAAGCACGAGAAAGTGTTGTTCAAATGGGCAGAGGATACCAGCGCAAAACTTTGTCATATCCTTGGAATGAAGTTGCAGGTTTCATAATAAAATACATAACCTATGAGGTTCGGGCCACAACTCTGTTCAAGTATCATTTTAAAATTCTTACGCACCTTTGATTTCCACAAGATTAGGTGCATGCCTTAAACATGCCCTTCTTCCTATTGAAACAGCTACAACACATGGCACAGTCTACTCGATGCTCTCACCGGATGCTAGCAGTGCTCTCTAACCATGGATTGGTACTATTATTGATCATGCATGCAATAGGCACGCTTCGGGTCTCCTGGGTGGAACTCTACGGGTCCTCAAAAGAGGAGGTAGCAGCCATTATTGCTGCTAGAGAAGAGGAACCAACCTCTCTGGCTGGACTGGTAGAAGAAGAACATTAGGAGGGAATTGATCAAGAGGAACTCGAGGAAATGGAAATGTAAGTTGATCATGAGGAACCCGAGGAAGAAGAGATGATGGTTGATCAGGAGGAACCTGAAGAGATGAGAATGGAGGAGGTAATTGGAAACACAGCCGAGGTTGCCACACAAGAACCAACCTCACTTGAAAAGCCCACAGAAGAAGAAATGAGAATAGAGGAAGTAATTGGTGGCACGGCTGGGGCTGCCACACAAGAACCAACCTCGCTTGAAGAGCCCACAGAGGAAGAAATTATGGACATTGTGCAGGAAGTCAATACTATTATAAAGTCGTCGAATTTTGTCAATGAAGAAAAAAGGAATGAAATGGCGGAACAAGGAATGGAAAGTGATGCTATTTTGCAAGAAACAACATCACCTGCACAAACAGATATGGATGTTGATACAAGTGGGGGTGTTACACAAAAACAACCCCCAATTTGGCTAGAATAGGAGGAGTCAACCTGTGAAATCGACGTTGTTCCTCAAGAACTGGTACCAACTATGGAAAGAGAGGAAATTGATGAGGAATAGGAAGGTAGAGAAGAAATGAACTAGGAGGTCGATATTGTCCCACAAGAACCAGTATCGACACTAGAAGAAGAAATGGTGAACAAAGAGCGAGAGGACAGAAGGGAAAGAAGTTGTGGAATCGATGTTGCTCCACAAGAACCAGTATCGACCTTGGTTGAGGTAATAATGCGTGAATTTTTGGTTCAAGCTAGAAATGAGGATGATGGGTTTGTCCCTCACTCTCCGTTCCAGTCCATGATTCCTAGAGGGGCGAGGGGATTCCGCTCGCCCAAACTATTAACAAAGGAATTAGTTGTCCCACCAGTTCTTATATTTGTTGACATGGCTAAAATTGGCCCAGTCACTACTGAGCCTTTGTTGGAGCACTTAGAGGCTTGTGAAGAAGATAGAAATCCTATGGAGACACCGGAACACAGAGTGGTCATTGAAAATGTCGACCAGACGGCAGGAGTCCCCGAAGGGAATATAGAGAAAGAACCCCTTGAAGATAGGGAACCTAGCTAGAAAGGCTTAACGAAAGAATCCATTGAGAATGTCGACAACATTCCGCCACCTCCTGAGCCTGTCATAGGCCTAGAGACTAAATTTATTGTTAAACAAGAATGGGTTGAACAGTGTGAGAAAAGAAGGTTACCTCTCAAAAATAGGTATCAACTGCAGTTCAGCAAAACCATGAGACTAAAAATGGAGCTTGAGGATTTGAAAAGGAAAGTTTCCTGGTTGAAAAAGAAGGTAAAAATATACAAATGGAAGGCAATAAAGCTGAAAGTTGAGGTCTCCTCTGCAGCCACCAAGACCGGCTTGATCAAAAAATTGTTTGAAGGCCGCGAATTTGTATTGGTCACTGAGATCCAGAAGTGGCAGTCTGCTGCGAGTGATCATAAGAAGGAAACAACTTGAGTTCGAGAACAGGTTTCTAGAGTCGTCACAGGGTACATGGATCAGTTATATAAGGCGCGACTGAAGCAGGCTAAACAGAAGGCCATAATAGAAGAATTGGAAGACCAAGTGCAGTTGCTACAAATAGATAAGGAGAAGATGTTCTCCCTGGCACAACAGGTAATGGCTTGCAGACCTCCTACACATAGCTATGCCTTATTCCTTCATGACCAATTTCTTTTCTTTTGTCTTGAAAGTATATATAAGGAGATTTGGTATGAAACTGAGGACCCCATTCAATTTCTCTGTATTTTAAAAATTCACGATATCATAGGAAAACACATAATGTGCGAGCTCTACATGCATGGGTATTTCTTAAGGCATGATCAGTCCTTTAACCCCATTCCATTCGTCGGGTACATCCATTTAAGAGATTTCACCTCTTATACTATCAATCAGATTAAGTGGAGAAAGTCTTGGGATACATTTGAAGAAAACCAAGATGGAAGGCCATTAATGATGAGGAAAGAGCATGGCCAGTCCTCAAATAATTATAACAATAATTATACATTCTTACAAATTGAGGTTCATAGAGAACACATGTTGGCAACCCAGAAATGGTGTGTTGAACTATGTATCAGCCAGATTATGATGTTCCGTAAAGAAGCGTTGGAGAGTTGTCAGAAAAGGTGGATGTTGTCATCTTCAGCCGTCAGAGAATAGGAACCATTTGGGGCACCTAAATTTGCATGGGCTTTAGAAAGAATGCCATGTTTCATGGCATGCATTCATACTTATGGGGTTATATGGATGGGATTGAGATTTCAATTTCCCCTACTCTGGTTGCCAGCTGAGCGGTATACTCCTGCATACAACTTTGATCCAGACTGGTGGAAGGATGTTGTTTTGACAGAGGGATATAAGCCACCAAAGACAGAAATGGCTGAAGAGTATGACCTCACACAGCTTCATGCTGATCACATTCGATCCAATCCTAATATGAGGAGACAACGAGTTGCATGAGGACATGCATATAAACTAGTTGGGGGGAGATGTTGGGTACTAGATTTGTATACTTTCCTCTCCCACTTTACCCTATCTTTCTATCTCTTTGTGCCATTATTACTCTTAAATGCATGAAGTAAAACCCTTTACTTATATTTCATGGGATATTTGGTTAATGAAGTATCTGTCATGGAGTTTTTACCTTTTTACATATTAACTCCGATATTTCTACAGATTTGTCTAAAAAAGGAGCGTTTCAGTTGTGAGTTGAGGAATAGCCCATCATCTCCAGTGTTTTCCTCATTTACCATTACAACGTAACAGACTTGTTTGTACCAGTGCCATCTCACACCTTTTCACAGTTTCCTTTTGGGCAACTAGGTTTTTGTTGTAACTAGATGTATTTTTGTAACTATGGGGTTGCTAAGGGGAATCGAGGGTTCCAAGACATTTGTATAAAGGGGCCTGCGGGCTGTGAATCGAGGTTAAGCCCTTTTTCATACAGATCTTTTAACAAATATATTTCATCATTAATCAAATGCACAACATCTTGTTGTTTCTTCTATAATTCGTGAGTTTACCGTAGCCCTGATCAAAGAGTTGGGCCTACTCTTCTGATCAGGTGTTGTGCTTTCCTTTCTTGCATTGTTTTTATGATTTAGTGTGATTTTATTACTGCTGTTACAATTAATCTTTAATTGCTGTGAATGTATTTCAATTTTGTAGTTTACTTAATTGTTGTTACAGTGGTCTGTGTGTTATGGATTTAGACTTGTGATCTACAACAGGTCATGTGCTTCTGTTTGCATACACTTTGTCGTTAGTCTTGAAATAACTAACACCCTCGGGTTGATAATTTATGTGGAAAAAGGGTTGAACATTGTTCATATCTGGACACCAACAATAATATTCTACTTTAATTCTCATATCCTCCAACATTTTGTAGTTTTTATTTCTCACATTTGTTTGTAGGTACGCCGTTTTTTATTCCATATGATCTTTTGCTAAATTTTTGCATAAATTAGAGTTTGATTACCCATGAAAATATTACATGCAGAAGAAGTGTCTCTTAGTGTGTGACCACACACAATTGCTTTGAATGGTCACATGGCACTATGAAATACCACATAGAAAATCTTGTAAAAATCACATGGTTGAGTTAAAACTACATGGTCTATCTTGGTCTCACTTGGCAATGGATGATACCCTCTCTGAGACCCCAAGCTCCTTTATTTTTGTTTTCTACAACCCATAAATTGAAAAACCATAATCCATAAAGATTATATCAAAATTTACCTCAGATAATCTATGTAGGGGAAAAATATACTTAGATTCTTAAATTTTACTTGATAGGTGGTTCAATCCCACCCTAGCTACATTTCTTTTTCTTTTATTTTTAAACAAAGTACTTATTTTTTTACAAAAAACCACATAATTCTAGTTAAAACACCTCACACACAAAAGAGGTCTCACTCCAAAGGGGAATACCACATGTGCTATTTTCCCTACACTCTTATGAGTGATATCTTCAAACTAACATCATATTATTCTTTGGAACTGAATCCCTTCACTTAGTCAAAATATTTGTGTTATTTAAAGAAATCATGAAATTTTTAGTGTAGGAAAATTTGCTTAGCACTCACTTCTTATTTTCATACTTGCCTCCAGGATCTTGCTTTTATCAGACATATCACTCTTCCCACACAACTCTCATTAATTCAAAATCAAATTTAAAATTAACCCACTATCTTAATTCACAACATTAAACCTCCACATGAGGCACACCAAAGAATTAAGTAGTTTAGGTAGGGAACTACGGTTAGACATCAAAATAACACCACTTTTTCATTTACATTGAAACATAACTCAATTGAGTAGGGGGTTTAAAATATCATTCACAACCTGATGAAAAATATTTCCCAGGAGAAGTAACACCATGTCACTAGGAGGTAAAACCTGAGGCATTCTGGCTAGTGCTCTCACTTAGTGGCTACCCACCACTTTTGTTTTGAGTCGATCACATACTGTTCGAGGGCCAATTACTTCTACCCTATCTGGTGAAGGTACCATAATGACTATTCTTAGGTAAATTATCTTACCCTATAGGTTACCATTGTGAGAAGCAACTGTATCTGGATTAGATTTTGATGGCCCCTCGCACACTCCCCAATTTTCATCGTTATAATTTATTTTCACCAAGTATGTGAGTACCATCCATTTGGCATGCTTGAGACCCTTATCAGTGGTGGCTTGAAGAAAGGTTCCAATGACTTGTATTGAGTGGACATGATGTGAAAGTGTTTAACAACGCTTTCTATTTATGTTACATGGATGTGTGGAATTCAAAGTACCTAACACTTATTTATAACATATTTATTACATTTATAACTTAAGTTTTTCTTGTCATTTAAATAAATATGTGCATTAACTGGGAAAATGAATTGCATCTACTTGAGATCTCCCTGCACTCAATTTAATTGTTACCATTGCGAACCTTGGCCCAAAACTCTGGTCCCGAATACTTCAAAGTCTTCCTCCCATTGAAGGGGGATTTTATCCCCTTCTAACTCACAAAGAGGTAACCACGCACACACACCATATCTAGCGTTCATAACCATATCTTATTTACGTGAAACATCGTTGCTTCAATCCATTTAAGGGACTCCCCATCAATCACCTTTTACCTCAACATCCTCTCTTTCAGGAGTATCTCTTCCCACCAACATGGTTGTACAACAGTAGAATCCTACCGACCCCACTACTTTACCTTTTATGGCATGTCTGAACCTCCCAGACCTGACCAAGCTCATCAATGAACCCATCCATCATGATGCTACTTGTATCACTATGCAAATGAAGATTCCTGTTGACATCCCTAAATTTGAAGCCAAACTTGGGGAAGACCCTCCAAATCATGTGATGTGCTTTCATATGTTGTGTTCTTCCAACACCTATACAAAATATTTTTTTTTCCTTATCTTGTTTTAGCGAACCATCATCCATGGTTCAACCAAATGGCATGTCGACCAACTTGTCGCAACACACTCTACTTTTAATTCATCGGCTTGAGATTTTTTGAAATATTATCAATTACCCCTTCGCCATGACTTAGGGATTTAAATTCTTTCAAATTTCCTTTAGACTACGAATGTCCAAATTTTGGACCACATCCATGAATGTAATAGATGTTGTAATCTCTGTAATATCAAACTTGAGGATTCATTTCTTCTTGATTGGTTTTTGAAATACTTATTCCCACCCATCACCAATGATGTTGCATCAACCATGCCAGCTACTAAAGTTGAGGCCATCACTAAATAAAAACAATAGGATCTAATTTACTCTCATTATGGGTACTTAAATATTATTCTTCCTAATGCACCTTGCCATAATACCCTTAAATCAACCATGCCTGGAACATCTCATGCAGTTGATGGCCTCATCGTCTTAGTCGTTACGTAGCACACAAACCTTGTGCTCCACCTAAACAACATTACATCACTTCCACTTCAGCTGCATCACATACTCATGTAGCAACATGTACTGGTCAGAATTTCCCTGGCACATCTATCCCATACTACCCTTTTTTTCAGGACCTCCTCAACCTCCTACAACCCCATACATGAGTTAATTTTATTCAACCAAGTCCTCAAGCTCAGGCTTAGTCCTTCGAGAAACTTAACTTTGTGAATCCTTATAACTCTCAGAATATAGAACATAATTGAAATACAAACTTACAAGGAAATAAAAATTCTCCCTAAGAGAGATGGTCTCAACACTGGCCTAGTGCGGATAACCATCAACCCACAAAAGACCTTGCTCCACCCATGACTAATAATCATTGGGGACAAGGAAGAGGACATGTAAAATCAATACACATGGCCAATTTTCCTTTTATGCATCCACATAATATTATATGCACCATCTCCCTTAGTTACCTAAAATACAACAATACCCAGAAGCCAAGAAGAATCAAACTGCTCTCCCTATGGGATAATCACAACCCTCAACTTCTATATTGCATAATCCACTTCTGTCTTAGTGTGTGGCCCAATAATATGATGCACTAGCCATATTTGATTCTATGGATCCATCTTAAAAATATATTTTCATGCAATTAGATCAGATTTTGCTACAAACCTGTAATCCGAATTGGCCACCACCTCCACCCTCTTAACAAAGAGGCCCCAATCCCCAAAATAAATTTCCCACTTCAAATCTTGTGCCCTGAGCCCATGCCACAAATTCCTAGAATTCCTATTCAGTGAACTACACATAACCCTCATGCTAGGGTTGCTCAACAATATAACATCGTTGATGACTTGGCACAATCACCTGCAACGATGTCTTGTATTGAAGTTATTTAATCTTGTCCTACTCAACGAATATAATTGTTGAACACTTTAGGCATAATTTACGCCACTGCTTCTTTATTAATGACATTTGATTTGGATAATTCCAAACCATGTCTACCATACAAATTTTATTTTCAGTTTCCAGTTACCATCCACAACCTTACCATCCATTTTTGCATAATAGATGAAGGTGCATCTACATGCATTTTGTTTGTGCATGCTTGGAAGAAGTTAAGTTCTCCTAAAATCAACTCTTCCAATATTTGATTGTGATCAGATGATTTAATACCATTTAAAGCACATAAGGTATACCAGAACATGCCAATTGAACTAGACAAGAGGAAATACCTAATAGAAATTGAGGTAATAGATTCCCCCTTAGATCATAATATCTTATTATGTATAAATTAATGTGTAGATTCTAAACTGATCATGGAATTTACTAAATCACAAGACTAGAAGTTACTCTACTAATCCACGGAAGAAAATTCACGATTGAGAACACAAATCATTAACATGTAAGGAAACATCACACATGAAATTTTTTTTATCTAGGGGAAATTAATATGCTAAAAACCACAATGCCCATTGCATTAATCAAAATAATAAAGATGTATTTCAATTGGTTTTCTCAACTGAGAACAATCTGCAAGTGCATAACTTATATCTTTGTATAATCAGAAGTTCTGACCCAGACTTAGAAAATTTATGCCTTTGCTTGAGCCCCTACTTACTTGCAATGTTACTTGACGAATTAGGCCCCTATTAAATAGGAAATTCCTCTAATTCATTGCGCAATTACCAAGTATGAACCGACCTCATGTAACATCTATACACTCAACTAGTTTACAACTGTTGGTTAAATCCCTTGGAACCTCCACCACAATTATGAAACCCAAATTCTTTGCAGGCATGAGCTAATTATTAGCTGATTGATTAGTTAACTAGATGATATCTGAGTTAGAATAATGTCCCACTACTTAACTGACCACCAACTAGTTCTATTAACAATTGGAACTAGTTTAATTGATTACAATTGAAATTAACTCAACCTAGGCTCCTAAAATTTAGGAATCACTTCATACAACTGAACTTAATGCTCTTAACTCGAATTAATTGAGCTAGATTCCTATTTTTATGAATCAGCATAAGCAAACTGAACTTGAACTCATTAAATCGAATTATATGTTCTTAACTGAGTGAAAAGATCCATGTCACCTCAGTTAACTCCTCTGAGTTGTCTACTAATGTGGAATTTTGAATTTCCTCAATTTGATTAAGAAAAATTAAAATTGAGACTTCCTTGCTGCATTTGAACACACTAGGACAAAGTTTCATGTGTGTAATGAAAGAATTCACTTTTTTATCTTTCACGTCATGATGTTTCCCCTTGATGGATGTATTGTCACTATTGAACAACTCACATAATATGAGTCTCGTTCCTTCATGAATGTTGATAATTGTCCTCCCATAGTTAGGAAATGCTTGACTCCTTTACCTATACAGGATGTTGGACCTATAATTTTTAAAGAGTCATTTTTACTTGGAGTCTATTCAGATGATCCTCCTTGTATATTGTCAAATCCTAAACAATATATGTGTAAAATATTGAAATCTAATCATTTTGAAAATATTGAATAAATTTCCCCCATTTTGGAACCCCTTGTAGTAGTCCCCACTTATATATAAATTCCTGTGCCTACTACCGTAGATTGTCCTTCAAACAATGCAATGAATCCCTCAATCACAGAACCTCCTATTCTAGTTCCCACTGACATGAATGGTACTTCATGTATCGACAAGGCTCTATTGGCTCCAAATACTTTTTCAACCATTCCCCTCGTATTGAGAGTCCTCCTCATGACATTGATTATCCTCCTATCCTTCAAGTGAATTTTATATGTCCTATACCAGGTCAAGAAAAACATCCTATAATAGTTACTCTTACACTCTCTGATATCACTCTTGGAATTCTGGTATGGTATGTGTCACATCCAAACAAACATCCATAACCAAGGCTCCCAAAAACTAGAATCCATTTCCAAATAGTGTCAATATGAACAATTTACCATGACAATCTTCTCATTCTTGTGAGATTTATGGTGTTTCTAAACACAAAAAAAAAATCTTTGTCCTGAGATACCTGTAATCTGGGAAACATTAAACTTACCTCTTGTTCCATCTGGTCCTTGTCCACATGGTCGCCCAAAAATTTTAGGATTACGTAACAACCATCATTTTTCCATATGTGGTGTATATGGTCACTATAATTACCATTTTCCATATTTACCAAGATATCATGACACTTTTCTCACTTTAAATCAACCCACATAATCCGTTTTTTTAGGCTACAATCGTTTCTAGGCCAACAATCATGTTATCTAAATCCTTTATATTTCTATCTCAGAAGAAGACCATGTTCCACCAAATGAAGGCTTATCCCCCACTCCCTCGTTTGACTCCTCCACTTCTTACATTGGATACACTACCTGAATCCTCAACCTATGCTTGGATCCCATATTGTACTATTGGCACCATGATTACATCCCCTAATATTGGACCCTCAAAATCCTAGTGGAGTAAGGGGTAGCCACCTATTGTCGTTGCGACAATGACCCTCCAAAAATTTTGGACAAAGTCAATTTTGGAGCCTACAACTATCGTTTCAAGCTCCTTTGTTTCATCATGTTATTTTATTTTCTATTCGTATGTTTTTTTCATAGTGTCGCATCCTCCTAAGTCAATGTGTTCGAAGCATCACCAATTAACCATTAGAAGCGCTTGAGTTGTTTAGTCTATATTTAGGTGAAATTATCACTTACCTTGACTTGCAAACTTTCCTTCTCTCCATGCACACAATTGAAAAACACTTAAAAGCAAAGAAAATCAAACAAAAGCAAGAAAAGCATTCACAAAAGAAAAACACACTCCATGTTGGTGAAGAAATGCACCCAACTTGAGCACACTCCTTTGGGTTAAAGAAGTGCGCCCTACTTGAGCTCACTCCTTCGTTCAAAGAAGTACATCCTCCTTGAGCGTACTCCTTCATGTTGAGTAAGTGTGCCCACCTTGAGCACACTCCTTCATGCCAAATACATGTGCTCTTCTTGGGTGATGCATGAGCTCCATGGTTGGATGTGAGCACACTCCTAGAAAATATGATCCCACTTAACTTATATTAACTAACCCTTTCACGGAATAACAAGTGTCGATCATGCATGAATCATTTTTGCATGTAAAATCATTTAAATCAACCCAGTTAACCATTCATTTGCATAATCATTCTTATCTAAGTTGGGAACACAATTATGGATCAAGAAACTCTTCATCGACTAGCACTATGAGTAAGTTTTGCATGTTGAATATTTTCGTTTCCTTTCGTGATTTCACTGTCGTTCTTGCTTTTATTGTTTTTTTTTCTTTGTTTTTTAGTTTTTTTCATGTCGTATATGCTCAATTGTCATTTTTCAAGAGTTAATCTGATGTTACATGTAGAAACTCTTCACATTCTTCAACCTTTCATGTGTCGTCGTGAATGCGACAACATCTATAAAACATTGCAGCTCTTTCTTCTTCTCAATCATATCATCTTATAATCAAATAGTGTTGTTTAAAATTTTTTCTGAGCTTCCAACAAGCATAACACACTTTTGGAACCTGAAGCCTGATATTTTTTGAAAAATGTGCCAAAATGACCAAGTTTTCCTCTTGAGCACACTTCTTCACCACGAAGATCTGAACTCTACCTTGAGTGCATTAAAATGTCATGAAGACTTGAAGAATCTTCCTTCATTATTTCATAGTGTGAAAATGCACCCTCCTTGTCTTTGAGCACATGAGCACATTGTGAAGACCTGAAGTCCAAAAAAATCACCCCTTCGATCCTTTAAAGTGTGCCAGTGCATCCTTTATGGTTTCCTTCACTTGCTTTAGCACATGAGCACATTGCAAAGCCTTGAATGAGTTAGTACAACCCTTCATTCTTTGAAAGTTCACCCTCCTTGTTTTCTTTCCTATTTTATCATGACTATGAGTTATTTTGTGTTTTCGCTCATAGATTATCATGTCTAATTACATGTTATGGTTATTTGTACATGATTTATATGTATTTTTGCATAATCAGGTTTCTTTAAGATAATATTTTCATTATGAGTGTGTTTCCACAAACAGGTTTTCGTGCTACAAGTATCGTCACCCTATCTTCATGTATTGGATCCATGACTCTCTGCAAAGTGGCCTCTAAGGAGCTCTTAGAAGAAATCACTAAGGAAATTTTTGAAGTTACAAATCTAAACATTCCCATATATGTCGAAACACAATTATTCATTGCTAAAACAACTAATGTCACATAGGGCAAGATTTAGGACATATTCATGCAACACAAGTTTCTTGAGGACTTAGGAGATGTGCATGTGTACATTAATATCAAGAAGACTAGGATGCATAGGATCACATGGAAATTCCCAACCATGCCATGTGTGGAGGTGATTGAATGGATCATTACACATATGGATGACTCACACCTTGTGCTTCATAGTGAGAGTGGTGGTCAAATCATCACCAATTATAATTAAGACATGCAAACATATTACAAGATTCTCAATCCCAAAAAATATGCAAATGATAAATTTTACATGAGATGGGTTGAACTTGACACAAGTGACGTTATCAAATCATGGTGTCAATATCCTACCAAGTTTTACCATCGCCCATCCGCAGTCTATCCGAAAAATATTCTTAGAGATGTATATCAATATTCGATAGCCATGTGTTGTCGATTGCATGGGCGTAAGAACACTAAGGTGTTCTTGAATAATTGGACATATATTCTCAACATGGTGGTGACCCATGGTATAATTTTAAATTGGGAAGATATATTTTCATACGAGTTTAAACACCACATGGGGCAAGAAAAAGCGTCTTTGAGGGCGAACCAAGCACCAAAATTCTACATGTCTGCTTTTATCATAGATGGAATCTGTGCATAGTATGCATTCCCTAGAATGAATTGGAACTGGATCCCTAAAGGGAAGTTCACGGTTTACTTCCACTCCAGAGTGTTATCATAATCGAGCTTTAGAGGCATATATGAAAAATTGGCCAAACACTTATTTGCAATTTCCTTTCAGATGATATTCAAGATCGATCCTCTTTGCATTATCGATTAGGTGAAGGAGTCACTCCGAGATATCATGAATCGATTTGTATTTTTCGAGGTTACATACATCATATGTTTTGGCTATCATATATCTCATCATCTCATGTCATGATATGCAACCAATAAGGTTGTCATGCAAGAAGTAGAAAATCATTTGGACAAGGGATTTTCAAGAGTTATTCACAGGAGGAAGAAAACCCATTGGCCCTCCTTCACATTGAGGATCAGATTATATGAGTTAAAGAGCCATAAAGTGGAAAAAACTAAGATACATGAGCTAGACCATCTTCACTTTGCCACTAAATACTTTCATGGATATTATCCCAAGAGAGTGTGTAGGAAACATTATGAAAGGATAGATCAAAATATGAGTTACTCATGAATGTACACAACAAAAGATGAGAAGATAAAGAATTGGTACACTGAAAACATGAAGGAACATCCAGGGATGGAGACCATTTCATCCAAAAATACACCATATTGAGACTTGCAGATGTCGGAGGAGGAAGAGATAACCCCTTAAGCGATGAAATTAGATCCTGTGAAGAGGATCATGCATGACTCGCCAGGTGAAAGAAATAAGAAATAGAAAGTTGAACCCTTAAAATTAGGATTTATTCAAGCAAAGAAGGAGAGGAGAGAAGCATAAGAAGAAGAGGAGAAAAGGAAGCAAGACGAGTTTCTCCATAAGCAAGAAGAAGAAGAAGAGGAGAGGAGAAGGATAGAGGAAGAACAATAGACAAATTCATATGAGGATGAAGATGATACCATAAAACCCATGGATAATGAACCAGAAACTCCAGAGGAACCTCCCCTCACAAGTGGTCATCTTCCATTTGGGGAAATAGGAATCACACCTCCACTAGCCTATAAATCCATGGATGTATGCAACATAACATTTGATCAACTTAAGAAGAGGATCATGCAACAAAGGCATGGATACTTTCCCAAGGTTCCTCAAAATTCAGTATCAATTTCCACCAAGAAGGTGATAACCTCCAACACCAAAAGGACCCCCAAAGTTATTATGGTGTAAAATTTTGCATTTTCTATAACGACACCAGATAATTATGAGAAATTGCTAAATGAGAATGCTAGGCTAAGAAGAGAACTTGTTGTGGAAAAGAAACAAACATAATATCTTCTGGTGGATAATTAACGGTTGTCATCCCAAAGCTTCAACGTCATCGAATGTGTTGGAAATTGTAACTAGGTTCGATCTTCATTTGATATTTTTGAGTCATTATGTAATATATTTGTCAAAATAATAAAGAAAATAATTTATTATTATTATTATTGTGACTTATTAAAGCATGGGTTTCATGCTTGGGTCACCATGTTTTAGGCCAAAGTCCACATTGAGGACTTCTAGGATTTATTCTGAGTTAATAGATTCATTTTAATTTCAAAGAGACCCTTCTTGGGTTTTTGAATCATGTAAAATGGTTTAATATTGAGTCAAATATGAATTATGTAACCTCCACACCAAGTCAGCATAAAAGAGATCATATCTGCTCATGTAGGCCCAAGAGACACCTATTCGACCTCACCGGAGCCTATAAAAGGAAGAAAGTTGAATTCATTTGGAGCATACTCTCTCAAGCTAGTTCGATATCTAAAGAGTAGTTGGAGAACTCCGAAGTCTATTTATAGGAAGCCAAAAGAAGTCCAAGTTTTGGGGGAGTCTAAGGAGAAGAATAAAATCGAAATTTTGGTGCCTCTCTCTCTCTATATTGTGCTCTAGCTTGGGAGATCGAAGTATTCCAAGTTTTTCTGCTACCAGAAGTTGTTGTTGCTGTCTAGTCAAAGTTGTTGTTGATCCTAGTCAAAGTTGTTGGAAAGGGGTCAAAGATATGGGAGGCTGACTTGGTGTGGAGGGAAGTTCTGGTACATATCTAGGGTGAAGAGTCTCAAAGAATACTATTGAAAGAAGAATTATATTGACTAAGTTTTCCCCTCAAGGGGGGTTTTTCTTGGCTTGTTCCTACATATGGTGTCCATTATTTTATGTGCTTCTCTTTCATAATTTCTTGATGAAATAAAAGAAAAAATATATAAAGAATCATAATAATAAGAAACATCACAAGTAATTATCAAGAATAAGACAATATTTCTGCCTTTCTAATTTTATAACATGGTATCATAGCTTTGGTGAAGAAGAAATAAAAAAAGGCAGCCTTTAGCACTTAATTAAGAAAATATTCAAAATATCATCTCAGGGAAGGAATCTAACACAATCAAGGGAGAATTTTTTTTTTAAGGAGCCTCAAACTACAGATCCTGGAAGAAGAGAATTGACCTCATTCTTGAAAAGAATAAGGTACTAGACTTGTTCAAAGGAAATTTAAAGAAGCCTTCCAAGAATTCCAGTGATGATGAAAAAGAAAAGTTTAGAGAACAAGAATTGGTGGCCATGACTCTAATGGTAGAAGGAATAAAGGATCACCTTGTCTCATTCATAGCCAACAAAAACCATGCTCAAGAAATGTATGAAGCCTTGTCAAATTTATTCACCATTAAGAACATTGGTCAAGTAGCAAGTTTAAAATTAAGAAGACACAGTGGCCTCCTTATTTGTGAAGATAGCAAGAATCAGGGATGAAATTTTGGCCATTGATGAAATTGTTCCAGACAAAGAAATCATGATCACTTCCCTATTAGTATTGCCAAATACTTTGAGTGCATTTGTTGCAGGAAATAATAGTTGGAAGGTAAATCCCACATTTGAAGAACTATGGATTGCCTGCAGTCAGGAAGAATTGAGGATATCATTAAATTCCAATCATGAAGGAGTATCAAATGCCTACATTTCTCAACATAAAGGAAAGAAGTTAAAAGGACCAAAGAATAAATTTGACATGTCTAAGGTAGAATCCTATCAATGCCATAAGAAGGGTCACTATAGGAGTGATTGTCCCGACAATCCAAGAAACAAGAAGAGCGAAAGGGATCAAGCCAACATTGTTGAAGAAGGAGACTCATTGGAAGTAAAGGCTAAGGAATCTAATATTAGGAAATTTCATTACTAAGTTCTTTTTTTGTGGCTTTAGATATATTATTTATGATGTTTTAGGATTTATTGGTTTGCAACATATTTTGGAAAATACATTTTATTTTTTTATAAGTTTATAGGTATCCCACAAGTTTTGGAGGGAACCCTCAACAACTTCCCAATATAAGTATCTCATTTCCAGTGAATTATTGGTTTCATGTGCTTATTTAAGTTTTTATTATATTAATACTAATCACCTTTCTCCTTCTATTGTATTTATTAGGAAAACATCTCCTATACTCTCAAGGTATATCAAGGAGGATCTCTCAAGAGAAGGTTTTTCAAGGATCAAAGGTATCTCTTAAACTATAATACATTGATTTAAAGGTTTATTCATCTGAAAGTATATCACTAACATTGTTATGTCTAGATTGAATTATAATGATTATTTTTCTAGATCTCGTAAGCTTTAAAGGGAGCCCTCGAAAACTTCCAAATATAAGTATCTCATTTCCTTTGATTCATTGGTTTCATGTACTTATTTAAGTTTTGATTATATCAATACTAATCACATTTCTCCCTCTATTGTCTTGATTAGGAAAACATCTGCTATATTCTCAAGGTATATTAAGGAGCATCTCTCAAGAGAAGGTTTGTCAAGGAACAAGGGTATGTATTAAACTATAATACATTGATTTAAAGGTTTATTCATTTGAAAGTCTATCATTAACATTTTTATGTATAGATTGAATCATAATGATTCTTGTTCTGGATCCCACAAGCTTTGGAGGGAGCCCTCAACAACTTCCAAATATAAGTATCTCATTTCCTTTGAGTCATTGGTTTCATGTACTTATTTAAGTTTTGATTATATCAATACTAATCATCTTTCTCCCTCTATTGTCTCGATTAGGAAAAAAACTGCTATACTCTCAAGGTGTATCAAGGAGGATCTCTCTAGAGAAGGTTTGTCAAGGAACAAAGGTATGTCTTAAACTATAATACATTGATTTAAAGGTTTATTCATTTTAAATTCTATCACTAACATTGTTATGTCTAGATTGAACCATAATGATTCTTGTTCTAGGATTCATCACTTTATAAATCTACCCACCCCACTCATATTCTTAACTGATTTTGTAGAATCATAGATAGGTTATGGAAACCCTAACTGAAGGGTATGCTAATGTGAATGTCTGAAACCCTAAACTGCTTAGGGATATAACATCAAATGATAACTATTACCTCAAAATGAGAACTCTAACCAAAAAAACATGTAAAAACAACTCGAAAATGAAAAGTGTTATTCTGGAATAACCTCTTTTTTTCTCAGGATAAATTTTCAACATGTTTTAAAAATGGAAGTAAAATCCATTTTTTTTTGTGTGCAAAAAACACCCTGAAAATGAAAAGTGTTGATGCTAGAATAACGTTGCCAATTTTTTAAGTGCAAAAAACACCCTGAAAATGAAAAGTGTTGATGCTGGAATAACATCGCCGATTTTTTGTGTGTAAAATAAACCTTGAAAACAAAAAGTGTTGATGCTAGAATAATGTCACCAAATTTTTGTGTGCCAAAAACGCCCTAAAAATGGAAATTGTTGATGCTGGAATAACATCGCCAATTTTTTGTGTGCAAAAAACACTTTGAAAATGAAAAGTTTTGGTGCTGGAATAACATTTTTTTTTTGGGGGTAAATTGTCAAAATATTTTAATAATAACATTAAAGATAAAATATCACGACTTCGAAAAAACTTAAAATTCCAACGATAGACATAATATTAAAGATAAAATATCATAAGTATTAAAATTCCAACGATTTTTAGGCATGTTATCAAAGATAAAATATCATGTCTCTGAAAAGCCCTAAAATTCCAAGGATGACATTAAAGATAGAATATCACCTCCATGAAAATCCTTAAAATTCCAACAATTTTCAGCCTTGGTGTTAATATTATTTAAAAAAATTATTACCATTTAATTTATGTTAATTTATTTTTATTTTAAGTTTATCATATTAATAACAATTTATTAAATATAAATCATATTCCTAATAAACATGGCCTTACATTGTTGTGTGCACTCTGTGGCGATTTGAATTTTTTTGTTGCGCGCGCACCCTGAGGGCCTACGCCCCTCTACCTCCACTAATACTGCTCAATTGGAGCATCTTCCTGCTGCCCTAATGGAACCTTTGGACCCTGCTGTGTATGGGGAACCTCCGTCTGCCTCCTCGATCCTTGCAAATGATGAAAATGCAGATGTGTATGCCTCTCTGATTTCCTCCATTGGTCCCCCTAGAAGAAAACCCTCTATATCAAAGTTTATGAAGAAGCTAGATGACATTCCAAAGATAATTTTCCCTCCTTCCCTCCCTCGTAGAGAAGTGCTTTCCATCTTTGAATGTGGCTTGGTTGCTCGGTTCATTGGCCTCTTGCCATCTCCTCGCTCAGTTCAGAAGTGTGTTGAAAGGAACTGGTCCTCTTCGACAAATGGGAAAATCTCTATCAGATTGTGTGGAAGTGGGTATTATACCTTCCAGTTTGAAACAAGGGAAAATAGAGACCTAATATTTATAAATGGGCCATATTTCATGGACATGCAAGGTCTTATCTTAACAGATGGACGCCATACTTCGACCCTGAACTGGGTGTCCTATTTGGGGCTAACTTCCTCACCTCCCTCTCCACTTTCGGGATGATGAATTAGTCAAGGCAATAGGGAATGCAATGGGAAAGTATATTGAGAGAAGCAATCCAAAGGAGAACATGCACGCTTGTGCGAGGATATGCATATAATTCGACCTAGGGAAAGTCTTACCAAAAGCAGTGAAGATAAAAGTAGACAATTGGATGCACATACATTATCTAGACTATGAACATATACCATTTAAATTAAAGGTATGTCATGAATACGATCATTTTTCAAATAAGTGCCCGGAAAAACAAGAAAATGAACAAGTAGAAGCTCAGGAAACTAAATGGGAACATGTTAAAAATAAAAAAGTAGTAAACAAACAACCTCCCCCCTCTGATACCCAACCTTGAGCTCCCTCCCAATCTGGCCCTTCTTCCTCCTCACCTCCTCCTCTTAAACCCTCCTCTTACTATCTCCACCCTCACTAATCCCAACCCTTTTGGCTCTCTTGAAGACCCTACCATCTCAACCTCTTCCCCCCTTCCTCCCCCCACCATGCATCCCCTCCTCTCCTCACCACATCTTCCCCCACTATCCCTCTCAGCCCACCTCCCCTCTTTGTCGATCGAATCTTGACAAGGAATTAGTCAAAATACTCTCTACTTTCCCTTGAACATAACAAAAAAATAGGAACAAAGATAAACCAAGAGTTGAGAGATGAAGCGGAAAAAAAAGAGATGGCTATGGGAACCCAACAACCCATGGATTCCTTCTTTGGAAAAATCTCCAGAAACAAGGAGAAAAACCATCATCACCAAAGAGGGAAATGTCCATCAACCTCTAATCAGAATGAATAATGATTGTGGTCTCCTGGAATTGCTGAGGTATGGGAACATCAATGAAAATCAATGCAATCAAAGATAAATTAGAAATGTAAACCCTAGATATACTAATGCTACATGAGACCAAAAAATGTGCACAAGAATCTAAGAATATGATAAACAAATTAAAAAATTATGAAGGAACAACCCAACAAGCAATAGGGGCCTCGGGAGATATTTTCACTCTATGTAGAAAAGAAAAATGGGAGCTAATTTGGCAAAAAAAAGAGTAGCACTGGATTAGAATAGATTTAAAAAATATAGCCACCAATAAGCAATACTGCATGGTCAACATATATTCCCAAAATCATTATATGGAGAAATATATATGCTAGAACACTATTAAAGAGACATTTAATAATGCCCAAAACATAAATGTTATATTGGGAGGTAATCTCAATCTAGTTTTAAATGTGGAAGAGAAATTTGGAGGAGTATACCATGCAGATCCATTTAGGGATGCCATAGAAAATATAATGGAAATGTACCAGCTTCTTGACATTCCATCCAAAAAGGGAAAGTACACATGGAGAAATAATAGAATTGGAATCAACAACATAAAAGAAAGAATAGACCGCATTCTATTTCAGGACAAAATTTTATCCAAATATAACTTAGGAGTGTCGAGGATTATTTATACTACAACATCTGATCATCAGCCGATGGTTATTTCTCTAGGGACTTTGGGAAATCAAGGTCCCATTCCTTTTAGATATTTCCCAACATGAAACTACAATGAGGAATTGAAAAGAATAACTGTATAAGTTTGGTCCCAAAAATTCTACGGTTATCCTTACTTTGTGTAGGAGACAAAATTAAAAACTTTGAGAAAGGAAATGAAAATTTGGGCCAAGGAAAATCATAAAAAAAAACACAAAAAAGGAAGGCTGAGCTAATTAAAAAAATGGTAACACTTAAAGAAAAAAAGGAAACCAAGGAAGAAACAAAAGAAAGCCAACTCTAGGAAAAGGCACTTTATTTGGAAATTTATAGAGAACATAGAGCAGAAGAAGAGGTGTGGAGATTAAAATATCGTAGCCTTTGGTTAAAAGAAGGAGATAGGAATACATCATTTTTTCACAACTCAATGAAAATTCAAAGGACAAGAAACCAAATTGAAAGTATTCAAATTGAGGAAAGGGAGATAATAAGACCAAATGAATTAAAACAAGAAGCATATAGACATTTTAAAAACCTCCTTACAACAAGCGAATAAAACACAAATTATAAGAATTTTTTACAACATGTCCCCAACAAGATAAATGATGTACAAAATATGAAGCTCATACAAGAAGTTGAAGAAGAAGAAATTGAAAATACTATTTGGAGACTTCACCAGGACAAGGCTTCAAGCCCTAATGGTTTTTCTATTGCCTTTTATAGGAAAAAGTGGAATATAATCAAGAAGCATCTAACAAGAATGATAAGGAATGTATTTAAGAAACAAAACTGGGTGGTTTCACTAATTCCTCCTACCTGGCTCTAATTCCAAAAGATGCAAGGAACTCCACCTTTAGTCGATTCTAGCCAATTTCATTATGTAATTCCTCTTATAAAATAATCACAAAGATCATAGCCAATCGAATAAAGAATCTCATACCTGATATTATATTAGAAAACCAAGGTGGTTTTGTGCCAAAAAGACAGATTCTTGACAATGTGATGATTTTCCAAGAAGCTTTGCACTCAAATATGTCAAAGAAAGAGCAAGGAATCATCATAAAATTGGACATGGGAAAATCATTTGAGCGAGTAAGCTTAACCTTCTTAACAGAAGTCCTCAAGAAATTTGGATTCTCAAATGAGATCATTGAAGTCATCAAAGCATGCATTGTGGGACCTTCGATTGCCCCATTGATAAATGGAAGGCCTAGTGATTCTTTTTAGAGTTCCCTAGGGTTGAGGAAAGGATACCCCTATCCCCATTCCTATATATAATAATGGCAGATTCATTAAGCCAATATTTGGAGAAGAGAAAAAGAGATAGATCACTAACTGGTATCCACATATCCCAAGGAGTTAAAAGCATCAATCACTCCTTATTCGCTGATGACACACTATTGATGGGAGGGGCATCATGTAGTATTGCCATAAGGTTTAGAAAAGTGTTGGATATAAATTCATGGAGGCCTCAAGAGGGTTTCTAAACAATGAAAAATGCATAATCTATGGCTGGAATGTGCCCCCAAATACTTTACAAAGAACATCTTAGATTTTTGAGATTCCTACACAAGCAAATAGGAGCCATTTCCATTATCTAGGACTCCCTATATCAAAATAAAATATGAAGGCAGAATTATGAAGTACCCAAATTGAGAAAATGAGAAAAAAAATTCAAAGTTGGGGAATGTAATGGTTGAATTTAGCGGGTGGAGTGATACTTATCAAAGGCATGCTTACAACGTTGCCAATTTACTGATATGCAACAGTCTTGGCACCTTCCAGCATCCAAAAACAAATAGATATCATAATAAGAGGATTTTTGTGGCAAGGCATAAAAACTGAAACCAAAAAGTTTAGTTTCGTAAAATGGTATCAGGTAACACTTCCTTATGAAAATCGAGGCCTATCTATTAGGTTACCTGGAATTTTGAATGTGGCCCTTGGGGAAAAATTTTCTTGGAGACTAATCAGAGGGAAATATTTCTGGTGGAAACAAGTACTGGCATCAAAGCACACGAATCAGCATCTAAATCTCTTACTAGAAGGAAATGCACCAATCAGACCATGTTTGCAAGTTTGGAAGCTAGTTAAAAAAGTCCTCCCCACCATCATAAAGCATACTTCTAAGCTCCATGGAGACAGAAGAAGTGTTATTTTTATGGGATGAAAAAATAATAGTGAATCCTTCATTATCCTCTTATACAGACCTCCATGAATTAAAAAGGTGGATGTGCACTAAGGGGTTGACCACCTTGTACTCTATCTCTCATTCAAAAAACATAAATTTGGCTAATTGGTACACTCCCATCATGCCACACAATTTTAAAAAACCCTGGGACTCCTTAGTCATCTACCTTAAGGGAGAAACACCAACTAATCAAGAGTCTCAAGACACCTTCATTTTGGATCTCAGCAGAGGAGAATACTCTATCAAATCAGGGTATTTAACCATACAAGCTCAACAAAATAACCATGATTGGGCACCGTGGAAAACAATATGGACATCAGAAATTTTTCCCTAGGTAAAAATATTCATCTAGAATCTTTTAAAAGGAAAATTCATTACAACAGACAACCTCAAAAGGAAAGGCTTTTCAGGTTTTTCCTAGATTGTCCCTTTGCAAGAGAATGATGGCACCTTAGTAGTGAGCCCATTGGAAATTGATATAAATTTCTAAAGCATATTTAATGACGTCTTCGTAGATTGGAAAAAAAAAAAATCTTTATTCATTGAAGCTAAAGCACACTATAAAAAGATTTTGGAAAAGCCTTACACCTTTCCTTTGCTGGAAGGTCTGGTTAGCTAGAAATCAAAAAATCTTCAAAAATCAATCACCAAATATAGAAAAAGGTCTATCAAAGACATGGGGACCCAAAACAGAATTTTTAATCATGAAAGGTTTGAATGTAATGGACGATAACCAGCTCCAATAGGAAGAGAGGATATGGATAAGCTTTGCAGCAGGTAGAAGCAATTGGTCAAGAAATCCCAAAATAAAGATAGTCACCCAAAATTGGAAAATAAGGTTAAAAAAGGATGAATTCATCCTTTGGATGAAAAATCTCAACAAGCATTGTCTCTTCCTTGATGGTGCATAAAAAAAAAAAATCCAGGAAGGGTTGGTGCAGGGGGAATACTCCTAGATCTGAGTGGAACCAATCTCGTCACATTTGAATGGGGATTAGGAAAAATCTCAAACAATAGGGTTGAGGAATATGGTCTACTGTTTAGCACCATGATTCTAAAAAAAGGAACATTCAGAATCCAATAACCATGGGAGACTCAACTATAATTATTCAAGCCATGATCAGCATGAGAAATCCTCCAAATGTAGCAATGGGACAAATAGTCAATCAGATCAAGAAAAATCTATCAAATCTGGGGATGTATCCTTCAAACACATTTTGTGAGAAAATAATAGCCTTGCGGACCACCAAGCTCGCCGGGTAGTAGCTCAATATGAAGGGGAATCAAGATTTCAAAATGAAGTATCCTTCATTCCAATACCATAGCCATCCCTACTCCCCTACCCTGCCACAATCACATCAAATCTTGATGGGGAGTTTGACTAAAAAAATTAAAAAAGAATACTACCTAAACACTGATCCATCTCAGATTTGGTATAATCATGGAATTCTCTGTAGCCTGATTTTCAGATTTTCAAGCCTGACAAGCCATTATGATCCCATGACTCAAACTTGTCTGAATCAGTCATCACCTCTCCATTTATTGGCATCAAACTTGGCATGTTCCTTGTCTGCGCTGATCAAATTCCCCATGCCTCTGCCTACGCCGATATAATGATTATGTTCCTTGTCAAGCCACCTGAACCCTAACTCGTTGTTGTATATTCCTCCCAACCTCCTACGCATTCATCCTTATTAATCTATAATGCCCTTAGCTCTCCCTCCTCCATCGTGCTTCCTATGCTTTTAGAACTGCTCATTCCATAATTCTTATGAATTCAACTCCACTCAGCTCCATCAATTCCAACTTTTCCTCCACCTAGTGTTCCTAGCCTCACCACCCTCTATCAGCTTCATCTCACTATGTTGGAATCGAGATATATTTGCTAAAGTGTTCAACAAGAAACAGTGAAATTGGCATCTGGAAACAACATTCAGCACCCACGCCTAGTGCATTAAGCACCTACACTAGGGTGGGGCCCACGGGGTTATTTTTGGTGCATGCATATTTTTATTATCCCTTAATTAAGATGGAAATTAAACTGTAATATATTCTCAATGTGGACTTGAATGAGTTAAATAAAAGTGATAAATTCAGTTGGCTAGTGGATTTTGAGTAAGAGGTTGGTTGGTGGGACATGCAGAGTAATTCTAGTTGTAACAGAGTTCGAAGTGCAGTGGTGCATTAGTTAATGCAAGCTGTAAATAATTTTAACTCAGTTAAGTGAGTTAAAGTCAGTTGTGCTAGTTGTAACTGAAGATACACTAGTGAGAGATCTAGTGAATTAAATATAAATTAATTCATAATCAGTGATATCACATGCAATTGAGGATTTACTATTATTAGTTGTGTTAAACACCATGTTAAGGCACACATGGTGTATGAGGAAGAATAACACACACACACAAGAGACTCAACACACAATGAAGGATAAGTGTGAGGCTTTCTTATTTTTTCCATTATACATGATGTACATTTATAATACAATGGTGTGACTCTTGGTTTCATATTCCAAGGTCACTTGGACTCCATTGTGACTTTTCGCATTCCACACCTACCCATGTAGGATTAAGTGTTCCAACATCCCCCCTTAATCCGAAGGGGTATGTGTGAGTCCAAGAAAAGAGTTGTAATACAAATCTACAAAGTATGCATGGCAGCACTTGGCTGAATCAACTCTCTGAAATGTTGGAAAAAAGAGGTGGTTTTAGGATGACCACAAACACTGGAACGCAAAACTTGTTGCAGTTCCCGGAACTCTTCCAAAACTGGCAAGAAGCTGAAGGCTTCTACTAGAGGAATTGTCCCTCATATAAAAAGGGAGACCTTCAACCTAAAAGAAGGGAGGTCTACTACCTGTGATGGTTTTAGGATTACCAACAACTCTAGAATGCTTGAAGCATTTCTTGGAACTCAACCAAAGCTGGCAAGAAGCTGAAGGCTTCTGCTAGGGGAAGTGTTCCTCATATATGAAAGGGAGACCTTCGACCTAAAAGAAGGGAGGTATACTACCTGTGATGGTTTTAGGTTATCCACCAACCAAAGATGATGGTTTAAGGTTGTCCACCAACCGGAGGCATGCTCATGGGCATCCGTGTCTTTGGCTACATCTCTGAATCTGGAATGGCGAATTGTGGCTCAGGCTCGCTTGAACTGCTGTGTCTCTGGCTACAACTCTGAACATCGAATGAGAGATTGTGGCTCAGGCTCGCTTGATCTAACGTCAAAGCTTGTACATGACCACCATTTTCCCCCCTGTCAGGGACAAGGTGAGATGATGGAAAAAACTCAACTGCAAGTTTGTTCAATATCCGTGAACAAGTTCTAACATGTGTCGTAAACATCTTCTTGGCTGCTGATGCCCATTGCCAAGAAGCGATCCATCCAAGATGAATCTTGGTTCTTGCAGGAGGCTTGTGTCTGAAGCATCTGTGTGAAGAATGAGTGTGCCGACCACAGTGCTTGCATGGATGAAGATCAAAATAGTGATCTTTCATATGGCCAACTCGATCACAGTGTTGGCATTTCTCAATCTGTTGTGGAAGTGGAACAGGATCTGGAACAGCTGCAGGTGAACTGTCATACATGAATCCGGCACTCTGAAATATGATGGGCTTTATGTAGTCTGGAATATGAAAGGACACATCCTTGTCATATCCAAGACCAGTTCGGTGCTTGTTGTGGACAAGCTCTTCCCAAGGTCTGATGATGGGCTTGAGAAGTGCAGACTGAGCTGCTGCATCTGCATGTACATCTGCTCTTGTGCAAGGAACTGAATGGGAATAAACTGGAACATTATCTTCTTTCTTCTGATGAGAGTCCTTCTCAATCTTCTGAACAGAAACAGGTTCAGAATGGTGACTCTTTTGCTGAAGTTCGTCTTGTTGGAGCTGAGATTCCAACTGCAAAAACTCAATCTTCTCATGTGCATATAGCAAACAACTTTGAATGTTACAAAGAGCATCCTTGCTCATTTTTATCATGTCATCAACATTGGAATGAATGAGGTCATTCAACAACTCTAATGCCTCATTGATTTTAGCCATTTTCAACAAATTAGGCTCAAAAAATGAAAGGGTGTCGGCTTCAACCGAAAATGCACCCGTTTACAATGTGATGCAACAAGAAATACAAATGACTCAAAAGAATTTCCAACTATGGAAATCTCAAAGTACAAAATCTGCTCCTCAAATGATGGAGGGCAATCAACAATTTTTTTCAACAACTCAAGTAATGATTGCAACTATAAAGAAGATGCAAATTCCACTCAAAATACAATGTCATCTCAATACATATCTCTGCAAAATATTTGTAAATGTGTAGCTGAAAACACTTGTGCAAGAATATTTTTATGGCAGCTGAAATTTCTTCTTCAAATAGTTGTTTTCAATGATGGCAAACTTGTCTATAAATGTGAAATTCTTCAAAAAATCACCCTCTTGTATATGCCACAAATCACACAATGTTAAATCTGCCCTTTTCTTCTATGTATAGTCCATGTGCTCACATGTCATTTCTTCAATTCTGCTATTCATATCTCTCTTTCTGCTCTTTCTCTCTACCTATCTCTCTGCTGTTTTTTTTTTTTTATATATAATTAATTAAAAATTAATTAAAAAAATTAATCAAAAATGGGAATGGGATTATAATAGAAATGGAAGGGAAGGGGAATTTTAAAAGGGATTAAAAAAATTTGAAGTCAAATTTAAAAGGGATGGGGAGAGACAAATTTAAGGGAATATTTATTAAAATGAAGTTGGGAAATTATTTAGAAATATGGGAATTTTTAAAAAAGTCGAATTTAAAATAAGGGGCAGTATTTTAAAAGAGAGGTGGTATTGTAAATGGAGGGTAGGGGAATTTTAATAGGGGGAAGGGATTTTAAAAATAAAAATTAAGAAAATCGAAATGTGATGGGAGGGAAAAAGGGAAGGTTAAGAGGTTAAGAGGTTAACGCAGAGTAGGGGATAACGCAAGGGAAGGGGAGGATAGGGCAAGGTGGAGGGACGACCAAGGAGAGAAGGGGAGCCATGGAGCAGGGTTGGGGTGGAGAAAATGAGAGGGGTTTAGTGGGTAGGTAGTGTGAGCGCTGTAAGGTGGGAGCGGCGTGAGAAAGGAGGCCGCAGGGAAGTGTGACAGAGCTGTGTAAGGGGGGACAGGGGCTGTAGCGTAGGGAGGGGTCGAAGTTTGAGAATGAGAGCGGTTGTGCAGGGGAGGGGGCTCGGTGTTAGGGAGGAAGAGTCGAGTGTTAGTTGAAGGGAAGGGAAATCGATGGCGTGGAGGTCATGGAGAGTGGCTGCATGTGAGGGGCCGGGTGGGGAGGGAAGGCTGAAGCCACGGGTTTGAGTGAGAGTCGATTGCAGAGTGAGTGATGGTGGGAGAGATATGGTTCAGAATTTTTTTTAAATTTTTTTTTTTTCAAACAGCAGAGAGGAAAGTAGGAGAAATGCAGAATTTTTCCAAATGTAGAGCAGGAATGGAGAGTTTCCAGAAATTTTTCCAATAGCCTAGCAACAGAAGAAATGCAGTCCAGAAGCTCAGAAATTTTCACCAAAAACTCCAGAATTTTCAAAATATTACATAGGGCGATATAGCAGCAGAAAATGTAGATTTTCTTCCAGCAGCAGAGGAGTAAGACTGAGACCAAAGAATTTAAAACAGCAGTAGATTTTTTTCAAATATACAGCAATCTACTCCATTGTAGAATTTAACAGTATTCAGAAACCCAGAAACTTGCAGAGATTTTTCAATGAAAAACTCATAATTTTTTCTCTCAGAAACCCTCTTTAAACAGTATTCCAGCAGCTCTTGAAAATGCAGATTTTAATAAGCAGAAATTGTAGAGAAAAATTAGAATGAAAACTTTCAGATGGGCAGTGCTGCCTTTCTTCAAAGCCAATGCCTGAATGCTACCAATTTTCTGAATGTTGGGATTTTGAATGCTACTCCTCTTCAAAACACTTCTGAATGGCGACAAAAACACTGCTACAAAAACTTTGAGTGCTGCAAAAATGTCAAGAATTTTTGCAGATATGCATAGGCCATAAACACAAATTGGCTCACTCAATTTGGAGCAAGGCCAGCAATCGCCTGCTCTGATACCATGTTAAACACCATGTTAAGGCACACATGGTGTATGAGGAAGAATAACACACACACACAAGAGACTCAACACACAATGAAGGATAAGCGTGAGGCTTTCTCATTTTTTCCATTATACATGATGTACATTTATAATACAATGGTGTGACTCTTGGTTTCATATTCCAAGGTCACTTGGACTCCATTGTGACTTTTCGTATTCCACACCTACCCATGTAGGATTAGGTGTTCCAACAAGTTGCATGCGTGTCAGATCCAGGGGAGACCCAGTTGAGTTCTAGGTGAAAGGGAAGTTGACTATCAATTGTAGGATTATCAGCTTGCACACATATAGGAAAACCCCCATTGGAGTGCCCATGATACTTGTGCAGTCAAGGAAGACAAGAATCCTCATCATTCAGAGATCTTTACCATTAGGGATTTCGCAAGCAAGGCAAGCTGTCTGGAGGCTGAGAATTGGCTATGTGTTGGTCAGTTTTTCATATGACAGTGTGAGACAATTAGTTGATGTACTGAGGGCTCTTGTGAGAATAATTTTGTATTTGATTGTTTCATGATCCATGATATAATATAAAATAAAAGATAGTGGGGTTTTTAGCTGTAATCTTTCCCCAAGAAATTATCTGTGTTGTGTGTGATTGATCTTTCTTCATGTTCATCTGATTAGTTATTGTGTTTTTAATTCCGAAAAATATTTGTAGAAGCTATTCAGTATTTAAATTTAGTACATTGTTAGATCGGGTGAAGCCATGATATACATGCTTGTTGTATAATGTCTACATGGTATCAGAGTATAGGAAATTGCAGAAGTGAAGCAGGAGCTGAGTTTATGACTGGATAGAATTCGAATTTGCAAAAATACTTTCTTGGTGCTATAGCTGATTCAAGATCGAAATGGATTTTAATGGCTTGAGATTAGAGTATGCACTCAAGGGCAGCTCGAACTACATTTCTTGGAAGGACAGGGTGGAGGAAATATTCAAAGACAATCGCTTGAAGGAATTTATTGACAAAGATGTTCCTAAGCCAAATGCTGCAAATGCTGCAAATCTTGATGCATGGAAAAAGAAAGTGGAAAGGGCGAGGAGGATCTTGTTGGAGGGAGTATGAGACCACATTGTCTCAAGCCTCCATGGGAAAACCACACCATATGCTATGTGGAAGGATTTGACGGATCTATTCCAAAGCAACAACGACCATAGGAAATTGGCGCTCAAAGATAAACTCAGGAAGATCAAGATGGAAAAGAACGACACCATTTTGGTATACTTAAAAAAAATTGTCCAATGTCGAGATGAACTTGGGAGTGTAAGAATAATTGTCACAGATGATGATTAGTGAGCCTAGCTCTCCTTGGACGTCCCAAGAGTTGGCATAATTATCAAGACTCTATCAATGGAAGGGAAAAGCTTCTAGATTGGGAACGACTATGGTCGGATTTGGTGCAGGAGGAGTTTAGACAAAATGCCAGAGATGGATCTTCATCTAAGCCATAAGATGAAGAAGATTGTGCTTTGGCTACCAAGGTGAAGAAGGGGAAGGGGAAGAAATTACATTCTAAATCTAAGGCCATTGAATATGGAAAGGAGCACAACATGTCCAAGGTGAAGTGTTTTCATTGTCACGAACATGGGCATTTTGCCACAAATTTTCCACAAAAGAAGAATAACAAGAAGTTTTTTGGATCTGTAGCTGGTGAGGCCCTTGCCTCGCAATTTGAGCTTGAATTCTCATTGATCGCATGCATGGTTTCAAGTGCATTGGGATCGGGGTGGTATTTGGATATTGATGCTTCCTTTCACATGACAGGAGATAAGGAACTTTTCAGTGACTTGGAGGAGAAAGATCTCTAGATGCATATTGAAATGGAAGACAACAGACGATACATTGCTACTAGGATTGGTACCATTACCTTTCAGAGGGAATCAAGTAAAATCTTTGAATTAAAAAATGTAATGCATGTACCATGTTTGAAGAAAATTTCAATCTCAGTTGCAATGTTAGAGGATAGAGGCTATGAAGTTGTTTTCAGGGAAGAAAACATTTTCCTATGACACAAAGAAATAGGGGAAGCCAAGAAGATTAGGATTTGAGTTAAGAATCTCTATTGACTTGATGTAGATGTTATTTCTACAGAGCTTCCAACCATTTTGAAGTGTGAGAAATCCATGTAATTGACCCTTGAGAGGGAGATGGATTTGCATGCAAGTGAGAATGAACCTCAATATGTGGAGCATCCACATGAGGAGGATCATGCAGTGGGAGAAACCACTCATGCAAAGAAATTTCGAGCTAGATGGGCAAAGGGAGTGCATGCAGCTACACCACCAGGTGAGAGGTGGGGCGACATGCATGATTAATCCCAAGAAGAAATTTGGGTAGGATCCTAGAGATTGTGGGTCTCATGGATCAAAACTAGCTATGGGGAGCCCATAGAGAAGCAGTATAATGATAAGTTAGATTGATGTATTCAGATGTCAAGGGGACATGAAATCAAAGTGATAGTGCCAGATACTGGAGCGCAGATCAAAGTTGACAGCAAGTGTAGAGTGCATGGATGTAGATGTCAACAATGCAGAGAATCTAGTAGACATGTGCAATAGGTACCAACAGTCATAAGACTTTGATGAAAAATGCATTATACTGATTCAGTTGTTTGGAGGCTATTCAATTTCGAAAGTGTTGCATGCAAAGGTTGCATGTGTGAGAAACATTGGAGAAATGTTGCATGCAAAGGTTGCATGTGCGAGAAACACTAGAGAAGTGTTGCATGAAAGGGTTGCATGTCGCATGCATGGAGTTGCATGTCGCATGCAAGGACATTCCTTTCTTGTTGAGAGGGAGTGTTGAAGTTTGCAACGAGAAACATTGAAATTGGCATCCAAAAACAACATTCAGCACCCACGCTTAGTGCATTAAGCACCTACACTAGGGTGAGACCCAGAGGGCTATTTTTGGTTCATGTCTATTTTTATTATCCCTTAATTAAGATGGACATTAAAATGTGATCTATTATCAATGTGTATTTAGAGTTAGAGGTTGGTTGGTGGAACATGCAGAGTAATTCTAGCTGTAATAGAGTTCGAAGTGCAGTGGTGAATTAGTTAATGCAAGTTGTAAATAATTTTAAATAAGTTAAGAGTGTTAAAGTCAGTTGTGCTAGTTGTAACTGAAGATACACTAGTGAGAGATCTAGTGAATTAAATATTAATTAATTCAAAATCAGTGATCTCACATGCAACTAAGAATTTACTATTATTAGTTGCATGCATGTCAGATCTAGTGGAGACCCAGTTGAGTTCTAGGTGAAAGGAAAGTTGACTATTAGTTGTAGGATTATATGCTTGCACACATGTAGGCAAACTACCATTAGAGTGCCCATGATACTTGTGCAATCAAGGAAGGAAAAAATCCTCATCATTCAGGGATCTTTACCATGAGGGATTGCGCAAGCAAGGTAGGCTGTCTGGAGGCTGATAATTGGCTATGTGTTGGTAAGTTTTGCATATGACAGTGTGAGACAATTAGCTGATGTACTGAGGGATCTTGTGAGAAGATTTTTGTATGTAATTGTTTCATGATCCATGATATAATATACAATAGAATATAGTGGTGCTTTTAGCTGTAAGCTTTCCTCGGGTGATGGGAAATTATCTGTGTTGTGTGTGATTGATATTTCTTCATGTTCATGTGATTAGCGATTGTGTAATTAATTCCGCAAAATATTTGTAGAAGTGATTCAGTATTTAACTTTAGTACATTGTTAGATTGGGTGAATCCAAGATATACATGCTTGTTGTATAATTTCTACAATACTTTCTTGATCTTCTTCTCTACTAAGCAGTGTGAGCTCCTCTTATTCTTTGTGCAGCTTAGCAAATCACTTATCATAATCTCCCACTCTATCAACAAAGTGCACTTGGAAGATAAAGCAGCTATCATTAAGTGGTGCGTGCTCCTCCAAATCTCTGTGCATCTCAACAGATTTCTTATCAAAGTATCCCATTCAATCAACATAGTGCACTTGGAAGATCAAGCATCTCTCATTGCTTCCAAGCATAGGGGAAACATCTATTTGTCTCTCTCCATCAACAGATTGAAAATAATTCTCCCCAGCAAGCAACAATAGACCTGAATCCACTAGAAAGAGCCTCACAAAATGATAAATGTGCCACATGCAGAGCTAATAATTTCATGATAGACAAACTAAGAGAGACAATTCAAGATTTGAAGTTCCAAGTAATGTTTGAGAATTTGTCATTGAAGAGGCAGATTGAGGGCCAAAAGGAAGAAATAGTTTCCCTAAAAGACAAATGCACTCATCTAGAAGAGACAATTTGCTATCTTAGAAGCATCACCCTGAACCAGGAGGGGGTATAATAAAACTACCAAGGAAGAAAACAAAGATCACAACAACCATCAGTCAAAAACAACTAGAATATCTCTGAAGAAAATGAAGGACCTCCCCTCGACATCTAACATCTTTTCCCAATATGTTATGTAAATGTGTTTCTCTGCTTTCTCATTTTGTAAGGCAATATGCAAAAACTGTAGTCAGAAATCTTGACAATTTTGGAAACAAGGCCTTAGGTAATCGGGACTATGCTCCCGCGCTTACCTCCAATAGCTTGATTTTCTTTAAGCCCTTCATATAATGGGAGCTTGCTCCTTTCCTTTTTTGGAATAGATAATTGAATAACCAACTTCATTAAAAAATTAAAAAAATAATAATTTTTTTATTATTAAATATAATGTTTTTTATATAATGTATTGAAATCACTAGATTGGAAACACTTCAATTATGATGAATAGAAAACTTTACAAAACAAATGAATTAATATGTGATTTTGTAGTTTTTGATACACTCTACATTAAAACATTTGTTTTTTTGGAAATTTGTGTAAATATTTTATTTTAAAAAAGTTTAAGATCTTGAAATTGCAAAATGTTTTTTAAAAACTATATTTAATTAATGATATATATATATATATATATATATATATATATAGTAACAATAATAAAACTTTAATATTAAAATAATATTTCCCTTGAATTTAATAAATCGAAATTGATAAACATATTAAAGATTATACGAAAAAATATTTTGGCATTTCCAGAATCTTATCGATTGCTAAGAAAGTACACCATCAACAAAAAAAAATCCTACACTTATTACTTCTATTTATATCTCCAATCAAGTATATTTAGAATATGAATACATTAAAAAAATAAAAACTAAAACGAAACAAAAAAACACAAAAAATAAAAAAAAATAACAAGTAAATAAAAATATTTATTAAAACATAAAAAATGAAAAAAAAGAAAAAATACCATATAAATAAGACAAAAGAAAAAAATCAAACATAAAAATGTAAAAAAATAAAAACATAATAAAATAAATTTATTTATATATATATATATATATATATATATATATATATATATATATATATATATATATAATTAACAAAAAAACAAAAAAAATAAAGAAATAATATTGATGAGAAAAAAAAATTAAACAAGAAAACAATAAAAATCATTAAAAATTAAAAATTAAATGAAATAAATAAGAAAAAAAAACATTTAAAAAACTTAAACTTATAAAAAAAATTGAAAAAAAAAAAAACAAATTAAAAATTATGAAAAAAAACAATATTTTGAAAAACAACATATTATATATATATAGAAATTTTAAAAAAATCCATTTAAAAACCAAATCGAAATATTGGGTATGCGGATAAAAACGACATATTAATTACAAGTAGTTTATAAAAAGAATGAATAAAATAGTTTAAAAAATAACAAATTTTAAGGTTTCTTTTAGGAATTTATATTAAAAGATGATGACATTTTATGTTGTTTTTTTTTTTTTTTTAAATGATTGAAATAGGATTAAAAGTAAAACAACTATAAAATGTTTAAAAAGAAATATAACATACATTTAAAAAACAAAAAAAACCATTTTAAAAAAAAAAAATTGTTTAATGTTTTTTAGTTTTTAGTTTTTTAAAATTGTTTCATTGTTTTTTAATTATTTAAATGTTTTTAATTACTTTTAAAATTTGATTGTATTTTTTATTTTTTAAACTTTTAATATTTCTCACTTTTTAAAGGTATTCTTTTAATGTAAATATCGGCGATCTTCTTTTCTTCTTTTTTGAAAATAATATTTAAAAAAAAACATCAAAAATAAATAAATAAATAGACATCATAATTAAAAAATTAAAAAAATACGACGACCGTAATTTATTTATTTTTTTATTTATAAATTTTGTTTATTGTTTTTTCTTTATATATATATAATTTTTTTTTAATATTATTTTAAATTTTTTTATATAGGAATTTTTTTAATTGATTTTTTTAAAATGTTTTTATTTCATTATATATATATATATATATATATATATATATATATATATATATATATATTTTAATTATCATTTTTAATTTTTTTATGTCTATTTTAATCATTTTTAATTTGTTTTTTTTAATATATTTTTAATTTTTTAATTTTCTTAATGCTTATTTTTTAAATTATTTTTAATAATTTATATATTTTTTAATTATTTAAAAAAAAATCAATTATTAATTTTTATATTTTTGTTTTTTTTTAATAATTTAAATAAATTTTTTTTTTCAATTTATTTATCTTTTGATTAAGTCATTTTTAAATTGTTTTGACGTTTTTTTTCTTGGGTTTTTATTATTTATTACTTTTTGTTATTTTCAATTTTTCTTGGGTTTTTATTACTTTTTGTTATTTTTTTAATTTTTATTTTTTGTATTTTTTTAATTTTTTGGTTTTTTTAAAATTATATGTTATAATTTCTTTAACATTTGATTTTGTTATTTTGTATCGTATTTTTTTGGAAAAAATACTTAAAATGTTATCTTTGAATATAAAATTCATAAAATTTGTTAATTTCTGAATTTTTTTATTCATTCTTTTCATAAAATATTTTTTTAATTCTATTTATATGCAAAAATATGTATTTTTTGTAAAGTATTTAAAATTATTATCTTCTAGTGACAAATATTTTATGTGTATTAAAGTATTAATTAAAGATATATAAATATATAAAAAATCATAACCTCAAAATATTAATGTTACTTTTTTTTTCAAATTTTGCTTACAAATTTCATTATAAAAAAAACATTGCAAAGAAAAAAAAAAACACATGTTTGGAAAACGCTTAAAAATAATCTTAAGAGGAAAAACAAGAAGATGAATAAGACAAAAATATTAAGATAATCAACATTTAAAAAAATTTATTCACACTTAATACATTTGAAAATTTAAAGTGAAAAAATGAGCCATCTAAAAAAAGGGGTTGATGCTACATCAACACTTTTCAAAATCAATATGAAAATCACTAACAATTAAAAAAACTTGATATATAAAAAAATTTAAAGTGCTAAAAAAATGCTCCCATATATATATATATATATATATATAATCAATTTTCAAAATCAATATAAAAGTCACTAACAATTAAAAAAATGATACATTAAAAAATTTAAAGTGCAAATATGCTAAAAAAAAGTGATTCTGCATCTCCACTTTTCAAAATCGGGTGTTTTTTTTTTCTACCTCAAAAAACAGGTAATCGGTAATTTTCTGTTTGATCGGTAACTATGTTTATTGTGAAATGATATTTGAAGTTTTATTAATGATGTCATATTTGGGATTTTGGTATCATCAAGAAAACCCCACTTGTTAGGATTGAATGATAAGGCCTAAAAATCCTGAACCTTTGAATTTCTGGTATTGTTAGGTTTGTTATGTTTCTACATTGAAACCCTAACTCATTAGGGTTCGGTGGAAAGTGTAAGAAAAACCCTTGTAATGTATTAGAAATATTTTCCTTGGTATGTGTGTGTTTTTATAATCAAACCCTAGTCTAATTTGTTGTCTAACTCTTGTTGATCTTTGTGAAGTTGGGTTTGACTGACACATGATATGAAATGCCTATGAATGATTATGAATTCCTAGATATATGCGTTGACCTGGTTATTGATGGTCATAAGTTTTAGGATTTGATGGAAGTCCTTGTTTGATACTCTAGGATGATGATATTTGGAAGTCTAGGGTTTTGTAGCTAAACCCTAGTAGTAGTTAAATTCTCTAGTATGTGTGATATAACAATCTGAGATCTATTTAATGATTGTTGGGGTTTTGAGAATGAAATTATAGGGTTTTGAAGTTGAACCTTAGTAGAAGCAAAAATATCTGAGGATAATATGATGTTTTGATATTTGTGTAAGACTGCTGAAATATGAGTTTTGAGGATTGATTGAAAATCTAGGGTTTGCAACTAATTCTAGTGGAATCTGGTCATATTAATGACAAAGTTGTGATTGAATTTGATTAATTCTCTTGTATGAGATCTAAAATTTGTATAAAATCCTAGTGGGAATTATAATATATATGATTTTTGAAGGTTATTATATATTTTTCTTTTGACTTGTTTTTTTTAGGGATCGTTATATGACAAAACTAATCTTTTGTAATCTTGAATTCTGAAAATTGTTTCTAGAGTTTGCTATATGTTGCAGCAAGGTATGTCATACCTTTGGAAGAAACATTTAAACTCTAGCTGAAATAAAAGATGTTATGAAGTAGTCTAGGGTTTATGACAAAGTCCCTAGAAAAATGTTGAAGAGTATATGTCTCTTTTTTGTAATTAAGTTTGGGTATCTGATATGTATAAAGTTGAAATGCTTTCGTGATTCTATTATGTCTAACTTCATGCTTCTCTATATTTTTTTGTACTTGCTACCTAAGTTGTGCATGCACGCAATATTCAATATGGTGAAGATGCTCGTTGATGTGACAAGCATGATGATAACTTTCATGGAATGGTTGGAAGCCACGAAAGATTCTCCATTGTCGTAAAGAAGTAGTAGAACTCCCTAAGTTAAGAGGGAGCCTGAATTAAATATCCCTAGGATAAGAGGATGGTTGAGAATACTCTTTGTACAAGAATGATTAGATCCTTTCTGATTAAGAGGGAGTGACAGATATAATTCTCTACTCCATGGGTCATGCACTAGACCAGGACTAATAACCATAAGTATTAGTGAAGGCCATGAGTCAGAGAAGAAAATTGGAGAATGTTGCTGAAGAATGTGTTGTTACATGAGAAGTAGGAAAGGAAAGTATATAATGAAGGAATATTTTGTCAAAGATTTGGTTGATAGTCCTACTACGATGATTTGAGAAGAAACATCTAGAATGACCCCAAAGGTTTGTATTTACATGTGAAAGTATATTACTGATTGGGGTTGTGTTTGTACAGGTGAATCTATCGAAATTTTTGATGCCATTTTTGTTACCAATTAGTTTTATTGGGAGAGATTGGTCATCCTTGATCTGTTGGATCAAGGGGTGTTGAGGATTTGCGAGTGAAGCATTTCCTCGAAGACATCGGGTCGACACCTTTTTTTGATGTCTAGTAGGGAGGGTGGCATCGGGTGGATTTTCACCTAGTTCACTAGGTTGATGGTTAGAAAGTAAGCCTGATGGTACCTATAGGGGATGAAATCTTGAGTCTACATTAGTCCCACTCGAATATATATCCTTGGTCAGGAATCTAGTTTGTGGCATTGCGGTGCCTAAATTTTTGAGTGACCAATGGATAGATTTCCCTGGTCAGGAATCTATTCCATGGAATTGTGGTGCCTAAACTTCTTAATTGTTCATATAGTATGAGATCTTCCATTGTATATGTATATGATGAATACCTCCCTAGTTAAGAGGGAGTGTTAGAAATTGTAACTAGGTTGAGTCTTCATTTGATTTATTTGAGTCATCGTGTAATGTACTTGTCAAAAGAATAAAGACAAGAATTTATTATTATTATTATTGTGGCTTATTAAAGCATGGGTTTCATTCTTGGGTCACCATGTTTTAGGTCAAAGTACCCATTGAGGACTTCTAAGATTTATTCTACGTTAATAAATACATTGTAATTTCAAAGAGACCCTTCTTGGGATTTTGAATCATGGAAAAAGGTTTAATATTGATTCAAATATGAATTATGTAACCTCCACACCAAGTTGGCCTAGAAGAGATCATGTCAGCTCATGTGGGCCCAAGAGACACCTATTCGACCTCACCTAGAGCCTATAAAAGTAAGCAAGTCAAAGTCATTTACAACACACTCTCTCAAGCTAATTCAATATCTAAAGAGTAGCTGGAGGAGTTCGAATTTTGTTTTCGGGAAGCCAAAAGAAGTGTGAGTTTCAGGGAGTCGAAGGAGAAGAAGAAAATAAAAATTTTGGTGCCTCTCTTTTTTTTTTTTCGTGCTTTATATTGGTAGATTGAAGTATTCCAAGTTTTGTTGCTATCAGACGTTGTTGTTGTTACCTATTTGAAGTTGTTGTTGTTGTTTCTTCTAATTGAAGTTGCTGGAAACGGGTCAAAGATCTGGGAGGATGACTTGGTGTGGAGGGAAGCTCTGGTACATTTCTAGGGTGAAGAGTCTCAAAGAATACTATTGAAAGGAAGAATTATCTTGAATTGGTTTTCCCCTCGAGGGGGTTTTTTTCCCTCGCATGTGCCTACATTTGGTGTCCATTTTTTTATGTGTTGCTCTTTGGTAATTTCTTGACGAACTAAAAGAAAGAAGATATAAAGAATCGTAATAATAAGAAACATCGAAAGTAATTATCAAGAATAAGAAAATATTTTTGCCTTTCTAATTTTCTAACAGAATGGCATTAAACCATGCAGGAATAATTGGGGCCATTGGAGGACACCATGGCATGATTATACGATGAGATGATTCTCCTACAAAAATTGGTTTGTCCTCTTGCTGGCATTTAGAAGAAGGCACATGAATTGGTGAAACTCTTGAAGGTAGAAACTGATAATTTGATCATATTTATGAGTGGGATGCCAAGTATCCATATGCTCTGCAACATTTGGAGAATAAAGATAGGATTTCTATAAATATGGATAGAGTTCAATTGAGACTCCACCGCCAAAACTACATGTGTATTGTAAAACAATCAATTAGTAATATTGATGTATATAATCGACTACACAATGCTTTTGATTCTCTAAGACAGAATCATGTGATGTCTTCAATAGGTACACTTGAAGCAATCAAAGGTAGGGAGACCATCTTCCCAGAGATCAGGAAATACATTGAGTAGATCAAGTAAGAAACATAATATGAAGGCTTTGAGGTAACCAAAGAAATTATTCTGCAGTAAGCCGTTGCATCGGTCAAAGTTCATATGAAGCTTTCATGTATGTGGAATAATGTACAGTCAAACTCTAAGAAAATATTGACAGAGGCATTGGAGGTGAAGATGTGCTACATTGGGGACTTGCCAGTTCAGGTCAAAGTCATCTCCACGAAGTTCAGAGCTTGGCATATGTAAATTACAAATGAGATCCATGAGGAAGCAAATGACTTACCAATTTGAGGAGTCTTTATCCCATTATCAAATTTGTCTTATATAATTATCGTCTCATTTGTAATTTTTGTTATGTAATAAATGGTATGTAATGAAGTCCAAGGGACACAAGTGGAATGTGAATATCCACACATTGGAATGTAGTGAGTCATGTATAGAATATGAGTACTCATAGAATTCAAAGAGTTATGAGGAAGCTCAAAGGTCATTTTTATTTGTTATAAATAGCTCCTCATAACTCAAGGAAAGGGCTTGTATTCTAGAGGTCTATCATCAGCCTCTCTTGTAATACATAGGAGATAGATCATTCTTTGGAGAAGAAAGTTGTGGATTCATGTTCCACTATTGGATACAGTGTTTCACCTATGTAACAGTGTACCTGGGATCTTACACTTTGAATTAGAAGCTCAATGAGACAACACTTATTCATACATGTATCGTAGATATAGTAGGAATATTATTGTTATATTTATGCTATATGTTTCTTTAATCATATGCTAATGGTTAATGAACTAATTCATTGATTATATATGGTTATTATTGAATGAGTGTTGTTATGCTTTAATGATTGTTTTTTATTATGTGGACTAATCTACAGGTATTTAAAAAATGTTTATCTTTCTTCTTGGGTCCTCCTTTAGGATAATACTATTACTTTTCTAACCGGTGGCTCATTTTCCTTACCAGTGATTGAGGTCTCCCTCATACACCTTACATTGGGTGTCTCACAAAGCCCGCATCCTTGCTACCCCAAAGAGGTGTTGTGTTCTCTTATGTTTGATCATAACCAAGGAATATATTTAAAAACCTTTACAACGAAGGCCAAACTGTATGATCGGATGGGAATCCTACGTGAAACAGTGTGAGGTCTAATTGAGACTCCACATTGGAGGGATCCCCTTACAATGTTGGTGACATCCAACACCATCAACATTTTTGGTGCTAGAAGGAGGGTCAGATGACAAGCCGAGCCTGCGAATTCTAATTGAATCTCTTACCTTTAATGGCTTCATCCCATATCATAATCTCAAGGTGTTTTTTCTAAAGCATTAGATATTTCAATCCACGTGGAATTTTTACATAATTTTTCACTTTTTAAATTCAATGGCAAGGTTACAACCACCATCCTTGATTATGTTATTGAATTCATTCAATTATTTTTTTCAAGTGGAATTTATTCTGAATACATCATTGCGCAGTTGTTTACCCTTACATTAGACAGTCATGCTAAGAAATGGTGTTATTCTCTACCTACTGCTTCCATTTCATATTTCAAGAAATCGGTTAACGAACTACGATGTGTTTTTCACAAATATGAATATCAATATGTTTTCATTGAAATTGATAAACTTAGAATGGAACCGAATGAATACCTTAAACATTTCGCTGGTCGATTCCTTCATATTCTCTATGAATTTATAAATGAGGATGTGGACTAGAAATTCTTGGATGATAAGTTATGTTTCTTAGTCCAGGAGTCAAGGAAATGTTTTAAATCTGATTCATTATTCCCTCCTGATCCAAAATAATTTTAGCATCCTCAGGAAGAACCTAACTTACCTTTTTCCCCATGTCCTCCTCCTTTTGATGTTCTGTGTTTCAAACCTCAATCTATCATTAAATTGGAAGATCAATTTGGAGATGAAGATTTTATTTTTCTCTCACATATTTCCCCTAATGGTGATTCATATGAACTTATCAATCAAACATCTTCCAATATTGATATTCCACCAGTCGATCCTTCAAATGTTAATTAAATTGAACCCTTGGATGATCACGACCCTGACTATTTCATTTTCTCTGAATTATATGGTGATTATTGTTCAAGTAATATGGATGAATATTTTTTCTTACATGTAGATTTGGATTTGCAGTGATTTCAAATGGAGTTTGATGTGATTATCAAAGAGTTCCTTTCAATAATACATCCTTTTGATCAAGAATATGGCATGCTTATCATTGAATTTTTTTCAGTAATCTTGAAAACAGGTCTTCTCTTGAATATCATGATTTAAATAATGAATATTTTTTTGATAAGAAGCTGACCATGTTTTCTCAAGATTCAAAGATAAGTCAGGTGAGTAGGACACTTTAGTCTACGCTAATGGTTATATCAGGTTCCTATCACCATGGCAGTATTTGTGATTTTAGTCAGTTTCTGATTCTCTTGTATGATTTCATCATTAATTTCATGAAATGGGATGTTGAATATCTCCTAAGGGATGCTTATTTTCTTCACATGAAATTTTTCAACCCCTAGGGGAGGAAATTTAATTTTACTATTGAACTTCCACTGCTACATCCCATGTCAAGCAAATCTCTAATATGTAATGTAGAAATAGGGAAGAATATTCATGAATATTTTTCATCATCCATTAAAGAATATCACATGCACACAAACTTGGATTGTGGTCAACCCGTTAATATCACTTATGACATGGATTTTTCTTTGTTCAGTATTTCTTGTTTAATTTTCCCTAAATATTGTCTCCATGATCCTTTTGTAGACTCATTAGAAGATTATTTCCAATCCAGACCCATGTTTTGTGGCATTCACTTGCATGCACTTCGTTGAGTCTTGTAGGTCATAGGCCAGGTGATTATTGTTGTTGTGGAGTTTTTCATTTGAAAGAGAATTCGAGTGTAATACATCGTTGTGGTTGCACTTCCTGTTTTCATTTTAAAATGCAATTGTTTGCATGGTTTACCTTGCTCAATGCACTATTTTTTGTTTTTATTCGACAAGATTACATCTTTTGGTCCAAAGGTCGGGAGAAGCTTCTATGGATGCATTGGAAGTTCGATTTTACATGACTCGACCCTGTATTTTTTAGGTTAGGATAGGATAGGTTGCATGTAGTTATATGCATTTCATTTTTGTTGTGTGTTTTCATCTTTCATGTTTCAATTTTATTCTTTTGGTTTTATTTGTCTTTGAATAAATTCATTTTGAGCTTTGAGATGACGTGGCTAATATTTTGTCAATGTTAAGATGTAGTAACATGCAACCCTTGGCTTATCTATTTCCTTATTCCTTGACTTGGTTTATCTCTTTCGAGCTTATGATTTTCCGATGGAAAATATGATCCTTCAATTGGGAACCTGTAAGAAAACCAGGAATCCCACATTTATTTATGATTCCCCATTCTTGCACTTAGTCCTATCTGCGTTAGTGTGTTTGGTGCATGCATGTATGAAATCACAGCAACTTAAGGGGTGTGGTTTACCCTCTTAAGTTATTAGTCACAGGCAGAAAAATAAGTAGAGTCGAGCAAGTTTGTGGAACAAGCTAGAATCATAAACATACTAGATAGAGAAATATCATGCATATATAAACTAAAACTAAAACAAATAAATAAAAGCTCTGAATAGAGTCAAACAACTACAACAATCCAAATGGTGGCTCTTCGACCCCTCTTATTAAGTGCTGGTAGGAAATGAGGATGAAACTTTAACCCTCTTGCCAAAGGGCCCCTAGAACATGGGTTCTAAGTCTCGATCCAAGGATGTTTTTACTTCCAAGCTTGCTTTGGTGCAAAGTCTCCCTCTCTCTACTATGGTGGACTGAACTTATTAGATGGCCAACAATTGAGTCCCCTCTATCTTCAGCTCCAGATCACACACTGCTAGTATTGCTTCGGCAATTTTGGCCAACATAACAATGTGCTCTCAAGTTCTTCATCTCATGGTGGCCTTATATAGGAGAATTCAAATCCTCCTTCCCTCTCTTGGTACATTATGGATGGTGACCCAAGAGAGGGGGATGACTCCTTTGTGTGCCAAAAATATTCCATTGTTTTCTCCCTTGATGTATAATGAGGCTTTGGTGGTTGTCCTTAGGCAGCTTCAAGTGTGAAATCAGTGTCTTGGAGTGTTCTTTTTGTGGTCCTGGAAAGTGACTTTCACCACTCCTAGGATTGCGTGTATTTTAGGTCGAAAGGTGCACAAAGGTGCTCTTCACGAAGGATTATGCACGCAAAAGCATTTATGACTTACTAAAATTTGATTTTTCCTTAGGCCTTAGGGATTTTAAATATTTTCCAGATTCTCTAATGTATTTCAGCCTTGTAAATCCTTCTACATGACATTAAATAATTTCATGTTCTGCTTGTATGATTTTCCAGTGTTAACAGTTGCCCCCTAATCTGTGAGGTCTAAGAAGAACTGTATAGCTGAAATACATTATAGTTTTTTTTCTGTATATTGTGCGTAGAGAGAGAGAGACCTGCGTGAATCTTGGAATTGGAAACACCCTGCACCGGTTAAAAGAATGACCATGTCCTATGAGACCCCTGTAAGAAAATATGATATAATATATATACAAATTTTCTATGAGGCAGGTATGTCCCATGCACGTGATATTGTGGCTAGTTAAACAAATATTTTTGACAGATACATGTTCTGTCTGTGTCACTAATATGGTAGTGATCTGGTGGTTGCTAACGACGACTATTGACACCCTCTGGGGCTTCTTTTATTTGACAATAGGTGGAATGTGGTACCCATATGCATAAACTTGGTATGGCATATAGCTGTGCATTGTATGCATAAGTGTTGGTTGGGACCTTCCCGTGTAAGCATTGCTGAAAGAGACGCTTGTGAAGGCATAGGTCTTCGACGAATTTGATCAAAGTGCAATGGTTGTAAGGTACAATACCATCTTGACATGAGAGCTTTTGTTGTAGTTGAATGTCAGGAGGATCGATGACATATGTGGGAAATGATGTCTCCCATAGTGCCACCTGAGGATGCCCCTTTATGGAGAGGGGTGATCCAAGGTATCGCTTCTTTTTTGGAAAATAGGTGTTGAAGTCGACAAAAAGGATGCCTCAATCGAATGAGGGGTCGCTAATATGAAGGGTCAAGGACCTGGGTGTGATGGGTTTAACATGGGCATGTTGGCGAGGGGTGACTGAAAACTTGATGATGGGGATTCAGTGGCCCAAGGTTGGAATATACTAAGCAGTTTGGAGACAGTCATAGTTATTTCTGATGGGGAAATCCCTGGAGTCAGTAGGACTTCCAGGGTGGGTATAAACTGGCTATGAATGTCATGGTGGCTTATGCGTGGGGGTGTAATATTCCGACCAAGGGTGTTCAGGGATTGTTTCCATGGTAGAAAAGATGGATGAGAGGGTGGGGGACGTAGTGCACTGTTTTTGGTCTTTGTACACTTACCAAAAGAATAAAATAATGGGGTTTGTTTTGTACAAAACATAGAGACGGGTGCCCCAAAACATGAAAGTGTTCGCTCACTGATGTTGTGAGGAAGGTGTTTTGTTGAGGGTGGGGGTCCCATTGGTTGGTCTCATGCGCGAGAGTAGATGAAAAAGTATAGCAGATGGGATTATGCTGGCAAAGGTATGTTGGGCTAAATGCGAGGTGCGGTAGTGCGCATTTGATCTGCTTGTACAACCTGGTCATCCGGGAAGGGGGTTTTATTTTGTATGGTAAAACTTGACCTTTATGCATGGTGGGTGGATGGGCATGAGGTGCTTCCTAAACAAAATGGTATGGTCATCACTTTTGCTGTGATATATGGTCTACTGTGGGTGACGAGCACCATGGAGGGGAGGCTCTGCTGACCAACAAGGATGTTTATCATGTGTAGGGTGAGGTGACGACAAACACGGTCAGATATGTGGAACCTCTGATTGATTTCTAATGGAGAAATGATGTCAGGATATGCAAAGTTTTCTAGGACTCTATCATGTTGGGGGTAGAATGATACCTGCTCTGGAACTTTCAGTTGGATCGAGTTGTTAATGGTTTGCGATCTTTTCCTGCAAAAACAACTAACTCAAGTGAAAGCATCTTCTTTATCAAATATTATTGAAAGTCATGAGATTTAAATAAGAAGATGAGAGAGGGCACACCTACTGGAACTGATTTTTTTTTTTGGAGTGTGAATGTGTGGCATCGCCTCTGTTAGTTATGGAGTGTTGATCATGGTGTAGCTTATGGTTCGAAGAAAGGACCTTCTGATCTCTCGTTATGGTCCTCCCAAGTTTTTGAAAAGGGCAATATATAGGTGAATATGGCCCTAATTCAATTATTTTGTAATTGTTGAGTTCTTAAGAGATCATAGGCTTCTGCGTAGCATTTCTTGCCGTTGCGGTCAACCTGAGCACCAGGGATTAGTGATGTCATGCCTAGGTAACCTCCATGACGTCTTGCACTTTAATTTTTTCAATCTGATGGTACTAGGGACCATACAAACTTGGTTTGTGCGGATTCTGAGAGCGCACCCTCTATGCATATTTTCTAGGGATATGCGCACTTTAAGTGCTCTTTTCCCCTTATTTGGCATGCCTGTGGAAAATACAGGTGTGCCCTTAGCGCACCTGTCTGAGGGATAGGCGCACAAAAGGCCAAGGCAATTTTTTTTTTTTTTTTTCCTATTTTTGATGTTTTTTTCTGTTGCTGATGGGTTCCTATTTTGATGACAGGTTGTTGTGGAGGGAGAGGGATTGGCATGAGCTCTGAACTGCATTGGTTGCTGATGCAGGGGTACCCCGTCAGCTGGTGCAATGGGGGCTCCTGAAGTTCACGGAGAACAAGCTTCTTCAGTCGCAGGACCGATTGCTTCGTTACTTGATACAACATTGGTGCAGGAGGCGCAACATGTTTGTGTTGCATGGGACGAACCTGGTCATCCGTCCTAAGATGGATGTATATTTTTTTACTGGGTTACTACCTCATGGTGAGGCGTTGAGGTATGTACTCCCTTCCGGGAGAGTGGATTTGGAGAGGTTTCAGAGACGTCATTATGGTGGGGCACCTCTTACGGAGGGGTGCATCAGCATTGCATCAGTGACAGATTTGGTATAGCGATGTGCTCTGGCTGTGATTGTGCGACTCACAGGGTCGTCAGCTCTACATCGGGCATATGGCCCATAGGTTGGAGTCTTGTGTTAGTTGAAGTCTGGACACTTCTATGATTTTGCCTATTTTTTCTATGAAGGGATGGTGACACAGCTCAACAAGGTCCAGAATGGATCGAATTTGTTTGCATACGCCAGTATTTTGTGTAGCATTATGTACAAGAGGGTGGTGCTGCTGAGAGCAATGGTGGCAGTGCCTCTTAGGGGCCACGGGAGCCTCGTATGAGGAGGTGGGCTCTGGTGATGCTGCGAGGTGGTGGGGGCATGCTGGGGCGTTACTGGAACGCCATGACAGAGGCCTGGTTCGATGTGAACCCCCAGATGTTCTTGCCATTCCCATATGCAGGGATGGACTTTCAGAGGGATCTAGAGATGGGTCTCCCTCCTGGTTATGCTTGGGGGTCAACAGGCACATTTTTAATGTTTTCTGCATTTATTTCAGTATATATGTGCTTATGTGTTTTTATGGTGACATTGACATAGTTTTGGTTGCTCTTTGCAGATGTTGGCGAGGTAGGTCGCCCCATGGCTCGATTGGTCAGCCACGGTCCTCTTCGGAGACCTCCGGGTGATCTTGGAGGGCAGGGAGGAGATGCTTCTAGAGAACCTGCTGGTGGACCTGGTGGTGGTGCTGGCCCTTCCAGAGAGGTCAGAAGCTCGGCCGCTATCGAGGCTGTTAGCACCTAATTTGAACCTTAGGCTGAAAGAAGGCAAATCAGGGTAACCTCAAACCATGCTCAGCCTTGTAGCTAGCCCTACAAGGTCAGGAGAGGGCTCTCTTCGTGAAAAATATTCAATGAAATATAAATGCAAATGATTTTAGGCTAGGTATAGTAGCTCAGAATGTTAATAGTTTTTCAGGATTGTATGGATCAAATGGGGTTGGGCAGTTTGAATCTGGGGAATTAAATCAGAGATACAGGGTATTTTATGGGGCAAGGTAGGCAGGATTTTAACAACTTAGTTTTAATAATGATGGAATGTGTAACACTGGTGAGAAGCTGAAAAGGGCATAGGAGATGGATCCTCTTCAAACAGAAAAAAACATAAATTATTGAATGATTTTCCCAAGGCAGAGAATTATACAATGCATTCTACCTATCTATCTTGAAAAAAATCCAAACATAAATATGAAGGAGTGAATGGAAAACATAAAAATTAACAGATGATCACAAAGGAAAGAACAGTGCTAAAATCCATACCACACGGATCCCATAAATCAGTGCTGCATTTCTTTATTAATTCCTTTCCAAACTATTACAAATGGAGCGCAGATCATCCTTGATGCTTTCCAAACTAATCCCACTATAACCCCCCCCCCCTTACAAATGACTCGGAAATTACATTAAATAGATTGGTTTCAAGGGGGGCAGATCCACAGAAGGAGGAGCCTTTTCACCTGCCTAGAAACTGAAATTGGAACATAGAAAATAAACCAACAATATTCCCCTAAAAAGAAGGAGTAATAAAACATTTTGACCATCTGGAGGATTTTATATTACACCCATGAATGAAAGGAAGAAATCTGTAAAACAGATCCTTTTTAATCCCTTTAGAAGAAGCCAAAATGATTCTGTGTTTACAGTTAGCTCTTGGCCTTTATTTTTTGAAGAAAAACCCTTTGCCGAAAAAATGCCTTTGAAACCACTGAAAATTGAATTTGCTGCTTTAATGAAGAAAAGTCCCCTTTCATTGAAAAAGAGTGAAAGGAAAGGATGGTGGGCCCAAGGAAAATCGCAATCGCAAATTGCAGCGGAAGGGAAGCGAGAGTGAAGTGCTGGTAGGGATTTTCCAATTGTGATATACGATTCATCGCAATCGCAAATCGCATCGGCAGAGGGGGGGGGAGGGGGGGGGAGGGGGGGGGAGGTTGTATTGCAAAATAAAGAAACGCGACGAAAAACTTGCGATGCGATGGGAGATATGCGATGGGCGGAAAGCTTTGGTGGGACCGGGAGGAATCACAATCGCAAATCGACAGAGGAGTGGTCATAACACATGGTGGGGGTGCAAAACGTGCGATGTGATGGAATATAGACCAAAGATAAGAGAGCGGAAGGAATTATTTTTAAAACAAACATAAAATGAAAATTTCCGCTTTACACAGAGAAAAACCTTTTTCTTTTGAAAAGAGCAGAAGGCTTTTCTGGTGGGACTGAGGAGAATCGCAATCGCAAATCAGAAAAGGAGTGGTCATAACACATGGCGAGGGTGAAAAACGCACGATGCGATGGAGTATAGACCAAAGATAAGAGAGCGGAAGGAATTCTTTTTAAAACAAACATAAAATGAAAATTTCCGCTTTACACAGAGAAAAACCTTTTTATTTTGAAAAGAGCGGAAGGCTTTTCTGGTGGGACCGGGGAGAATCGCAATCGCAAATCAGTGGAGGAGTGGTCATAACACATGGCGGGGGTGCAAAACGTGCGATGCAATGGAGTATAGACCAAAGATAAGAGAGTGGAAGGAATTCTTTTTAAAACAAACATAAAATGAAAATTTCTGCTTTGCATAGAGAAAAACCTTTTTCTTTTGAAAAGAGCGGAAGGCTTTTCTGGTGGGACCAGGGAGATCACAATCGAAAATTGGCGGAGGAGGGGTTTCAGAATTAAACGTTGTGGGAATCGCCGATTGCGATGGGTGATATGCGATTAATCACATCGGGGAATTGGAAGAGCTGGGTCATGAATTTGCGGGAACGCTGCGAAGTTGCGATGCGATCAGATCAGAGGAAGGAGATGCGATGCGATCGGAGGTGGGTAAATCGCATCAGAAGTTTTCATCAGAAGCGTTCAATCGAAGTGTTGCGATTTTCAACCCGTGAACTTTTGCGATGTGATCAATCGCATCGAAGGTTTGTAGGAGACAGAAATAAAAGTTTCAAAGGGGCCTTTGCGATGAAAAATTTAAAATCATATGAAAAGATAGAAATTATAAAGTTTAAGGTACCAAATGAGAAAGAAGTGTAAGGTTAGGCCTTTTGGGGGCTTTTATTCATTTAGGCATATCTTCCAATCCAGATGTCAGTTTTGGGAGTATGACATATCGTTGGAAAGCTCTTTCTAGGCTCCTTCTAATGAACATACTCTGAACATGATTTACAATAGAAATCCAGTGAAGAACACCTTTGACAAGAAGGGTGGTGGCTTTGTAGAGATAGTAGCTTCTTACATCAAGCTTAATAGAACAACTCTTTGATTTTTCCAGATACTGTGCCTTTGAGTTTATTTGACCTCATCATGACCTTGCTGATACTTATTGACACTTGACTCATTAATTTGACCATGATGAGACCCTAGAACCTAATGAGACCAACCCTATGACCTAATAACATGATTTTCGGAGTGAAAGTGAATCATGACTGAAGACCATAGAGAGGAGAATCAACAAGTTTCTCATGAGGGAAAACTGATGAAAGACCACTGCCATCAATGAATCCATGACATAATGGAATGATGAAAATTTATGGTATGCGACTCCTACTAAGCAATTGCAAAAGAGAAAATTTGATCACTGATGGCAGTATGACAAAACTGACACTAAAATTGGCTCCAATGGGGAAGGTAGCTCCTTGGAGGTGCCAAGAACACCGTAGACCAATTAGCCTTATCCATTGGGAAAATATGGTCAAAATACTGAAAACTGACACAATGCAGACTGACTCTGACTCAACTATGACTGAAAAAGAAATTAAAACTAGCAAACCTTACACATATCATTCAAGTTTCATAGCCTTCACCTCGGGCCCCAAACTTTAATGACTGTGACATATTTTTCGATCCATTATCTCAAAAGTGGTAGTGCTTCAAAAGCCTACCATTCACTAGCCCTCCAGGGAAATCTTGGCCGTCCATCTTTGTGAGCAAGAAAGCACTCTGACCCCTATATGCTGAAATCTTATATGGTCCTTTCCATAGGTTATAAAACTTACCATGCTTCCCTTTGTCCTCATTTCGTGCATCCCATCTCAACACCACATCTTCCAACTGAAATTTCTCTACTTTGGTTTTACGGTCATATATTTTCTTTATCTTTTCCTGCAATTGGATAGCGTTCTGAGAAACTTCCTCCATTGTTTGTTGAAGGTGGATCATTTGATTGATCCTTCGCTGGTTATCATCCTCTTCGCTACCAGCCTCTTGCAATAGTCTCATGACCGGGACTGTAAGCGATGTAGGAAACACAGTATCAGTGCCATAAACTAATTCAAATGGTGACATACCTATGGATTTCTTGCAGCTAACTCTATCTGCCCATAACACGTTGATGAGATTTCGATGCCAATTCCTCTTATTTGTTTCCATCATTTTCTTGATTATGTTTATCAGAGATATATTTGATGATTCTGCCAGGTCGTTGCCTTGTGGGTAGTATGCTGTCGAATGGCTCAACACAATATTGTATTTGTCGCAGAATTCCGCCATCTTCTTGGATCTAAATGTTGTTGCGTTCTCTGTTATGATTTTGTGAGGGCAACCAAAACGAGACAAGATATTTGATTCTAAGAATTGAATGATTACCATATCCATGGCCTGCCTTGCTAGAATGGCTTCGATCCATTTGGTGAATTAACTGGTACCTATCAAGATCCATCGATGTTGTGCTGATGATGTGGGATGGATTTCCCCTATGAAATCAAGTCCCCACTACTGAAAAGGAGCATTTACTTGAACTTGTTTCAAAGGAAGAGGAAGTAATTTCCTTTTTCCTTGGAAAACTTGACACTCATGGCAGCTCGTCACTGTTTTATACAAATCTGAAAATAAAGTGGGCCAATAATATCTTGCTCTTAACACTTTGTTATATGTTGTTGTCCAAAACAAATGACCACCACAATCACCTTTGTGAAAGTCATGCATCACCTGCTGAGCCTCATCTTCAACCAAACAATTAAGAAGAATATCTCCTGGATCTTTCCAATAAAGAGCACTGTTTAAAATATAGAATTTAGTAGACTTAAGTTTTAGTGATCTACCTTTGCTTCTAGACATCTCGGGAGGGGGTGAAAGATGTTGGAGAATGTAAAATATGTCTGAATACCATGGGGATTGTAGAAAAATGTATGAAACCAGAACAAGCAAACCATCATCCTCATCCTCCGACATTGCTGCTATGAGATTTATATCCAGGGCGCGCAGGTTGGATTGTGCCATTAGTTTTGCTAAACCTTGTCCTTTAATTAACTTTGTGGGTTTGATCTCCAAATCATATTCCAACATAGTTGTTATCCACTTACCTCTTCTTCCTTTTGGGTCAGTTTGCATCAACACATCTTTTACTACTGCATTAGGAACATATGCTATTGTATGTGAATGAAAAATGTATACTCTAAAATCCTTCAATGCTTTTATAAGAGGAAAAGCTTGTTTCTCAATGATATTATACCACAAGGCAGCATCTCGAATAGTCCTACTGAAAAAGGCAATGGGCTATTCAATCTGATCTCTCTTTTGCATTAATACCGCAGCCATGGTATGCTCCGATGCAAATGAGAATATAATAAAATCTTGAGTGTAGTCAGGACTAATCAATACTGGGGAATTGGACAGAGAAAACTTTACCAGATTAAATGACTTGATAGCCTCCTCACTCCATTTGACAGTGTTGTCCTTTTTCAACATGTTAGTCATTTCTCTTAAATTTTCAGCCAAATTGGGTATAAATTTGCGCAATAATTTGATCTTACCATTAAATGCCTGAATCTCTTTTTTATTATGTGGGAGGTCTATGTGCTGAATCACCTCCACTCTCGAAGGATCGATGCAGATACCGTCTTTAGAGATGATATGCCCCAGCAGCTTGCCCTCATCCATAGCAAACAGACTTTTCTTCGGATTGAGAGAAATCCCAAACTTTCTGCATCGATGAAATACAATTCTCAAGTGGTGCAAATATTCATCATCAGAATCAGAAAACATTGTTAGATCATCCAAATAAACAACCAGAAAAACATCCTTTTCATTGGCAAAAGCAATGTCCATTTCTCACTGGAAAGTGGCTCCAGCGTTCTTCAAACCAAATGGCATTTTGGCATATTGGAAAGTTCCCCAAGGTGTTGTGAAGGTAGTTTTGTCTTGATCTTTTTCATGCACCAAGATCTGATTATAGCCTGAGTAACCATCGAGTAGTGACATCCTTGATTCTCCAACTACTCTTTGCAGGATATGGTCCATCTTCGGAAGTGGATAGTTATCCTTCAAGGATACTCTATTCAGATTCCGGAAATCTATACACAAACTTATCTCTCCTGTCTTTTTACGTACCGGGAAAAAATTCGAAATCCAATCATAAAATCTAATTGGGACAATGATACCAGCTTTATACAATCTGTTTACCTCTTTTTCGATGGATGGAAGCATCTTTGGGTTGATCCTTCTCAGCTTCTGTCTAAATGACTTCTGATCCGGCTTGATGGGAATAGTATGTTGAATTATATTTTTGTCATACACCTTCAAATTTGAATAATCCCACGCAAACACATCAGAAAATTTAGAAAGTAATTTAACATGTTGTTCCTTTACCTCAGGGGACAATGGTTTTGACAACTTCACAAGCTTAGGCTTGTCATTTGTTCCAAGATTAACACCTTCAACTCCTTTATCAGTAGGCACCAAGCTCGGTTTCTTTGCAACCTCATCTTGATCAAAAAGCTCCTCTAAAGGTATGATACCTCTAGGAATTACATTGTCTTTCAGCTGCAATACATCCATTTTATTTGCTTCGATTTCTTGATCATCGACATCATAATCACCCTCTATGAAAGTATCCTTAAATTTTCCTTCACTCTACAAAAAAGCATTTATTTCATTGTCATCCCAAAACACTTGCCAATACCTTAAATTATCCGGAACAACAGGCCGATGTTTGACATAGATTTCAAATTTGTTGCTGGAATTCATTGGAATCTTTAAATTAGTTGTAGTAGTGGCAATAGAATCTGAAATAAGATTCTGCATTCAGGGTACTGCTATCAAAGTGTATTAAGGAAACTTCCTCAAGATGTATAGGACTGCATTTATGTAGGCCCTCAATCGCGGATGTTTTGCTTGATACTCTCCTTTTACCTGTTTTATTATCAACTCTGAATCTCCATAGACAAAAATCCTCTTTGCCTTTAGCTTCTTCAAAATTTTCAAACCTGCAATCAAAGCTTCATACTCTACTTCATTGTTAGAGCAGTCAAAATCCAATTTGTAAGCACATACTCTAACATTACTAGGAAATTTTTCAGGCTGGAAAACAGGGCTCCGAATCCATATTCCTATACCAGCACCGTCCTTACCAACAGCTCCGTCAAATTCCATGCTCCAAAGGCCTTCTTCTTCTTCTGCTAAATGCTGAAATTTTTCTTCTTTCTCTACTTTATCTCAACTGATTTTTTCATTTTTCAGTTGTTCATTTTCCTTTTGCTGCTGGCAGGCAGGAAGCTTAGAAATGCTTGTTGCTTTATCTTTTTCCTGTCTAAGGACTTCCCTAAAATTTTCTGAAATTTCAGGTACCTCATCTACTTCTACCAACTGAACATTTTCATCATTCAAACCACCATCTGAATATAATACAAATGACTCTAAATATGTGTGGACTGCATTAATAGGATGATTAACTGGCTTTTCTTTACTAGTGATCATGTATTTCATTTTCTTCTCCCTGTATAGTTTTCTCAACTGATCGAACACGGGAATGGTGGCATAAGAGAATTCAAGTTGTATGGTTCCTTTCAGTTTCACACCCCATGAACTAGACAAAAGCATTCCAAACCGTGGTGGAACATCGGCAACAACCACATCCATCAGAACATTCTTGGCTGGGATTTGATCTAAAGATACCACCAAGTCTTTGATAAGACCAATACAATGGACCCTACCGGAGTCAAAGGAATACAAATCATGGTATTTTCGGGTAATATCAAGACCCAAATTCTCCATAATGGCTTTGGGCATCAAGTTATGCGAGGCTCCAAAGTCCAACATAGTGTTATGTAAAATGAACTCATGCAATCTAAGAATCAGGTAGAAGGGAGGGACTTCACTCTCTTCAGACTGACCTTCTATGGCTGGACCACAAATGAGTTCAGGATAGTCATCTTCAACATTTACCATATCTGATATAGAATCTATTTGCAACATTCTAGATACTTGATTTTTATAAGTGTTGTTTTTTACCAACTCAGTCAAAGGCATGGACACCTTCAACTTAGCTATTTCATTTTCTAAATTAAAAGATGGAACTTTTTCTACCTCTTTGACGGGAGGATCTTTCTTCTCCACTTGCTCCTTTGTTGCGCTAAGCTGATTCTTTTCATTTGCAATGTTAATCGCTGAGGATGCCTTGCTGGGAGAGGGATCAGCAGGATCTTTACCTTTTATTTGAGTATTTGAGGAGTCATTCTTCGATTGCAGCTCTTTCCTTTTTTGAATTGCATTGATTGGCACATCTATGCTCCTCAAAGAATACTGCTTCTGTTGCGTTGACAAAGAGTTCATATATCCTTGTTGATAATCATCAGACTCATCCTCTATCGCTACATCATTGGCCAATATGGAATCTTCATCTTTTCGAATGTCTGGAATCGCTGTATATTATTCATCTTCTGTTAGAAAAATGGGTGCCCCATCGGCATTGAAGAAATGGTTGGCTTCAACTACCAGATCATCATCATCATCTGTTTCCATTCCCTGAACATAATTTTGCTGCAAAGGAGTTCTAATCTACTGCTGTTGCATAGCTGGGTCCTGCACTTTATGTTCCCTTTGCTTAATTCAGAATTGTGGCTGCTGTTGTCCTCTAAAATTCAGATTCCTGATTTGTGCTTTAGGTCTATCTGAAATAGTCAACCGGTCAACCATCTTCTCTATTGTTCGGAGCAAATTATCCATCTTCATATCTAAATTAGATGCTTCTTCTTTCACAGTTACCCTCTTTTCGGATCTTTTCCGCGCTCTTCTGGCCAGCAAGCTATTTTGATTACAACTTTAAGGAGCTGAAGAATTTCACGAAATTGGTAGCAGAGGGCCCCTGCTATTCGAGGAGGTTTTACATTTTTTCTAGATAAGTCATTTTCAATTCTGTTTTGTCATATTTCCTTACTTAGATTTCTTTCTGAAATCATAGTTTTTAGCATTATGTTTCATGTCATTTTCTTAGATAAAGGATCCTCATGGTATTGCAGTTAGTCTCTCTCTCAAGCTCTTCCAATACATCTCTATTAAATGAATGGGATTCAATTGTGATATTATGAGTTATTAGTGTTTCATTTTTTGTTATTTAGTTAAAAAGAAGATCCTCATTATAGTGCAGTTAGTCTCTTTCAAAAGCTTTTCCAATAAACCTATAATTCACGAATGAGACTAAGTTGTAATATTTTGAGTTATTGATTGTTTTGCTTCATAGAAGATCCTTATCACATTATGATTAATCTCTTTCAAAAAGCTCTTCCAATAAACCTCTAACTCATGAATGAGATTTAGTTGTAATGTTATAAGTTGTTTCAGCATTTCCTTTTATGTTTTAGGAGATTTTCATTGCATTAGAATTAATATTTTTCACAAGCTCTTCCAACAAATCTCTAACCAAATGAATTAGATTAAGTTGTAGTGTTTTGAGTTACTTTTCATTTCATGAATTTTCATTTAGAAGTTGTAATGTCCATGGATTAGGACTCTCTGTTTTCATCATTTTCTAATTAGTTACAGAACTTGCAAATAAATTCTGTTTTAATTCATTTATTAACATTTCATTTTCTCCATTTTGAAATGGATCTAACTTCATGTTTTTAGCATAGAGTAGCATACTAAGCATCAAACATAAAAACCCCAAAATATCAATAAAACACTAAAAACAACGAAGTAAGAAAAATAGATACTTAGGCACATATAGTGCATCACACTTCATCAGTTTACTAGCCCTGGTCGATAATTTATGTTAGCAATTTAGGACACTAAATTGACTAAACAATAGGATCAATAAAAGCATATGGAAACGATTGAGGAAAATACTCGTACAGGTAAAGATCCTCCCCAAAATGCGTTGGAGTTAAAGGTGTCTTGTGTTGTGGGATTTCTTCAATCATAATTAAACCAGGTGGATGTATTTCACCGTCAGGCGCAAAGTATATTTCAGGTGGTTGACTGTGTGATATAGAAGACTCAATGGCTACAGAAATTTGTGGAATTACCAAGGGAGGAACAATTGTCGGTTTTTCGACTTCTAGATTCAGATGTTCTGGCAAAGAAGAGACAGGATCTTGATCAATTTGTGGTTGAACAACGTCGGGTCTAGGAGGTATGTTCTCACTGATTGGATGGATTGTGACCATGGGTATCTATGAAGACTCTGTTTTGACAATAGTAGACGAACTGGGATGTGTAGAAACAACTTCAGCTAACTCTGGTTTGTGGGAAAATGATGTTTCACCAGAGGTACAAATTGTACTTGATTCAGCAAATTGTGATCACCTTCGCCTACTAGAGGTAACTTCTAGTGGTAAAGGTGGTTTTAAAGCTAATATACGTGAACAACAGGGAAAATGATTTTGTTCTTCCATGATTACTGATTTATTTTAACTAAAAACAAATAAGCAAAATAAAAGGGTAATGCTAGGCAAAAAGTTTTACCAAGAAACTGTGAATAGTAGAATACCTCCTGGCGAACCAAGAAGTACGGGTAGGCAATATCCCCGAATGCTGTGTTTGGTATATCACAATTTACAAGGCAGCCAACTTGGTTAACTATGGATGGGTGAAAACTAAAAGTTGTCCCCCCAAATATACCCGAGGGTACGTGGAGGCCCAATTCCGTATTAGCGTTGTCTGATGCGAAACCGCACAGTGAGAGAACTTCTTTATACTTATCATACTGTAACGCCGCCCGATATACCCAAGAGTACGTGGACGAGATACGATATACTTACTTACATGGAGTGAGATATCACA